>JAQNCA010000007.1:16646876-16677018 GCA_029783725.1 Acanthurus tractus
CGAATCCAAATCATCTTATAACCACTGGAAAAGACTGCACAGACAGATGGAAAGGTGTGTAAGCGTGCATGTGTGTGAATGTGAAGAGTGGATGCTGTTAACTATCTTATGATGCTGATCCATCTAATCAACACCTTCTTTATATGTGTGTATAGAGGTAAAGCGCTGCAGGAGAGCCTAATTAAACTGGTAGAGGCCTGTGGAGATGCATCCCATAATATGGACCGTTGGCTCAGTAAGCTTGAGAATTCAAAGTGGCTGTCTCACGTGCAAACTGCTCTGTCAACCGCTGGCCTGCTGGCAGAGTGTGTGGAGAGGTAGGAACTACACCTGTCTGCAGTGGGATAATGGGTGTTGTGCACTCCTGGGGAAAAAATTACTGCAATGTGATTATTTTCATGCACACTGTTCAACAGTACTGCAAACTGTAGCAAATAACCCTTGTCTGAAGATGTTTTTCTTTGAAAACTTAAAGGAGGATTTTATAACCCACCCAACTGTAATGTGTGACTAGTATAAACGTTATTCACATCATGTGCACACTCGCAGAAGTAGAATAAATTCAAGTCGAATTACGTGCATCAGCTGTGTCACCTTAATTTAACCAAGGAAGTCAAAAGCATATTGTCTGTAGGGATAATGTGACACAAGATTTTTTATCCTATTAATGTAAAATTGAGGTTAAAGCAAAGCTAAATATCACATAAGGCTGAACATGCATGATGTTAGGACATGAAGAGCTATAAAAAAGCCTCTAAGCATTTACATCCTGTCAACAGCAATAAAAGAGCAGGATCTGAATTTGCTTTGCCTAGAAATAAATGCATATGTGCCTTTTCTCATACGTGTAGATGAACAGGATGGCAGAATGTCTTCTTTTTTTTTCCAGGGACGGACATTCGGTTCTGATCCATGGCTCCGAGGGTACAGACTCCACTCTGCTCATCAGCACTCTGGCTCAGCTCATCATGGACCCATGTTGCCGCACACTGGAGGGCTTTCTGGCTCTGCTGGAGAGGGAGTGGGTGCAGGTGAGTGTATGTGTGTGTGCATGTGTAAAAGATTGGAAAATGCAAAATTAAAGAAATACTAAGGAATTACTTAAGTGGGCTTAAATCTTTGACACTGAATCAAAAAAGAGGTATTCCAAAAAACAGTCATGCCCGAAAAGAGAGCACGCTGAATTTGAACAGCTGTCCGCTGTTTATCAAGCCCAGTGGTTGTGTCGATACATCCTGCAAAAAGGAAATTGCTCCTCAGTCTGCAACTAACAGGAAATGCCTGAAAAATTCATGTTCTGTCTACTGCAGACATGGATCTGACTAAACTTGCCTCTTCTTCTTATCTTTTGCCCATGGTGTCTCACTTACCTGTGTATGTGATCTCAATCATACATAAAGGAAAACACTTTTCCAACAATACTGCAACATTTCTCTGAAATTTAGAGTGCCATTACAAGTCATAGTCAACGTATATTTCTGTTCATTTCCAGGTATCATTTTTATACATCCTATGAATCACCTGTAGTGTTTGATGGTCTTTTTAGGCACTTCTTAAAGCATTTTAGCTTAAAACAAACACTCTGTCTATCAAGACAAACTCCATAAAATCATAGTTTTAGTTTCACCAATCAAAGAATTAACAAAGAATATAAACACTGACATCTATGGTTTGGCTAACACAGTGGTTACGTTACATGGAGGGAAGAGGTTGTTCATACTTTATGGTTGAGTTAACAGACAAGACTAACACATTGTTCATGAGATCGATGATAAGACTAATATTTCAGCACGAGTCCCTTTCAATAGAAGCCAAGCTAAAGAACACAATACTGTGTGCAGAATGTAAATGAGACACACAAAGTTAAAATAACACAGAGAATTATAAATGTTTATTCATAAATGTTTACATAAAAAAATTCCTCTCTCTAGGCAGGACACCCATTCCAGCTGCGCTGTGCCCACTCAGCCTACTCTCATGCCCGTCTCCAGCAGGAGTCTCCGGTCTTCCTGCTGATGCTGGACTGTGTGTGGCAGCTGTGGTATCAGTTCCCCCTCGCACTTGGCTTTTCTGAGGCTCTGCTCCTCAGGCTGGCCAATGAGGCCTATGCGTCTGACTATGGCACATTCCTGTGCAACAATCATCAGGAGAGGTCAGTCCTTCTTCTTAGTGTGACTGAAAACTTGGATTGGATGCATTTGGATTAGGTGGCTAAAACAAATAACAAAAGTAAAGGGTTCTTAAAGTGTGGGTGGGGTCCCACCAGTGGGAGCATGGAGCGACTGCAGATAGGATGTGGAGTTAAAAATAAAGCAAAGCATAAGTTGCAGAGATGTTATTTAGGTTTGGAAAATTTAAAAGGAGTTTGCTGATTATATCATGCTGATCTTTCTTTCCTAAAAAATCAACTTAAATTTGAAAATTCTACCCTTTTTATTATTTGCTTGATAAAATATTGTTAGAATTTGTTTAAAAAATGTGGGATGGGGGGGTGTATGTTTTTTTTGGGCATATGAAGGGTGAGCATGCCAGAATAAGTTTGAAAACAAATAAATTAGACCAGTGCACAAATGCCAAAAACCAGTTCCTGGAATGATCACTTGAGACTGGCTATAAAAGTGATACAAACCCCTTGGACTCCCATTTTTAAAATGTCAGATATTACTACAGAAACAAACATGTTTACAGTCATGTTCATGGTTTTGGTCTCTATAGTTAATTTTCCTGTCCATGACATCAGAGGTAAATTTTTACATAACCCACACAGTTACAGATATCAAGACTTACATTTATGTGTACTTTGAGTCTTTTTTGAGAGACTGGCTAAGGCATCCATTAACCAATGAATGATGTCCATATACTGTATTAGTAGACAGACCTGCAGTGACATTATCCATTGGTTTGTGGACTATCAATTTAAAGCCTCCAATTTGACATTCATTTTTTTTTTTCACTCTAAGAGTCTAAGGGATTTGACTTGCTTTTGGTGCCAGTCTCAAGTGGCCATTTAAAGAACTGCAGTCCTTGACTCTTAGTGTCTGCTTCATTTTTAGCTCCAGAGGTTGCAGCTTGATGAGCTCTTGTGGCTGCATTTAATGTACAGTGTATTAAAAGAAACAACAACAATTGTACACTTTTAAATTACCCATACCTCTCTCTTCCTTTTCAGGTGTGCTAAAGGAGTGATGGATAACACTCACTGTTTGTTCCAGGCACTGCTGAAGCCCACAGAGAGAGATTACTACTCGAACCCCCTGTATGAGCCCACTGAGCTGGCTATCTGGCCCTCAGTTCACCCTCAGTCCCTGCAGCTTTGGAGAAGTAAGCTCTGATAACCACATGCATTTAAACTTGATATCATGCTTTTGCTTGTAGTTAGTATCTGCAGTGATGTTCTTTCAATAAAGTAGCCTCAAAAGTAATCACAATTCGTTCATTATTTCGTATCATAAGCTTACTAGGTTGCTAGCCTTGATGATCATAGGATTCTATGGAAGTTTTGATTCCGACTCAAACCCATGTTTGATTCTCAGGCTTTTTTCTGAGGTGGACCCAACAGGCTCGTCACCTTGAAGAGGCTCAGGAGGAAATAAGGAACATGGTGATTGAGTGGGAGAAGCTGACACTCAGCTGATGCCCTCTCAAGACATGAACAAGTGAAGATGTACAGCCTGAACATGTAGATCATGTTTTAAAGAAGAATTTTACAAATCTGCAATGCCTTTTGACACTGGAGCTGTTATTATTGAAGTCTTAACAATCTGCTGTGTTTTACTATACAGTATTTTTTTTATTTCATTAAAAGTGTATCATAAAAACAACCTTAATTGTTGCTGTCATTTAATGCTATTTAGCCAGCTATATTCTCATGCTATGTCTCAGTGCTATACAGGTTGTCTAAATGGTGTAATTTTTTCTCCATATTTTGCATAATTTCAATGGAGTAATTATATTCTGACATATATTCACTCATAAATATTATCAATAGAGGAAGACTGACACACCTCCCAGTCCTGTTAAGCTCAGCTAAACACTCTTCACAATACAAATCCCTGTGCACAGCAAGTCAGCATGTTTGCACACATGGAGCTTTGCAAGCTGGAGACTGTAGTCCTGTTCAGTAAAGAGCCACAAGCCCCGGTGATTACACATATTGGAAAGAACGACATAGCCCAGCATGACTTTCTACACCTTCTTATTTATCCAGTGGTTATTGAGTGAACTAAAACGGTGACTGATCAGATGGTAATCTTCAACTTAAACACTTAAATGCCTTGGAAACTGTCTCGTCAGCTTTTATTTTATGATTTACTTTAGAGGAATAGTTTTGGATGTTTTTTTGGTACAGTTGCATCAGCCAGTTTTGGACCAAGAATCACCTGTTTGGGATTTCTGATTTTGTCAGCTACAGGTAAAAATATTTTCTGTATCCTGCTTAAGTTCAGGTTGTTCCTGTAATATTAATTCAGCATGGCTTGTATGTGTCCTGATGATCAATGAGGAAGATTAGCAAGTTGTCTGTTATCACTATGGTCTGGTTAAGCTCAATTTAACTTTTCTAAGGACTGCTGCTGGACATGCATCCGGGTGTGCGGTTCTGTGGACCCTCTGCGGCTGTGCTGGGCCTCTTTTGCCGAGGTTGTCTTAATAGGACGCAGAGTTTGCCCGCTGGCAGCTTCAGTTGTTTGCCCAGGCAGATGAGCAGGTGGAACAATCAAGACACCTGCAGCAACCACCGACCTCCTCAGGAAAACCCCCGTGTCCTCATCACAGGTAATACCAATTTTATTTTGTCATTAGTACAAAATAGCTACTTACTCCAGACAAGGTGGATTTTTCCACAGCCATACCCAAACACTGAACCTGTGACGCTGCCATTGTGTTCTACAACTTTCATTATGTAGCCA
Source organism: Acanthurus tractus (assembly GCA_029783725.1). Classification (NCBI taxonomy): domain Eukaryota; kingdom Metazoa; phylum Chordata; class Actinopteri; order Acanthuriformes; family Acanthuridae; genus Acanthurus; species Acanthurus tractus. The sequence continues at coordinate 16,651,784 of JAQNCA010000007.1, forward strand.
CTTTTTTGTGCTATTGGCCACAGAGAAGTTACATCAGAGGTTGGGTACTTTGCTGAAGGAGATTTTTAAAGGGACCTGTGTCACATAAATCATTTTTAAGTAGATGGTACATTTTATTAAAACGCTAGGGTGTCCTTAGGACAGACTCCAAATGGCATGGGTGAAATACTACAAACACGTGCTGTCGTTTTTTTCCTTTCGAGTTGTTTTCACTGTGCAGCAGCAGGCAGTGGGACCCCATTTTGACTCATTACAAAAGAGTGCGGACAGACAGTGCTGGTGACATAAAAGAGACAATGAGTGACTGTGGGGAGAATAATACCCTGCCGTCACTTTTTGTTCCAGGATAAAGCTTTGGGACAAACAAAAAGATGAAGCATGGTGCGCCCAAAAAAAAAAAAATTACATCATTGTCAAGAAAACTCTAAACATTATCATGTTTTCTGGGGACAGATAAAATATTTAACTTTGTCTCTGCATACAGGTGGTCTTGGGCAGTTAGGTGTGGGACTCGCACAAATACTGAGGTGAGAAATGTAAAAAGTCCCGAGACATTCAAGTTCAATTAGATTCTTTGTAATTTGATTGTCATCGTATCTTTGTTTATGTCCAGGAAGCAGTACGGAAGAGAAAATGTAATCCTGTCAGACATTAAGAAGCCTCCTCCTCATGTTTTCAGCAGTGGTATGCAAAACTAAATTTAACTTTTATCACTGTGTTCTGTTTTATTCACACCCTTTATATTCCTCTCCAAATTATTCTTGATATATTGCACAGCTTGTCCTCATGCTGCTTAAAATATGAGGTGTATTTGAATGGTTCTCTCTGCCTTATTCTGTCTTCCTGTTAGGCCCATTTGTTTACGCTGATGTGTTGGACTACAGACTCCTCCGAGAACTGATTGTAAATAATCGCATCACTTGGCTGGTCCACTACAGCGCTCTGCTTAGTGCTGTGGGCGAGGCTAATGTGGCTTTGGCCCGCAAGATCAACATCACAGGTCTGCTGAATACACACGCCATTGACATGTTGCACCTTTCCAGAGATTCTTACGCCTAAACCTCACTTTGATATCCTGTTGTCCATCTAGGCCTTCATAATGTGCTGGATTTGGCTCTAGAGAACTGCCTGCGCCTCTTTGTCCCCAGCACCATCGGAGCGTTTGGTCCCTCTTCTCCACGTGACCCGGCCCCTGACCTCTGTGTCCAAAGACCTCGAACCATCTATGGTGTGTCCAAAGTGCATGGAGAGCTGATGGGGGAGGTGGGTCAATCTTAAAATGCTCTGACATTCACATGCACCTGTTTTTCTGTGACATATATTTGCATGATTTTCTGACATCTCAATATTTATGGCACCTTTTTCTTTAGTATCTCCATCATAAGTACGGTCTCGACTTCCGCTGCCTGCGTTATCCAGGTGTGATATCAGTCAACACAACTCCAGGAGGAGGAACAACAGGTATTTCATGACTTGACACCTATTAGTGCCATATAGATTTGGTACATTCAGCTTGATGTTATGGTTTAAGCCCTCTGGATCTTGTTCTTCACAGATTATGCTGTTCAGATCTTCCACGATGCTCTCAGCACTGGTCACCATGAGTGCTATCTGCGTCCCGACACCCGTCTTCCTATGATGCATATTTCTGACTGCCACCGTGCCACAGTAGAGTTCATGCAGGCTCCAGAGTGCCAGCTGTCCCTGCGCACATACAACATCACCGCCATGAGCTTCACTCCTGAAGAGGTGGCTCAAGAAATCCGCAAGCATCTCCCCCATCTCAAGGTCACCTACAATCCAGACTCTGTCCGCCAGACTATCGGTACGACTTTACACCTGTGGTATAGATACAAAATCTGTATGGGGTCATGCATCTTTATATCTTTAGGACATTTCTGGAAAAAGCTGAATCTTTAAAATATTTAGGTCTCATGTTTTTTTGCTGGAACTTATCTGAAAGCAATGAGATTTACTTCACATTTATCTTGTTTAAATTTATTAAGGGGTTATTTAAAAAGAAGTGGTAGAAGTAATAAGGTTATCTTGCTTGTCACTTTGTAGCTGACAGCTGGCCCGTGAGGTTCGATGACTCCAATGCCAGGAGAGACTGGGGCTGGGCACCAGCTTTTGGGCTTGAGGAGCTGGTGACAGACATGCTGCGCTCCATCCGAGACAAGAGGACAAATGAGGGTTTGCCAGTCAGCTAGCAAAACCTGCCCCACAAAGACTGACCACTACCCTCCCCTCTGACATATCTTCAGCCAACATTTACCATTATACACTTCATGTCACCTCACTTTCATTAGTTGTCAATCACTATCCTCAGTTACTCTTGAACATTACAATAATGAGCCAGGGACTGTTTGTAAAGTTGCAATTCTTAGTCTGAATCTCTCAATATACAGTTGACAGTGAGATGTCATAAGCATGCACTCAAACACGCACATTTCAGTCTTTTTCAGGGAATCATATACTGTCAAACCTTCTCTTCATCTTGTTGTTTTTAATTGTTATCATGGTATAAGCATCACTTTACATGAGTATGTTACCTCAGATGGAACAAAAAAACCCTTATTTCTTAAGTTTCAGAGATTTTCAAATGTCATGTCAATCACATCCATTGACTCAACAGTCTGTTACAATGTCTTTTGAAACGTTGAATACAATATGGACCACTTGCACATTTAAAGTAACAAACCTGTTGTACACTTTGATTTCAGGACCATCTGGGATCGCAGGCTCTGTTAATTCTGGACTGTAATGACTTATCATGTATCCTGGCTGCCTAAAAGGGCAGTCTTTTATAATATAGTCTATCAAGTGAAAATCACACACTGTATACAACCCCACTAGCCCTGCTGTGGCATCTATCAGGAAGCCCTTATTTTACTTTTTGCCAGCCGTGTGATTTTGGTTATGAAGGAGTATCAATAACAAACAAAGCCTTATTTACTTTAGATTACTTTTGAAAACAGTGTATAAAAATGCTGTGTACTTTGAATCGGACATTGAATAATAAAATCAGACAGCAGAGATTGTTGTTCATACTTGAATTTACTACGATTTAACACTTGAATATTTTACATGGATCTTACATATATCTGACATGGATCTTATGTGTAGAATGAAGAGTAATTTTTACTCTTGAATGGGCCATAATGTATGATGATGCAAAAAAAAAAGAAAAAAGATTTGGTAATGGTAATGACTAGGAACATTTTGAAATACTGCTTCAAAATATTTCCATTTTTAAGCTGCTAAATGTCTCCTGTACTACCTTTTAAAAAGAGTTATAATAGTTGTCACTCCACAAATTTATTTTAGCATAATTAATGATGCTTTACAAATTTTGCATTTGCTGTTGTAAGTTAGCAATTCAAGCGGTATGAACTGATACAGATTTACTTACTCACCATTTTATTAAGTTGTAAAAGTGGTCGTTCCTTCATCAGCTACACACATTCATGAATCAGAAATAATAATCCTATAATAAAAGATAAAGCCACTCTAACACTCCGAAAGGCGGCATTTTACATTGTGCATGTTTTTTACAAGCACATTTCGGTAATTATGCTTAATTAACCGGGGTAAAATATTGTCTTATTTTACTCCTAATCAGGACATGATTTATCCGTCGCCTCCTTTTCACTATCATTACAGTAAATATAGTACTTGTTACTGCCTGTGGGGGCGCACCCATCATCCGGCTAGACCAAAATTTCACCGGAGCAACACACGACGTTCTCAACACCGTCTGATAATATCCATTTTCTCCGATCATGGACGCGGGATTCTTCCGCGTAAGTTTTAAACTCGTTACTAACGTGTTTGTTGTTTTATTTCTTATTTATTGGAGGATATTTATATAATGTTTTGAACATTAATAGGCGATATTATATGTATTTAACTAGGCAGAGGGCCAGTCAGTCAGAGACGGTATGGCTAGGGCTTCGTCTATCAACTGATGACATTCTTCGATATCGACTTAAGTCGTTCAATTCGGCTATTTTGAGTTTCCACATCTGTACAGAATAAATGTTTCTAACTTACTACCCTGTGCAACGTTATGTTGCTTACACGCTTGAGCCCTTCTACTTTTACTTTCAAATAGACACGCATGCAGGAGCTACACGAGCTAACCCAGCTAGCTAGCTACTGCTAATTTGTTAGCTAGACTAAAGATGGCGTCCGAAGGGTGCATCGGTTCTGTCTATGTGCGGTAGTCACGACCACAAATACTACACTACCCCAAGCTGGGTATGCTTAAATACAACGTAATGTTGATTAATAATGTAATCGTCACTTTTTATATTCTTTTCGTCCTAGCGTTGTCGTTGGCTAAGATAACGTAGCTATTATCATTCACTATGTGACTAATTAGCTTGTCGGGGTCCTTTAGAGGATTAATTATGCTAACTGTTAGCTTAGCAAACGTCAGTTTGTTTGACTTAGTTTCAAGGTTTCAATTCAACAAAGTGGTGTTGGCACGCAAAATAATGTTGAGTGGCATTTAAACTGTTCACGTAAGGTCATATGTAAGCAAAGGCAGCATTGGGTTTGCTGAAATTAGTTATGCACTTTTTCTGTTACGATGTTTGATGACAGGAGTACTTGTATGTTGGAGTAATATAAACGGAACGTTGCGCTGGCACAGACAGGTGAACTTGTGCAAGTGACGCGTGACCGACTAAAGTAAACAATCACAGACAAGTTGATATGCCTGTAAATGTGATTATCAGCTCACTGGTTGTTTTCTCTTCAGGGTACAAGTGCGGAGCAAGACAACCGCTTCAGCAACAAGCAGAAGAAACTGCTAAAGCAGCTGAAATTTGCAGAATGTCTGGACAAGAAGGTATAAGTTCTTTCATATTTGCATTATTTTTCCAAAAAAATCGAAATCTGTTTTGTTTGTTAAAGAATAGTTGCATTGAAAAACACAACGTTTATAACGGGTATAGTTTATTGTCATGATGAGTTACTGTTGTTTAACGAGATTAGCACCCAGTTGCGTGAAACTGTGAAATACACTTCTCCCTGCAGATGCTGTAACCTCAAGTCATTATGCTTGTTTGTTTTAACTGGGGGACCTTGGTTGCATGTTTTGTCCTTAGGTGGACATGACCAAAGTGAACTTGGAAGTCATCAAACCCTGGATTACTCAGCGAGTGACAGAGATTCTGGGGTTCGAGGATGATGTCGTCATAGAGTTCATATTTAACCAGCTTGAGGAGAAGGTAATGCCTTTGTGTCTGTTTGTTTTTGTTTTTTGTTTTTCTCAAAACTGTCTTTAAGTCGAAGGCATTGCTTAGTCAGTCAGAGGGATACAAGCAAATAGCTGCACATCCTAGTCAAATTGAATGGGTAAAGTAACAGTTGGTGTAAACCTGATTTATAATGACATAACCATGTTTTGCTGTTATGTGACAAAGTGCCTTTATTCAGCAGTCTTCTAATGATGATGTGATTTATGATTTAAAAGGCCTGAACCAATATGGGATGTTATACCTTGCATCAGAAGTATAGCACCAACACCTAATTAGCTCTCTCCTGAGCCCAAAGTCACTGAGCCCAACTCTCCCTTCATGATGCAGTGTGTGGTTTGAGGTGAGTTTTATGCAGGGATCACCAATATCATGTCAGTGAAAGACACACCTAAACAATGCCATAATCATATTTTCCGTAGGTATTTGCAGTGCATTATTAAACTGCCCAGATCCCTTAAAATATAACTGGAATAATAGATTGAAAACAGGGTAATTTTTACATTATCTACAGTCCTTTGTTAAGAGTAATGGTTCCACTCTGAATTTTTTAAGAGTAACTTAAAAAGTATTTCAGACCAAGCTGTAAAGTATTGCCTCACCAACACCCCTGATTCATTCAGTGCTTTTGCTCTTCTGTTGGATGCGCTCAGAACAAATTAATCAGAAAACATCTGTTGCTTGAAACTACTCTAAACAGTGATGTGAGGGTGTCGTGACACACCCCTCGTGTATCAACCTAGCAAGTTGAGAACATCAGCTTCTGGCAGTCAGCAAAAGATTTTCAGGTGATTTTAAGTCACTTTCTAACATGTTTATGAAACTTCTGACTGCTCCTTGCATCTCAGTTAGGTGTGGTCAGAAGCTGAGACTTTCAACAAAGGAAACAATACTTTTCAGTTTGGCATCAAGTTACTCTTTTAAAACTGGAAGGTCATTGAAAAATCCTTAGTTGTCTTGTCTTTCGCCTATTATAAAGTCCCTCTTGCCAGTAGAGCTGAGCCAACAGATGTAATGCATTTCATATTGAAGATTAAATAGTGCATGTTCTTCATCCGTTAGGCTAGTGGCTACTGTACTTAAATAACATCTTGTATTTTATTTTCATACTGTGTACCCCACTGATATGTCAAACCAAATGGGGTGTCTGGTCAATGGGTAATTTCCATTGCACAGGCTTACTTTTGAAAGTAAGTATGTTGACTTGCGCAGTAAGACACTATCCTTCATTAGATTATTATGAGGATTCTATCCCATAGTGTACTTGAATGCAAGCTTGCACATATATACATGATGATGATATATGAGAAACTAGCACTGCACATGAAAAACATTTTTTTTTCCTTTTTAATTGGATCTTTTTCTTGCCATAGCTTTTGGGGGATGGGGTGGCCTGTTAAAGCTAAGTTGTAAGGGTACTGTTGCATATTGGTAAGAAAGGGTAATTGAATTGAGATTACGGTATCTCACAGTAATTCTATCAGTTGTTGAAATAAAACTCTTGTGTAACTGTGTACTCATTATTGCTTGTTCGTCTCTTGCAATTTAGATAAATGATATAACATTAAGCTCAAGGTGGTTGAGTCTCAAGCAGTAGGGAGGCGGAAGCAAGCCAAGGGAGCTCCGTGCCCACTGATCCCACGGGACTCACTGAAGACACCGGAACTGTACTTGCAGTGTTGGGTTTTAATGCACTCTGTATTGTGGCTATTTGTTTAACTCCTGAAGTGTAAACTGTGGGGAGAGCGAACAACAAGGGGAGGGTAGGGACATAGAAATGTAACTGGGGATAGCAGTGAGCAAATCAAATAATGAAAATTCTTATTTTTGTGTTATGGCAGTTTTTTAATAGATTTAATATCTGGGTAATGATGAAATGAATATGGCAGCAATATTGCATGCAGTCTTCAGATCTCTAGATATTTCTCCCCTCAGCTAGCTCGCATTCTCAGTTTGATGAGTTTGTGAGTACGTTTTAAATCAGTCAGTTTTATTTTAATAAACTATTGAGTCAAGTATTGCACTCAGGTATGTTAAAATAATGTAATCTGAGTATTACATGTTTTGATAATGGTTAACTACCTAGTCACAGGTATAGTTTAGTGAGGACTAGAAGGTGGGCAGTCCCGTTTGTGGGATCCCACCTCCCACTGATAAGTTGCCTCCCAGTACTTCAACGGCCATATGGTCTTTTCTTTCCCCCTTCGTGTGTGTTACAGCACCCTGATAGCAAGATGATGCAGATCAACCTGACAGGCTTCCTGAATGGGAAGAATGCCCGGGAGTTCATGAAGGACCTATGGCCCCTACTTCTCAGTGCCCAGGAGAACATTGCTGGCATCCCCTCTGCTTTTCTGGAACAGAAAAAAGAGGAAATTAAGCAGAGACAGGTGAGTTTTCCTAAGATAAACGGCAAAATGTCTGTGTTGGCTAAAAATAAAACATTATTCCCTGGTTGTTCAATGGCAGCTATGTTTTAAAGCCCACATAAACACACTCACAATTTAGTGAATTCAGTGGTTTATCCTGTCTGCTGTGGCTTTGCCCTGCATATGTGTGTTGTTGTGAAAGATACCAACAGCAGAGGAGAGATCCGGAGAATTAGAGGCACATAAAAACACCATAGCATAACATAGCATAGTCCCATTGTCCCAACCTCACACTGAAGAGACTATGTTTGTCAGAGTATGCATGTTTTCATCAGAATAGGAGTATTGGGGAAATATTCATATTTATTTTTTAATGGGAACAGCTCAGTTGGTCAGTCAGTGGTGGAATAAAAAGCATATTTCAACCACTCATCACAGAGTTAACAACCCAGATGATGGTAAATGGACGTTGTAGGATGGAAGATAAACTAAACAGTTTTTGATAAAAATGTGTTTGTTCCCCCTTTGTCACTTTTGTAGATTGAACAGGAGAAGCTAGCTTCACTGAAGAAGGTCGATGAGGATAAGAAAGAAAAGGACATCAGGGAGAGGGCTCAGTCAAAGAGCCCAAGGAGGTAAGAAAAAATGTCCTTTAGTGAAGTTGGCTTTGTGTATATATTGCAGAACATAAACTTTAATTCTCAGTTTACTTTTTCTCCAGGCGAAAGACAAGGTCCCCATCACCACGCCGAAGGTCGCCAGTGAAGCGGGAAAGGAAACGCAGTGCCTCGCGCTCCCCAAGACGTAAACCCAGTCCTGCTGGTGGCAGTTCACCTCCGCCACCTCTGATGCAGCTGCCAGCGAAACCTTTAGAGCAACTGGTTGAGCCAGAAATATCAGGAAGGGCCATGCCAGAACCGGTCATCCAAGAAACATCTTCCACTTGGTTTGTGAAATACTGTTGTGTATACTTCTTGTAATTTTGTGTTGGTTAGTACTTTTTGTAAGGTTAATTTTAGTTTGGAATTCATTGGAATTACGTTTTGAAGTGTTTCTGTTTTGTATTAGGTCTTTTGTATTGGATTTTTGGTCTGGTTTTCTAGTAGTTATGACTCCCTGCAGAATTTATACAGTGGACTGGATTGAAAAAAAAACAAAAACAAAACAATGATGTAGATTCATGGAGGCAGGGGGCATAGTAGTTTATCTCTATATTTTCTCTATTTTTAGTTTTAAAGAAAATAAAAGCGTGAAAAGCAACATTTAGAACTTAAATGTGTGTTTCCTGCCTGTAGTGACACAGTTGTGGAGGTGGTGAAAGCAGAATCAGTGACTGAAGTCAAAGAACCTTCACCAGAGAGGATTCAAAAGAAAGAGGAGAGGCCCAGGTCTCGAGAAAGGGAAAAGGACAATCGGAGGGAAAGACCCCATCACCGTTCTCGTTCTCATTCCCGCTCTCGCAGGCGTCGCTCCCGTTCCAGGTAATTTACAACAAATGTGTGATAAGTTATTCCGGTGTCGTCTGGTTTTTCAAAACTCTTGTGAAGAAATTATATTGTGTATAATCAAGAAATTTAGAGCTGGTGTAAAGAGGAAAAGGGTTAGGAGGATTAAAGCTCTTCCTCTGAACTCTTTTGCAGATCTTATTCCCCTCGTAGAAGACAGAGTCCTAGAAGGAGAATGTCACCTCGCCGGAGGAGCCCCCCTAGACGGGGCCCCGCCAGCTCCAGACACAGACATAGACGCTCCCCTATCCGCAGGTCAGTGACAAAATTGGGGTTGGCTTAAAATTGTTTAACCTCTCCCTAATAATACTGCTACTGTATCTTTAGTGGCTACCGTACAGTTTATGTGCAGAGGATCCTGGCAGTCGGATGTGGGACCAACTTTTCCCTCAGGGAATGTATACCCTTAATGTTATTGTATTCACATCCTGCAGGAGGCGCTCCCGGTCTGCTTCATCTTCTGGCAGCAGCTCTTCTGGCTCTCGCTCACCCAAAAAAGCAATGAAGAGGATATCGAACACCCCACCACGAAAACAAGTCCATCATCCTGACACCTCTATTAGCCCTGCTGGGAAGGACAGAAGATCGCTGTCTCCACGAGCTCGAAGGAGCAGAGGCTCTGCATCACCAGCCAGAACATCTGGTATGATCTTTATGATTCCTTTATATCTCTCTTTAATTACTGTACTTTGTACCGATGACCACAAAGCACCTCCTGCTCTTTGGCTCGGTCTGTGTCTTACAATTCAGATTTACATCATGTAGGGATTCTCGTATACTTTTCTAACTGATGATATAGAGCACCAAATGTGTGCTTGGTTCAGGACCTAGTTGATATGAAGGGCTGTGCTAAACCAGTGTGGTGAACAGCATTAATTTCTTCGTGTCTTGTTCATCAGGTTTCAAGCGTAAACAGGGAGGAAGGAGTGATTCTCCATCTGATCATGTGAAGCCTAGACCCTCTGAAGGGTCTGAGTCAGGTAAGCATTAAATTATGTCTGTTCAAAGAACCATAATGGCCTCTCACTTCAAAAATTGGGATGACCAGTTGCATTGAGTTCCCTGCCACTTTTATTTGTCTGTCACATTGTGCCGGTCATTTTGCCCTGGTTTTACCAGGAAAGAGCACGATAACCAATTTTCACCTATCTAGAGTCACTGTAACTTAACAGTGTCTTAAGTTTATTCACTGCACTTGCTGTATACCTGAGGTGTGTCCCCTTACAAATTGAAACTATTCAACCAGTGTGTCAAAGAGACTAAATGTATTATTTGTAAAAATTTACTTGAAACTGAGACCACCAGGCTTAGTCCACCTGTAGGATAAAAATGAGATTGCATTCAAAGGGGCTTTTGTGAAAATCCTATTTCAGCCTCAGAAGTAAACATTTTGCATATAGAGGCAAATTTGCTCAGACTCTTTCTTCAAAATCAATCTCCAAGGACTTTATTACAGGGCTTTTTTTAATGATCTGCATTGATAACTCTGTTATACAATTGCGCATTGATCCAAATTAGCGTATCACCACAAACATTGAACAACATGATGAAAAACACTTGATACCAACGTAAGTGACAGTTTTAGAATAAATAGATGGCCAAATTTAACAATGCCATGCTGAAATCTAATGAAGAATCCAGCTACAGGGATGAAAAATATTTTTTCTGTAAAATCTGTAACTTTTCCATGGCCGTCTGTTTCACTGGTTCTGCTATCACTGATGGAACAATTAATGCTCTACATTTCAGAGGAGGATAAAAATGAGAAGGGAGCAACAGCAGATTCGGTGCAGCAGCGACGTCAATATCGCAGGCAGAATCGTCAGTCGTCCTCAGGTTATAAGCGTTTTTATCCCCGCTCTGTCCTCTCCCATACCCAGTCTTCTCTCTTTAACCAAGTCTCTGTCCATGTCATCTTGCACTCATGGTTTCATGGACTTATGAAGCTGTGCCCCAACCCCAACCTTGGTGTTTTTTCCTCATCCCATACAGTTATGGCTGCATTAAAAACAGTTTTTGATTTCCTTTCTGTCTGGTTTCAGATACAGGGTCTTCCTCTTCAGAAGATGAGGGGCCCAAGAGGCCAGCAGCAGGGTCAGGTGCTAGAAATGGGGAAGTCAGGAGGAGACGTAGTCGTACCCCGTCCCCACGGAGGCGACACAGGGATGTCTCTCCAAGGTAAGACACAAACATTTGCAGATACTTATTTGTGTATTTGTATCTGAATTAAGTTATTTGTTTGACTTGAATCTAAGTTGACCATGTTCAACAACGTCTCTGTGTATTATTTTTGTGTTTGCACACCTTCAGGAAAAGACGCTCTCCTTCTCCTGCTCGTAGACGTCGCTCCCCTTCTCCTCCACGACGTCGCAGGTCTCCCTCTCCTCCTAGGCGAAGGTATATGCCTATTCATTTTATCATTAAAGCCATCCTTTGAACAGTAAAAACTGCCAGTTTATTACATTTTTTTTTGTAAATGAATTTGGTGCTTTCCAGGTCTCCCTCCCCACCTCCCCGTCGTCGTTCTCCATCCCCCAGACGATATTCTCCCCCTATCCAGCGCCGCTACAGCCCCTCACCTTTGCCGCCACAGAAGAGGAGGATTTCTAACTCTCCCCCAAAACGATCTCCTCCCATGTCAAAGCGGCGTACCTCCAGGTCTCCTAAGCGCAGAAGTTCTCCTGCTCCAAGGAGACGCACCCCGCCATCCTCTTCATCTCCACCCAGACATAGGAGGAGTCCCATGTTGTCCTCTGTCAGGCAAAGCAGGGATGCACGATCCCCTGGTGCATCAGCCAGCCGCCTCTCCCCTTCACCTGCAAACCGTGGTCACACTGTTAGGGGTTCTAACAGTCCTCAGGGACGTTTCGGAACCAGCAGTACATCTCCATCCAACCAGCGGAGACAGCAGTCCCCTTCACACAGTGGCAAACCTATCCGCAGAGTATCCCGCACCCCAGAGCCACGCAACAACCAGAGGTAATCAATTCAGCCCCCCGTGTCAGAATATTGCTGAATACATAGTATCTTTCTGTACATGTGTCATCATCTGTTTCAATGATACCTTTTCCATCCCCACAGATCATATCCGAGTCCCCAACCTATGAGGAGAGCATCTTCTAGATCTGTTTCTCCTCAGCCAGCAGCTCAGAAACGTCCAGTCCCTGCATCTGCCTCCCCCTCACCATCTCGCTCAGCCAGTGGGTCTCCACCACCAGCCAAGAAGGCCAGCAGTGGTTCTGGCAGTCAGTCCCCAAGCAAGGTTTGATATCTCAGCTTTTTGACCAATATTGTTTTCTTAAGATCAACTACATGCAGTGCAAACAGATTCATAACCTGAAAATAAAGTATTATGGTTATTTTAGGATAGAGTGTGCATGATGAATTACTGTATGCTCTTTAAACTTAGACTGAAAGCCAATCAGGTTTTCATAAAAAACAGTCCTACAGACATCAAACTTATTATATTTTTTATTTTATATAGTTAACAGTAGCAGTGTGCAGATTCTTTACATATTTTATGTAACTAGTCAGGCAGCCAGCAAAGAACAATAGAGAAGAAACTTTATAGTATGATTGTTGTTGTTATGTTTTTTTGTCATTTTGCAATACAAATTAGCACAATGAAATGAAAGTTGTGGCCCCTTTATGCTACATATAAGGAACAAATATAGAATTTTGAGTTAGTGACATATAGTAAGACATTTTTTAAACATCATTAAACAGCATATATCTCTAACACATGATACTTGGCCCAAACAAGAACAAGGAACAAGTTTAAACTAATGAAAAACTTAATCTAAATATATAAAACCCTAAACATTCTTTTTTAAACTGAAACTAAACCAAACTCAGCAAAAGCACTCTGAAAACTTTTAGAACAACACTCAAATGAAATCTGAAAGTAAGAATTTTAGATTAAAAAATTGACAAAAAGAGACTTGAAATTCAAACTACGACAGCCTTGGTTCTCAGATTGCATTTTGGCATTCTGCCTCTCCTTCTCTATTACCACAGTTTACCTGCATGCAACCAAAGCTCGCTTAAACATGATCGGAGTCGGACCACAAACTGAAACCAAAATACTTCAGCTACCGCATTCTTATCCCCTGCCAATAGGTTCTGCATTTGTAAACAGATCTCTGTTAAAAAAAAAAGGTTAGATACACACAGAATTGTGACATTTTCTGTGAAAATAAAAATTCACCATTCCATCTCTTAAGTCGGGTGAGGAACCTGCTTACCTGCTATCAAGGGCCATTTCACTCAACATCCTTCAAAAGCCATTCTAAGTTTTAAAACACATTAGATTAATATCTAATGTGATAACTGGAACTGCTTCTCAAGCAAGTGATCTTGTGTCACAGTGTAGTGACATTGGCAGCCAGTTTTTCAGGTTCACGTCAGGCAGTAGGTTGTCAGGCACATCAGCTGGTTCCATGTAAAATAGTTTAGCAAATTGCACATGAAAATAAAACAAGATCCATAAGACAGCACAAAAATTTGCATTAAACTGTGAGAAGAATTGAACTTTTTAACTTTATGGAGAGATCTAACAGCCACACACAAGCATTAACAGCCAGTAAGTCTGCAGACAATTAAACAGACCCTAAATATATAGCAGTGAAAGCATTCTGAGTCTCGACTGTTAAAGATTTCTTTGAAATTATGTCTTACAATAAATGTGAACTCTTTATCCCAATTCATTTTGATTGCAGAATTCTGATGTTGACGGCAGTGCAAAGAAGAAGAAGAAGAAGAAGGAAAAGAAACATAAGAAGGAAAAGAAACACAAGAAGCACAAGAAGCATAAGAAGGAGAAGAGTGGTGGCGCTGCTCCTGGGGATGGACAAGAAAACCAGGGCATGGAGGAAGACGGAGAATCAAGAAAGGTTAAACCTGTTTTAGATCTTTAGATCTTTAAGTACTTAATAGTATGTATTTGTTAGCTATGCACCAAAAATTCTGTATTCATTTTCAGGTACTTAGAAATGTATATTTCATGCTGTATTTGTTTTAGGAATCAGACAGTGAAGTAGAGGACAGTTTGGATGACCTAGAGAAACACCTAAGGGAGAAGGCCCTGCGCTCCATGAGGAAGGCCCAGATGTCTCCATCATCACAGATGTCCTGAAAACAAGGGCCTTTCTTAATTTGAATTTTCCACTCACTCTTGATGTTTGTCATCAACTGGGTTCAGCTTTAGAATGTACAAATTGTTAAATCTTGAGCCTTTTGTTTTCTTTTTACTGGTTTGGTACATTCTGAAGAGTGTCGTTAAGAGCTTGATTTGTCGGTTAGTGTATTACAAAAACTGTTAAGCTTGTGTTGTCCATAATCTTAAATTGTTAAGCAGGTGAAAAGGTTTCAGAGTTTTGAGTTGGGCAGGTTTAAAACTTTTTCCACAGCCTACAGTAGATTCCATTGAGAAATGATTGCATGTGCAGTGATTGTCTCCGATGTGCATGAACCACTGACCTTTTTGGAGTATAGAGAAAAACCAACATACAGTAACAGACTGTTACTATTGCCTTTCTTAAAGTGGAAACAGTCGCACAGCTGTGAGATCTGTTAGAGGCTGTAACAGAATGTCTTGTCCCATAATGTAGCTGAATAGAAGTGTTTGGCATTGTTTAACCTGCTGTTTTCTGACTTAAAATTGGTCTTGTTTCAAGACTTAAACAACCTGTGATCCAGTTTGCTTTAATTTCTCTCAATGGATTGATATGCAAATTTATGTTGACACCCTTGCACCAAGCTAATCTCTGTGGGACTGCTATGAGTTGTATTTAGTACCCCTGGCTCTTGTCATATTGTCATCCTTTCAGAATAAAAACCTTTTTTATAGGATGTGTTTTGTCCTCAATGGTATGATTTTATCATTTCAGTTTGGGATAGAATCTATAAGTAACAATTTAATTAAGGTAAATGAAGAGTAACAGTAAGTCATGGGGTTTGGATGTTGGATACTGTATACAATGGGTCTACATCAACAAAGGCGTTGGCAAAGGCGTTTAATAACCAGTGATGTCAAACTCTAATGAGAGAAGCGATGCTTGCAATGTCAGAACTGACCCTGTCACATCAGGCTGCCACATATTCAACAGATGATCTGTAATGCAAGTTGAATGACCGTCATTAAAATTACTTAAAGTTACTGAGGAATTAGCTGATTACAAAAAAACGATCTTTTCTTTTATGAGTTACAATTACCCTGATTTGTTTCTCTATTTGCGTTGCATAGCTTTAAGGCACATTGTAGGAATACCAGAAAAAAAAGACGCCTTACTGTTAATCGGTACACTGAAAAGCGGAGCAAAATTGAAAATACCTAAACACAAAGCAAAGTAAAGGGAACTGCATATTTTAACTGAAGGACAAAGAAAAAACTTAATTACAAACCACTGTGGGGCTATCGCCACAGGAAAAGTAGGAAAAAGTGGCGTGCAGTGGTTATTTTTAAAAGGTTTTATATTTAGAAAAATATCAAACAATATTTTTTCAAGCATTATTCCTTTGCAGCCACTGAGCGGCTCCCAGACATCCTCACCCTCCTCCCAACAAGAAAACTCCCCTCTGAAACCCGGAGACCCTCCCACATTTTTGTATGTTTGCGCTTCGGATGACATCACGGCCTTAAATATTCCCGTTGCTTCTTCTCTCCCGTCCTCATCACCAACAGTTACTCGCTCAACATAAAAGGGCCGCACGCCCCTATGATGTTTCAGTAGCTTAGGTTGAACTTATATCGCACCGTTGAAACAGTTGTATCCGGCAGTCGCCGCTGCCTCCTTGACCACTAAAGAGACTTTTGTGCCTCCAGCACCGGGTCCTCCTCGGGGAGAAAGAGCGCCTACTGGGCTTCAGTGCGGAAAAAAAAGACTGTTGGAGAGAAGAGGAGCGAGCTAAGTCGGGCGTGGTAGCAAGAAGAAAAAAACTCCTTTTTGTCAGCTAAACTTCCAACAGTATCACCCACAATGTCACTGTCGGTACCGCAGAACGGAATAAAGGCGGACAACGAGCCCGTTATCGAACTGTTTGTGAAGGTAAGACCGCAGCACAAGTCGCATGGGAGAAGTTTTTTCCACGTAAAGAGTAACGTTAACTCATAGTTGGTCAAACCCGCATCGCCGCATTGTGATGATGAACGCGTTATTTCTGTCTTGGAAACGGGGATGTAATGTTTACCATTCTTCGAAGAAATTAGATTTTTTTTTTTTTCTCGGTTAGCTAAGACCACTTAAGCTAACGTGATTCGTTGATGCTTCACTCACGAGGGAGTCCACCGTTATATTCGTACGTTCGAAATGTCAGAAGGAGAATTCCTGTCGCATGAAGTTTAAAATTTTTCCTTTTCATATCCTGAACCCCCCTCGCCACTGCGGCCATGTGGAGCCTGCAGTGTCACCAGCAGGGCGGATGCAGCTTCCTCCCATCGCAGGAGAAAGAAGAGTCTGCCATGCTGGAAAGCAGAAGCAGGGCGCTAATTCGTTGACAAAAGCAGAGTAACTGTGCTCCTCAACCAGCCGTTTCAGCGCTGACGTTCGCTCGCTGAATATGGTTACATTTTAATGCTAGTAAGTTGACTGGTAAATCATGTAGAGTTTTAAAAGTGAAGGGATATATTGGAAGTGCATGTATTCTGTCTTAACCAGCCATAACTCCTGAAAGAGGCTAAAACCAGCCATTTTAACGGGAAGTTTTGCGTGTGTGGGTCACCTTGTCATCACTGAGTCCCTGATAAGAGTTTGCTGGTGCTGGTGAGATAGAAAGTTTCCCATGTTTACTTTGCAGACAACAACATGGTGGATAATAAAGGCTGTTGCTGCTGTATTCTGGATGCTTCTGTCACTTCTGATTTTTTGACATTGGTTAATATTTAACGTTGTGCAGCCGTACAACCGTTTTACAGTTTATCACATTCAGATATGGTGATAGATTGGGGAACCTGGTGGTTGATCCTCACAGAACTTTCTTTTTTAATATCTACTTTACACTTCCGCCTGCCCTGAAATTACAGTTCTGCATCAAATTGTCTTTGTCTCCTCAGTGATGATGGTGTTTGTGGAGGGTTTTGAATGCCTGTTTTCCTCTCTGCAGCCTGCTGCTTTGCAGGGCGGGAAAATGGCAGAAGAAAAGGAGAAGGGGGAGTGTGGGGCTAGTTTAGGGGGGCCGGGAGGGAGTTATTTAGTCCTGAATAGGGAAAGAGTGTGGGTGATGGTGCAAAGGGGCACCGCCGACTAAAACAGTAAATTCTTTATAGGAATAGTATTGGTGGATGCCTGCAGCACTGAAAGAACTAGGTAAAAGCTAGACATAAAAGTATTTTTTGGAAAGAGATGATTATATGCAAATCTGTCCTGACTTGTATAACTTTGACTTTCAAGTTGCAGTCGCTGTGAATGCATCTTTCAATTTTGCAGGTTAACTGGAGTTACAAAAACAGTGCTACTTAATTTGTTTCTATTGACATCTTAAAGAGAAGCCTTTTTTACAGTGAGTAACAGACGAGATGAAGCAGCCAGGCCCCTCACTGTAGAAGCAGAGAGGATGGAAAATGAACTGGCCAGCAGTGCCATTTCTCCCTAACTACCTCTCACAACCTACAGGAGAGGTTACATCATCTCCTGGCCTGGAAGGTTTACACATGTGGCCAGCTATTCCCTCTCTGCCCCTCCCTAGTTAGACTGTGTAAAGAAGTTTCTTCTACTGTGTTGTGTCTCTTGTGTGTAACCCTTCATCTCAGTCACCCCTTGGATGGCTCTGTGCTTTGTACCAGCATCTGACATGTCTACATCCATTATTGATGCTGTTGTTCTTACTGTGCTGCATTAAACACAGTCATGGGAGACAATCGCAGGCATTCTGGTTACCATAGGTGCAATGCGTCGAGCTGGGACCCTGGGAACAGCTGATAAAGAACTGTGTGGGCTCTTCACACACAGCTGTGTCAGGTCTGCGCTGCCACTTATCAAAGCAGACTAATTACACTCCTACCATGAGTTGCCACTCTGCCTGTATAAACTGAGCAGTAACTGCACAGTTTACCCATTTAAAAGTAGCTGACTGTCTCAGTTTAGGGATGTGATACACTGATGATCCTGCAACTTTTCTACCTGTATTGTTTATACCAACAGTGCTATGGGAACAAATTATATTATGCTCATCTTTGACAGCCCTAGTCAGGAAGCTTCCGTGTCATTTTCAGTTTTTATTGCTCTTGGTCACGTAAAAGCAGGATATAATGACTTTGAGAGCAAGGAATAACCCTTGACCTCATCACAGTGCAGCAGTTTACTTATTGTTTTGAACACGAGTTGCAGAAAGTGCTGTCGAGGGTGACTTCTCTGCATCCGCCCATGCCTTTTTCTCTCTGCTACTAAACACATCACATGCCTGAAGTACTTATATGAAACCTTTAATCAGATGTATTTAATGTACTGTTATAGAAAGGAAATGTATCACTCTGACATTAAGGCAAAATGATGTGTGCAGCTGCATATAATTATGAAGAACTGTTATAGTATTTGACGGAGGTCCATCCAGCCCTCTTTATTGATACTAGACTGCCTTATTTAATCAGAGTGATTTTCCTGAAATCACTAACATCATTTAGGTGGTTGTTGTGTGTCAGTTCTCCAGAATAAAAGACAGTCACTGTTTTCAGTGTGCATAATTTTCCTCTCTAAATCATTGCAAGTTGGCATGTTTTCATTCAGTTTTTCAGAGCTTTGAATGAATAAAAACATGCTGGTGAGTCACTCTCCACTAGCGTATGACCTGTCTGTATGACGGTGAACAGAATATAGATGAGTCAAGAGAAACAGACACACTTTATCTCTACTTGTGCATTCATGTCTTGTCTGCAAGTGTGCCAAGGTCACACTACTGGTTGCAAAGCCTTCTGCTGCCTCCACAGTTCCATACTCTTGCCAGCAGCAAGAGCAGAGCCAGTAAACATGGTGCAGAAGTGCTATTAAGTCAGGATGGCACAGAAGCCGGTCTGTGTTTGTGTATATCATTCAGCAGAACTCCTCTCTGCACAAGGAATGAATGACCAGCACGTATCACAATGCCAATATTCAATGCTCTCTTACGTAAACATAAGGAAATGTGCTTTGTGTCACAACACAAACTCTTAGTAAATTTGACAAAACTTTACACTGGATCTTGAAATCCTCAGCATACAGTTTGTCTACAGTTTAGCTTCAACCAACAACTGGGGCTGTGCCAGATTAGCCGCTAGGTGTGCATTATCAAAATTTTTGAATAAGTGATGTACATATTTTTACATACAAGCTGGACTGCTGACAGGGCTTTTCAGGCACTTCAGGAGGCACTGTGGGAGAGAGGAACTCCCTTTGGCACAACTTTATTCTTTTACTTTCTAAACCTTTTACATACACAAACAGGCTATCAAACATTTAAGGGGAGTACAAAAAAAGCATATGGCCTGTCTAAGTTGAAAGGTTCTGGAAAGAACGACTCATTATCAGCTGCTATCACTTGCAACATGTGACAATCAGACTTGTGCCTTGTGATGTACTTTTTTATGGAAAAACAATGACCTTTTTAAGCAGTCATTGTGCTCTACTTAATCCTGTTGTATAGTCATATGCAAGGTGAAGTGTGTTGAGTTTTTTTTTATTGTTAAATGGCCACCATCCTTTTATTCAAAGCACAATTTACTTATTGTTCACATGTTGCTTTTCAGGTTAAAATAAAACCATTCCTCTCCCTCTTGGGTGACATTCTAGGCCAATGATTACAGCTTTTTTTATAGCAAAATCAATAGAGCAGTTAATGTTTCCCAAGCATGTAGCAATGCTGCAGTCAGCATCATGAGTTAGGGGACAAAAATTAATAGCTTGTTTCTGTTGTAGAGTGCTGTGCTGTTGCTTTGAGCTGTTGTTTCTGCACTGTAAATTTGCTTTTGCAGCACCTGGCGTAGTTAGTGCTTTGTCATTGTCACTGACTGGTTGACTGACTCTGGACACTGGCCAAATCTGTCTGGCAATGTTTCATCGCAACATTTGAAGAGGGGGTTCCTGATCAGTCTTTGCATTTGTATAAGGTGGCATATTCAAGAGTCAGTTTTATGTTCTAGTCAGAAGAATGTAGTTAGATTGTTCTCGCTTGTGTTTGAATAAATATGTGCTGAATAAAATAATGTTGTGCCAGTATATATCTGAGGAACAGGAAGAGCTTAGTTCAGCTTGTTAGGTGGAGGAAAGGCCCATCTTATTTGTGCTGGGCAATCAGGAAGCCGATGTCTAATGAGGCATTTTTCCCAGGAGCACAAGAACAGGAAGTGAGGTCACCCTGGAACAACATAGATCAGAGTCTATGATGATTTGATCCTAACAGAGACTTTTTTTGTTTTCATGGATTGGTGTGTTTTACTTAGCAACTATGGGGCTATGCACCTTACTGCAGGAACGAGCCTCTGACTCTGCCTCTCTGCTACATCATCTTCACTGTAAGAGGAAGTGTGTGACCCCATAAATGATGAGAATCTGCCCTCCTCACTACACATGTAACTCAATCAGTCTCAACATGATCCAGTCTGCTTGTGTTTCACGTGCTGCGTTCTTCATAGTAGAGCCTGCTAAAGTGTATGTAACCCACAGTGTAGAACCTGAACATGGAGGATAGGATTACAGAGGCAACTTTCTTGTCTCATTATCACTCCCATCAAGGTGCACAGTGGACTTAAAGTGTCCCAAGTGTCCATCTAAGTTGTCTTTTTCTTTGAAAACTCTGACAGAAGAAGACTATTGGAGCACTTCACTTGCTAATAGCCACTTCCCAATAAATCACAGATAAGCAGTAAAGGCTAAAATTGCTAATTTGTCAAATGATTATTTAATTATTTTATAAAACAATGAAAACAAAAAATGAAGTTTGTTGTGAAGTAGTGTGGGATCATGGAGTTTGTTTATTTCAATATCTGTTAAAAGGTCACCATTGTAGATGAACATCTTTCTGACTGACTATGTGGGAGAAATGTTCATGGAAACAATTGTGGTATAAGTATAAGTAGTATAACCAAGCAAAATGTATAACGAAGATATTGTTTTTTCACGCAGAATCATTTACATATTATGCGTGGAGATCTGTTATATGGGCTACTGTAATGCGATCTTTTTAGCTACGGCAGTAATGCTAAGTAAAATATTAACTGTTCTTATATGCCACTTGATATTATTACATGTGGTTAAGTGCATAGACAGTCTGCACTCATGCAAACTTTGGCATGTGCGTGAGCTGTTCCTGGAGTGTTTTGCATGGTTAATTTTATTGATGGAAAAAACAAAAAACAGGCAGCACATCCCGCACTGGTACTGAAAGGCACCTCAATTGCAGGTCAGAGTGGACCCGTGCGGCCAGAAAGAGACGCTCTGTCTGCTCAGAATTACTGATGAGGCCAGTGTCTTTGTGGCCATGGAGCAGTCGTTTGTTGCCATGCATATCTGGCATGTTTGGTGTTAGCATGCTGGCATTGTGTCGATGCCAAAGGGTTGTTTACAACTGTCTAGACGTTTGTCCTGAAGAAATTTGCTGGGGTTCATTTCAGTTGAAAAGACGTGCTTTGTTCCATTTACCGAAAATTTTCATTTTTGGAGAAGTTCTGGATGCTTTTAGATGCACTTGTGGAGGCCAGTTTTTTATATCTTTTCCTTTGCAAATATGAGGTAAAACAGGGAGGGTGAAGAAATAAACATATATATGAGTCTTCCCAAGTCATCAGTAAAGTGCTTATAAATGCATAAGTAGGAGGAGAGTTGGAGCTGGTGCCGACTTTAGTATGCAGCCCACTGTTTGTGTTAGACACCTGAATCAACTATCAGAGCAAGGGTGATTGCTGGTTCATGCTGATTTTCCACATGGCTGTCTGTTTGTTTTTCCTTCATTTTGGATCTGTATTACTCATCACCAAACACTTGTCCTGTGCTATTTTGTCTTATCTCTTGTAGACTGAGGCTAAGTACTGTAGTCATAACAGTACAGACTTACGTCATTGCCGTAGCATCGTATTGCTGTAAGCCTCTTTTAGACCTCAGTCTCCAACTTTCCACAGAAGCAGTTGGTGCTTCGGCAGAACTCGTGTGCTCAAGGCACAGAAGGCCTGTGTCTGACTGGAAGTCTTGAGGTTTCCACTGAGTGATGTCAGCCTGAGTCAGAGCCACACCAAGGATGTGATGGTGTTTCCATGTTCCGGGCAAAATCCGACTCCTCAGTACACTCATAGCTGGTTTAGACTTAGGGGCTCAGCTCCTATTGCCCACCCAGTCCAGCCCTAGCCATGGTGAAGTTGCACTAGTCACTTGCTGTTTATTGATAAAGGCTACTGAGAGCCCATTTCAAAAAAGTAAATTGCATGTTATTGGATTGATACTCAATCAAGCATTTTAAAGCCAGTATCACAGGCCCTATTATTTCATTATATGTCAAACTGTGCATTCATGTATTAAATAATGGATACAATGTTTAAAACAGAGCTTCTCAACCTTTTGACTTGTGAACTCTTTTTTTTTTTAGCAAAGTATGTCTGCATTGGACACTCCATCATAAACGTCATAAGTCAATGATTATTACAAGTTTTGACCTTAGTTTTTCCAGACTCTCTAAATTTAAATACATTAAATACAAAGACAATTTGATATTTAATCAAAATAGCAAATTGTGGATTAAAATCATTTAATCTTCCATTGATTTGAATTGTTTTTTTTGGCTCTTAACTGTTATGCTTTTCCTCATGCTTGAAATTCAGAGTGCGTGTCTTGTTTGTTGAGGCATGTAAATGCAAGAAATATTTGGACAGCTTGAATCTAAAAATATTGGCCTTCAGGGTATTGCTTAGCTATTTGTTATTGATGCCAGAGACCTAGGTTCTTTTGTCTTGGCAAGTATCTACCCGGTTGACAGGCCTTTGAGCAAGGCATGAAATCGTTTTAGCTGCTGTTCAGCAGCTGGAGAAGGACATTTTGGGCA
This sequence comes from Acanthurus tractus, assembly GCA_029783725.1. Classification (NCBI taxonomy): domain Eukaryota; kingdom Metazoa; phylum Chordata; class Actinopteri; order Acanthuriformes; family Acanthuridae; genus Acanthurus; species Acanthurus tractus. The sequence goes on from JAQNCA010000007.1 coordinate 16,674,917, forward strand.
TGAATGTGACTGATTCCCTGAACTTGACTGAGATCAGCAAAGCTGACGAGGACATCAGTGGGCTGAGTAACCCTGTCAAACAGCCTCCCTTTAGCTTCATCTGCTCAGCCTGGTCACGGTCCTGACCCAAGCCCAGCCCAGCCGGCATACTTGTCGAGCAAACAGGGAGAGACGTTGCTATGACGTTACCATGGCTGCCCACTCTCACACGGACATTCCTGCTGTGTGTCAGAGCGGGAGGAGAAAGGCTATGCTGCTTGTTACATCGTCAGTTCCTTATTCGGTCAAAGTGTGGCTTGAACTTGGTGAGCAGCCCACCCAATTTAGAATATGAAGTTGGGGAGGGGAAGACTCAGGACGCTGTGTTACTAAAATTAGGCTGTGAGCAGAGACTGGGAGGACCGTGCCCAGTCTGAACGAACCCATTGTCCCTGAATGCTGACTACTGTAACTATGACCTCACATCAACCGTCAAGGAAAAGAAAATTTATGCCTTAGATGATTAGTGAGCCCCAAAACATAAACTTTGAATTAGTAGATGCAACAGTGAAACTACTGAAGAAATGGGATAATAAAAGAGGTGAAGGTTGAGTGGAACAACTCTTGCATTTTATGTACCTGCTCATAAAATGTTATTGGACTGGACTAGTCAAAAGAATACCTTTCGATTGCCTATGTAAAAGTGCACATACCTTCAAGTGTGCATTACTTTCAAGCTACCAGGTAAAGGCCTAGCATCATCCTCATCATTGCCGAGAGGAGTTGGACATTACATCAGTGGCTACATGAGCCATGTCACAGGGGAAGTGATAAAGAGGTATGAACTCACAGTATATTCTCAAAGGAAACACCACTGCCCCCCCTTGCTGACTGAGGTCCCATTGTACTACTGTGAGGCCACGCTGTCCTGAACACAGACTCCTAGAACATCCGACTTGAGTGTGACTCACACTCTCCGCCGGGCAGCTGTGTGTGTTTGGCATTAAATAAACAGGCATCTGTTGACTCACGGTCCATCCATTGAGCCTAAATAAAGCTTGAGAGTCTGTTGGCAGTAGTCAGCTGTTGCTGCTTCTGTCGCCAAGACATTATTGCTGATATGTTTTCATCTGTTTGCGTCTCATCGAAAGATGGTGCAACCGTCTGCAAGATGTGAGTCATTTTTGACAAAGGAGGCAAAATGGCAGGCCACACTCAGGGCACTGCTAAGTGTTCCTGTGAACACTGCTTGTAGTTAGACTCAAATTGCTGGTTTACTTCTTGGAAAATGACTTTTTTAACTGATGTGCCTTGCCTTATAAGAGCTTGTTTGAAATCATTTCTTGCCTTGCTGGTGTGTTTTTATTGGTGGGGGGAGGGATGTGTTCTCAGCAACTGGTGACGTGCTTAACACTCAACAAACAAAAAGAGCTTTGTGTCATTGCTGTATAGAAGGTTCTCCAGAAACCCTTTTCTGAATGTCAGGCCGTAATAGAAGCTCTCTGGAAAGTTTGAGTTTGGTGGCAAAAAACAACATTTGGAGTGACCTGTACCAAACTTGTTTTTGGTCAATAGGCTTTATATAAAAATCTAGTTCTAAATTCTGATTCTCTTCGGCCCACTCAGGTCTCTCTTTAACATCCTGCTTTGAAATGCTATTTAGCACAATTATTGCTGAAGACTACCTCACTTGAGACCTTACAGTGAAATGTGGGGCAGCCTTTTCTTAACAGCACAGCAGTTTACTTGTCACAGACCTAGGAAATGCAGCTCCTCCAGCATCATCACGCCCAAGGCATCCTCTTTGGCGGAAGTGACACTACATTTCTGAAATAGTTTCTCCCTCCTCCCCAAATATCCAACCCCCTCTGTGGAATCAGAGGGGCCCAGAATAAGGGGAAAGGAATAAAGGAGGTAGAAGAGGAGGAAGAAGTGCGCAACATGCCAAAAAGCACAAGAGCTCTGAAGCTTTCTATCTTACCTTCCTTCCACTTAAAACATTTATTACTGCCTGTTCTCTTTAATGTCTGATAGCAAGGATACAAAGAAGTTTATTGGTCATTATACAACATGTTGTATAATTAAATTAAAATGTGGTTCCCTCTTGATTGATTAATTGATTG
>JAQNCA010000007.1:16677118-16697897 GCA_029783725.1 Acanthurus tractus
AACATGGAGGAGTGCAGATGATGCATTAAGTAGTCTCACAGCCTGAGGGAAGAAGCTGCTCTGTAGTCTGGTGGTACACCAGCAGATACTTCTGTATCTTTTGCCTGATGGCAGCAGGGTGAACAGGCTGTGGCTGGGGTGGCTGTTGTCTTTTAGTATCCTTTTGGCTCTGCACAGGCACCTCTCCTACCCGATATCACTGATGCTTGGTAGATGGGTACCAATGATGTTTTGGGCAGTTTTAAAGTTTTAACCACTCATTGCAGAGTCTTTCTGTCCTGGACTTTGCACTACCTACTCATTATTATTATTATTATTATTATTATTATTATTAATATTATTAGCACTACCTATTATCTCTCTCTCTCTCTTTCTCTCTCTCTTTCCCTCCCTCTCTCTCCCTCTCTCTCTCTCTGTCTCTGTCTCTCTCTCTCTCTAGTGTCTTTGGCAGAGAGTCCGCTCTGCTGCAGACTCCAGAGCGTAGGAGCACTGACATGGCTCAGAGAACAGATGGAGAGGGAAAGAAAAGTGAAATGTCTCTCTCAGCTGCTGTGACCTTCTTCTTGGCCACTTGAGACACAGAAGATAAGCTTGCTTAAAAGCAGCCTATTGTGCTGAAGTATGGTAGCATCTTCTTTATTAAAAAATGCCATTGTGCCTTAGTGGCTTGCATTTTTTGTTCTTGGAGAAAGAGAGCTCACTTCACACGGTTTACCTGTGAATTGGTAATCCCCTCCACACTGTGCGCTCTCCGTCCCATGTCGTATGTGGCTGGCCATTGCCATGGGAACAGTTGCTGTGCTGCATCGCCACCCTTGATCCAGAACTGAATGGTTCTCTGTAGGTGTAATGCTGGGAGGGGGGATGGAGTAATCATCCCATTGATGTTTTTCTGATACCCCTCTAAGAACCAACTAATGCTTGTCTAGTCGAGTAATGACCATGAACCATGATACCCCTAATATTTCATGGCCGAAGCTTTATTGTACAATTGAGTCATGTAAGGTGAAAAAAGACTTTCATTTGCTGAACAAAGGCAGTGATCTAATCCAAGCTTTTCGCATATTGAATTCAGAGGAGGGGGAGAGAGTGAGCGGACAGCCACAGTACAATGGGAGCCAGCAGGCAGATCAAACAGAGCCATCCCACTGGGCGTCACACAGAGAACAACAGCAGCCAGCCTGTTCGCATCAGCCAGGAGCCGCTGGACTGACTGGACACATTAATACAAAGTCCACCATTGAAGACGGTGTAGGACAGACATCTCTGATACCAAACAAATATTTTATAAGATAGTAGTTGAGTTAGACTCTGATTTGCATCTTAAATTTACTCAGTACTCTTTGCAAATCTGTCCACAACTTCCTTTACAGTATGTGTGTGAAAATACAGTGGATTTGTGCACGTCACATATAGCCTCACTTTGCATATCCCCTCCTGCAGCACAGATGCAGAGGAGAGAACTGCAGTGAATGAGGAATGAGGAGTGACTGAAGACACAAGAGGCAGACAGAGAGAGAAAAGGGATTTAGCCGTTTTACAAAGGCTCTGCTACAGTAATTCGCTGAATGAAGAGGTGCATTCCAGAGCCCTGATACTTGAATGACCTCCCTGCTTGTCCTTGTGAATAGCTGAATATGGTTCATTCTTTTTTGGCCCGCCTCGCCTGGAGAGTGGCATACCTCAACAGGCTCGGTGTCCGCAGAGCTACCAAGCTCCTGGAATATGATGGTTAAGGTGTTTTGCTTGTTGGTTTTTTCTGTAAGTGCACAGTGAAACATTAAGCACCTGCACTAAATAAGAGCAAATGAGAACAATATGTGATTTAATTGTCATGTTGATGGCTCTAAATTTTGAAATTAAGCAGCTTTTCTAGATATTGGGTAGGTTTTTTTTTTTCTTCTTTTTTTGAGCAGACATTAGTGTGTACTGGTTGGCTTTGCAGATTTCATTAAGATACTGCGCAAAGCTCAGTTAATCAAATAGAAATGCTTATTCTGCCCTGTGATGTAGAATCCAAACCATAATTGTCCTCCGTTACTCGCTCCTGACTCCATACATGGTTGTGAGCTGGAGTGAAAGATCATTTAGAGAGTTAAAGGATAAAAGGAGAGAGCGTAACAAAAGGATGGGTGACTGTTGGGATGACAGTAGATACTTGACAGCTTGCAGCATCCTCCCACAGCCTTTCTCATTACTGCAGTGGGTGTGAAAGGGAGACAGAAATGATTGCTGTTGTTGCTTTTGTCTCATCCTCCATGTGGAGTGTGAAGTTCTGTCAGTGTTTTAGCTCACTTCAATGTTTGAAATCTCTTCTGGACACTCAGCCCTGTTTGGTGCTAAACAATGAGCATCAGTCATTAATTTGGAGGACACGCGCTGCTTCCATTGATCTGATTCCCACCGTCACTTCAGTCTCGTGTGTGTGTGCAGTCTAACAAAAGAAGGAACAAGAGGCCACCCCAGTCTTAATCACTCCAGAAGTTTCCTCTCAGACAGTGGTTCTGCAGATAAATGGAGGGGAAGTGTGGTGAAGCATTTAAGACGAGGGGGACGGCTCTCCACTCTCTCCCTCTCACTTAAGTCTTTTTCGAGGGCAGCTCATAATATGTAGAAAAGAGTCATTGTCTGAAATGGGCCCTCAGTGGGTGAGTGCAGTAAAATGCCCCTGGCCATTAAGGTTGTGCAACAAAGATGCAATCTCTGTTTTGCCAGGACCTTTTTTCCGTTTCGTTCTCAACTATACACTAAATGCTATCAGATGTTTTTAAGACCTTCATCTGCTGTCTGGTGTTCTATGTTTGCAGTCATTCAGCCTGGCATGTTTCCACCCTGTTCTAAATGTTCTTTATAACAAAAAAAAGGCACTATTGATTGCTTAGTCAGTCTGTAGGAATGGTACCTGCAAGATATCGCTGATAGTTAATCTAACTTGCTATCTGTCTGTTTATTCAAGGCGGGCAGTGATGGAGAGAGCATTGGGAACTGCCCCTTCTCCCAGAGGCTCTTCATGATCCTGTGGCTCAAAGGAGTGGTCTTCAACGTCACCACGGTGGACCTTAAGAGGTAAGTCCCACCCACTCCCATTCCCCATTCCCCATTCCCCATCCTCCCCTCCTCTTTCCTCTTCTTCCTTGTGCCCTTTTAATTTTTTTTAAATCAGGATTTAAAAAATATTGCTCTCTCTCTGCCTTTGGTAGCTTTTTTTAGGCGTTTCTGCTAAAACCTCTGCGGCTCTGTAGATCTTTGATCCAGCCCCACCTCTAACACGCTCACTGCTTCACCACTGCTTATTTGGTTTTCCCATGACCCTTTCCCAGGCTGGAGAAAATTGGAGAAAAATAAACATACAGACTCTGGAGAGGCTATTTAAGGTTCTGAACTCCGCTTGCTTCCTGCCTAGATTTTGGTGGGCAACATGTTATTTTTCACCACTGGGATCAGAAAACGGTTATCCCCTGCAATTTTGACTTGGATTTTATTTTTCCTCCCAGCTGCAGATGAATATGCTTTCACATGTGGATTCCAGTACCAGGAGCTCTTTACCAAAGCCACCATGTTTTCTGTGTATATGATTCATCTAAATGCTCCCCAAATGTTTTTCCACTTGCGAAGGCAGGACAAGCATGTGCCAGATTATTTCCAAGCATGGTCAGATGGGAGTCTGGTTTATACCATCTCTCTTAGTCACGTGCATTTGACTCAGAGATTCTAAATTTTGGATGGGCGTCTCCTCCTCTTTGACATGGAGACCACTGCCTGCTGACAAAACACAACAGAGATGTACTTGATAAGTACTGTACCTTTTTTTATTTGTAATACAGCCGAAGCAAGGGAAGCGTTGTCTCTTTGACTAGTCATTTGGTTTTCACATATGCCTGCACATTAAAGGCGAGTGCATAGGTTTTGGGTATATTTGCATATATTTTCCCTGGCAGAGGACTCGTAATGTTAAACAAAGCCTGCTGATCCTGTAAAAGGTAATGGAGGATGTCCGCCTATTTAGAGTTGTCTGTTTACCTGTTCGCTACTCAAACAAGCTGATTGTTCAGCTGGAATTACTACTTGTTGCTCTGGTTTTTTTTGTAAAGGATCAAGTGTTTCTTGCTTTTTGTCTGTGCTAATATCATGTCTGTAATCTTGAGCAAACATTAAAAAAGAAGGTGTGTGTTTGCCATGTTTATGACTTCTATTGCAGTATCTTAATACCAGAACAGGGCATGTTGTTATACATCTAGACGGACATGAATGTCTTCTGTTAGTCTGCTGAGTTTATGTATATTCTTGGGTCATGGTGGCTCTCATCTCATTTGTTCCTGTGATAAAAGCCTGCAATTTTAAGACAGTTTGCTGCTCGCTCCTCAGTAATATCACTGGGTGAGGGTGCCACTTCCTCTTTGCATTCCGAAGAGATGAAGTCATTTCCCATTTTTCCCTGCCTGTTGATGGCTTGTGCTAGAGGGTCACCATCATAAACACAGTCACAATAAAAAACCTTGATCATTTATTAGTCTCTTTTGGTGGATGTTGCTGCCAGTTAACATTAGATCAAAGAAGATTCTCTCTGTCAGCTGGCTTACACCAATCATTGGGGCTTAACAGTTGTTGAGATGCTGCTTGGTTGCTTTTGGATTTCACAAGTCAGTCATGTTCACACCCCTCATTCAACACATGCTCATTTTTGTTTGTGTGTGACAGTGTCATCTGCCTGCCAGAGACATCTGGTACAAAATGTGCTGTTTTGAAGGCCACAGAGAGGAAGGACACATAAAAACACACACAGAGTTTAAGACAGAGCACTGAGCAGCTCTAGTAGAAGAAGAAGGAGGAGGACAGGCTGACTCTAATAATGTGGTTCTAGATGCAGCTGGCTGTCAAAGAGCCAGAGCATTCTCAGTTGCTTGAACAATGTAAACTGGATGTTTATAGATTGTATTTAAGTGTTTAACCATGAAACATCATTAATTTTATCACTGTTTGTACTATTTTTTATTACTTGCATCCATAAACATTCATTATAAAAGAAATGTTTAAATCTCTTGCATGGCTTGTTTTTGTGAGTTGAGTCACTAAAGTTGCTCCACTTCTCTTCCAGGAAGCCTGCAGACCTCCAGAACCTGGCCCCCGGCACACACCCGCCCTTCATCACGTTCAACGGCGAGGTCAAAACTGATGTCAACAAGATCGAGGAGTTCCTTGAGGATGTGCTCTGCCCACCCAAGTGAGTACTTTCTCACCCTTGTGTAAAGAGTGTCGCACCTTAGTTCTGAGCACTGCAAGACTTTATAAGTACTGTTAGCATTCAGTAAAGGGTAGAGGCCCTACACGGCTTTAAGTTAAGACAAATGTTTAAAGGTTAAGGCTTTGCTATACTTTCCATACTGAATATATATATATATTTTTTTTTATGTCCAATCCCAGAAATTGTCTTAATTCTTTCTGACTTCCTGTTTGTGGTTTTCAACCCTGAATGTCATTGTACCTACTAAAAACATAGATTCACAACAAAATGAGTATCAAATATTTTTTTTCATTTTACATAAAGCTGTTTTTTATCCAAAAGCAGCTGGACACTAACTAAAACAACAATGAAATATGTATTCGTGCACATTTGGTTCTTTAGTGAATATCAACAGCTTTTTGAGGTTAATTCACAGAGAAATACACTACACCTTAATGGCCATACAGACAATACTGCACGTGTGTTTACTTGTATGTGTGCTTGTGTACAGGTACATCAAGCTTGGTGCAAGACACCCAGAGTCAAACACAGCTGGTATGGACATATTCGCCAAGTTTTCAGCTTACATAAAAAATTCGAAACCAGATGCAAATGAGGGTAAGTTGCCTATGTCTATCTTCAATACATGCAAACACACTCACATGACAGAACAGTGGTTAGGGGCAGAGATAGAAAAACCTTCCAATTGTGTAGGGTGTGTCCTCTGGTTGCTAGGTGACATTGGTAGACCACCCCTGATTGGTGGATCACAGCCTCAGTCAGGAACACAGAGCTTTTGTTCTGCTGCCTCCTCCCGTCCTCGTGCCCCCATTTCACCTAGTGGAGCTCTCTGGAGATCTGCAGAGCAGCCATCCTGAGGATCAGCCAGTGCTCACAATCTCATCCTTCCTGTTCTTGATTTATGCTTGCTGTTTTCGAGGTCATATCACATACTTATAAGATAAGATTATTTAAATAAAACACAAAATATGTAGCTTATTGTCTCATAGATCCTGTTGCATCCTGTGTAAAACAATTTGTGGAATTGATTTCCAAAGAGATGTTTACAGTATTCACAAAATACCTAGATTTTGTGTCATGCTTAAGTTGGCTGTTTTCTACCATGGGAAAATATTGAACCATGGTGAGCTGAATGTGAAAGCCAAGGCTGTGTCAACAGAGTTTGAGGCTGAATCTCATGGTTCGATGATAAGTACTCACCAAAGTAGCAGGTCATATTTACTGTGGGACCACTGAATTGAACATTCATATCATATTTTCCAACAATAGAATAAATTGTTAATGAATAATTTAGTAAAGGGTGAATGTAGGGTGGAGACAAAGTTTAACACTTTGGCAAACAACTGCAGTGTACTGAAATGTGTGATCGATAACGAACTTTTAAAGATTGTGCTTTTTTACAACAGCAGGCGATTGTATTACACTGCTATTGTAACAGATTATTAAAGATTACCTGGGTGTTGATTTTATGTTTGTTTCCTGTATTTACAATGTATACAAGAGCCTGTTTCCTGATGAAATGCCGCCCCCTTGTGGTTGAAAAGCATATTTGTGGCTGCTGGAGTATGAAGCCTCAGGAAAAGCTGTGGCTGTTTAACACTGTTAGATTAGGTTGGATTAATAAAGAGTTTTTAGAGCATCTCTGGTGTTTTTTTCCAGCTCTGGAGCGCGGGCTCCTTAAGACACTGCAGAAGCTGGACGAGTACCTCCACTCACCACTGCCTGATGAGATTGACCACAACAGCATGGAGGACATCAAGGTCTCTAAGCGCAACTTCTTGGATGGTGATGAGATGACCCTGGCTGACTGTAACCTGCTACCCAAGCTGCATATTGTCAAGGTGAGCAATTTTAAGCACGTCTCAATCATTGTCTAGTTGATTGCCTCATAACGTGCAACGACATTCTAGTTTTTCGCATGTGTTTTGAGTTTCCAAGATTTCATGGCTCAGTTTGGTGAGATTTATAACTCCTGATATCTTCCCTCAGGTGGTAGCCAAGAAGTACAGAGGCTTTGACATCCCCAAAGAGATGACCGCCATCTGGAAGTACCTGAACAACGCCTACAGGCGCGAAGAGTTCACCAACACCTGCCCCAGCGACAAGGAGATCGAGATTGCCTACGCAGATGTAGCCAAGAGGCTGGTCAAATAAGCTCGTCTCTACTGACCTCCTCCCTCCAACCCTCACCTTGTAACCTTCCCCTCTACAACACCCTTTAAACCCACCCCCCAACCCCCACCGGGGCACCGGGACTGATGTGCTCATTCACGAGAAAGAAAAAACTCTGGACTTCTTTTTCCTTCTCTCCTCATCTAGAGCGAACCCCAATGCATGAACCCCTCTTGATCATTTTGTTTATGAAGACCTCTTTATTCACCTTTCACCTTTGATTCAGCAAAGGTCACCATGTTTCATCATTAATCGCTTTTTTGTTATTTTGTTTTTTTTTAATTTGCTGATGAATGTTGTGAGATGGCGAGGCGTCAGAGAAGCTGCCAGACACGTGTATCAGTGCTTATCAATGTCGGGAGCCGTTTCAAACAACACTCCCTGATAAGTGACCTTTATTCTGACCTTCTCTCTGCATGGGGAGAGGTCACGAAATATTTTTTTGTTGTCTGTTTAGTATTGAAATAGCTCTCTCTAGTTTTGCTGTAAAGAGAGATGCAAACTCAGAAGCAGTTGTTTTTTTTTCCCCCCCGTCTTCTTTTTATTTAGAGGCAACAATGTAAACAGTGTTGAAGCTTCAGTGGCTTAAGTATTTGACAGGTTTAAGCTGATGCTAATCCAAACCTGAGTGGTTGACATATCAAGCAAGAGATGCTTTGTTTTAATGTTGAGCTGTTTAAAATAAGTCAAAATAATTGTAAGTGCAGGTAAAGCTACCTGGCATCCATGCTCTGATTTCCTCATTGCCTCAAAAAGGCAGAAGTCTTGTAGCTCAGCTCAGTAGAAGTGTACCGGCTGCAGATGTAACAACTCAGGAAAAATCCAACCTGAGGTCTAAGAAATATTCAACCATATGTAGCTTACAGATGCGCGAGAATGTGTAGAATGGCCTTTTGTTAATCACCATATTGCCATATAAAATACTCATTTAGACACTGAGCAGCACCTAAAAAGCTCACAGACTCTTCCTTCTCTTATGAAGCATGAAGGAAAGTCTTCACTTTGCTTGTGCTGATTGTAACGGTAGCTTGGATTTCACGTGGTGGACCAAAAAAGGGGCACATTATTCTAGTCTCACTGTGGATAGGATGACTCCGGCTGTGTAAACTAGTGAAGTCAAATGAAAAAAAAAGAAACCACACACTCACTGTTTCCTTCTTCAAAACTTACTGGAAGGAAGGACACTAATGTGCAGGCAAGTACCAGGAAAGGCGACACTAAAGATATTTATGACAAAACCATCTGAGGAGAGACTATTCCTGATAGCATTTCACTTTCTCTTCAGTACGTAGATTGATCTTTAAGGTAGTGAATGTAACGTTATGATACAGTAGCTCCAAAAGTGCTTTAGTGCGGATTAAGCAAAACTTGCTTTGTTTTCTCCCATTTGCCATATTACTCAGACCTTTTGTTATGAAACAAATTTGATTTAAAAAAAAAAGGAATTGTAAATATTTGTTTTTGAATGCTCAGAATTCAATGTGTAAATTTTTTACATTTTCATCTGAGTTTTGAGGAAAGTGGGCCATTTCTCACCTGCTTGGATTCTAATGCTAGATAAACCATCTTTTCTCTGCCTTACTTGTTTTCTCTCTGCGGATGTTTTACAGGAAGGTTTGTCAGAGATCACTTCATTACAACATGAGTGTGACAGTGTACAAAGAAAAATATCCAAGCTATGTCATGACTTTTTTTAACAATATTGACACAATTGAAATAAACTTCTTATTGGCACTCTGACTTGTGTTTTGTGTGTAAACCTTTAACGTTGTTATACATCTGTGTCACATTCAAGAGACACTGGTTTGACTTTGGCTGTCAATTCTATTTACTGCTTGTATTCCTCTTGATTATTGCAACATATTTTTTTCCATAATAATTTGAGCATGTTTCATCTTAACCAAGAAATGTGAATAACCAAATGTCCATGATGTCGCTATACAAATATACCAGTGAAAAAGAAACTACTTTGACAAAAGTTAAAATATATGACTTTTGTCATATATGACAATGGACAACAAAGTATCATAAATACTGATCAACAACAATGATTCTGTACACTTTCACAAATATAGTCTTATAACTGTTTTTTATTGCATAAACAGCCCATCTTGCCTTCTATTTACATGATCTAACTGTATAGTTGAAGCAGACAGACATATCTTTGACCAGTTGGACAAAAAAATCTCTAACCGGGCCCAACTTACTTTTTGTTTCAAATGTTTCTATCCACAATGTATTGCCCTCTGCCGTTGTCATAATGATGACAGACGACCAGCCACACTGGCTGACAAAGACCACAACGGTAAACTAGTCACTGAGCTGAGAATTTTTTTTCATCTGACCAGGCTCTGATTGACCTTGACTCAACATCCTATAAGGCCTTTTTCCCGTCAGACATTTCGACTCTGTGTTATTAGTAACAATAAAAAAGCTGTGTTTCATTTAAGTGTCCCAGTGAGTCAGTATGAACCACACCAGGACCCTGACACTGCAGTGGCAAAATGGAATTCAACCACCATTCTTTTAATTATGTACATCTGTACTTTTTCTTGTATAAAATGTCAAAATGTCTCATGCGACAAGAGGGACTATTTTCCTAATCTTCCTTTATGTTTTCTTAAACATAAGTGTAATTAATTTTAAATTTTGCACCAGAATGACATAAAATTACATTTTAACGTAACCTGTAACAAGGAAAGTTTCTTTTTCACAGATGAACACGAGCCTGAAAAAAAAAATCAATAATGTCAAAACTGGTTTAATTTGATCTATTCACACTGTCTTAAAAAACAAAAACAGATCTTAGTCAGTTCCACAGGGGAAAATCCATGCTTGGGACATTTTTCCTGCAGTGTAAACACAGCTGGAATATCCCTGGTATCTTTTTGCCAGCATGAAACTGGTTCAAGCACCTAGTTTTGAACCTTTTGATCAGTTTGATTCAAAAATAAACTGTTTTGCAGTCTAAAAAGTTGCTCACAAGCTGGAAACAGCACATTTTTCTTGATCTGAAGTGGAAACTGAAGTGTGTGTATGATTCTACCAATCATAGTGCTTTATGTTTCCTTGATTACAGTGGTTCTATTCAAAACTTGTATAAACTCAGGCTGGTTTGCTAGATAGCACCAAGTTTCCACTAATGGTAAACAGAGGGACCCGGGGGTCTTAGGGGTCTTAGGGGTCTTAGGGGTCTTAGGGGTCCTGCATGAGCCCACTCAAAGGAAAAAAGTAGTACAATTTCAATATAATACCACAATGGCATCCGCCTTAACAACATCTCAAAAACAAACACACATTTCACATTGGTTGCTTGCTTTACACTCCTTTGTTTTGGGAACCCCTGGGCCACAGCATGTTTATATCCACATAGCTCTCCATCTTGAAGGAATGTCTCAGGTGGGTGTCCGCCCACTGTGGGCTCCACCTCTTGCTAAAGACACCCTCTGGCTGTCAGCTTGATGATGTTTTTCTGCCAATTCCCTACTGTTCCGACACACAAACAAGTCTATTCTGCAGAGCCGATTGCAGCCAAAGTTTCGCAAGAGAGGGGAAAAAAAGGTGTGGGGGCGTACAGTGTTTGGATGCTCTCCAGATCATTAAAGTGTCACGTTACAGCCCCACACATTCTCTGCTCCCTTACTGGTGAATACTGAGACACGGTCTCCACTTGTAATTCACAGGGAGGAAATCTACCCAGATGCAAATAGACAGACGTGTGTGTGTGCATGTGCATGTGTGTGTGTGTCAGTCTGTGTGAGGTAAGAGAAGACACAACATGTCTGGCTATCATTCAGACCACACACTCATTACAAGCAGGGTGAGTGTATTAGTGTAATTGGGTAATGAAGGTGAGACCAGGACGGGCTGCGTATTGTTTCTCTAACATGTTAACTATGTGTGGGCAAGAAAGAGCAGGCTACATTACACACCATTAGAGGGAGCCAACAAGTCAGCTAAGCTGTGAACACACACGCAGGATACAGTCACAGTTGTTGTCTTGCATTTTTCTTTGTAAAGATGAAAAAAAAGTGCAGCCTCCATATGAAAAAGCACATTGTCTTTACTCTGCTTTGCAATTTTTAGGTTTTTGTGGTTTTTTTTTACCCAAACCTGGATATCAATCAGCTGTGTATTTTTACTACTAAATAGCTCAATGGAGCCTTTTCTGTTTGGCATAGACTCTTTCTCTGCAGCGCAGGTTCAGTTTGCAGGTTTTACACAACACCCATTTATACAGCTGGCTAAATATTTACTCTGGTAAAGTAGCTCGCTCAATGGTACACAGTGATATCCCTGGGTTTTGGACCCACAATGTGTGAAAAACCTTCTTTGCACATGCACCTGATATCTGTTGTGGTTGCATACAGGTCACTTTGTATTTGTTTTACCCTGTTGATTGACAGCTCACAGGCCTCTGTGTTTTAATAATTTGCAATTGAAAGAATATTGAAATGATCTCAATTTGAAAAGAATAATCAATGCTGTGAAATATCTTTTCATTTTTATTTTGCCCTAATGGTCCAGTCATACATATTATCTATTGATTATAAAACATTTAAAGAAATATAATAAATGTTATTTTCACTGTCAGTTAGCAAAGTTCACTATTACCAACAGGTAAGTTCTTTCACCTTAAATTGAGCCTTGTGGCTGGGTTTTATAGTAGTTTTAGATGCAGCAAAACAGGGGCTGCAAACAATATATTTGAGCAACTGTGCAAATACATAAATCTTTTTTTTAAATGATATGTTTTTATTTTTAATTAAATTTAAGAATTCTTAAGGGCTAAAAGCGCTGCTCTGAGTAAGTGATTCCAAACCCTTTTGTGACCTCTGCTTGCAAAGCAGTGTCAGCTTATGATGCATGTCATAAGTCACATTTTTGTTTACAGTGGTACATTTTTTATTAACTATATTTTCAAACACAGTAATTCTCAAGAAAAATGCGTAAGTATGGGGAAACATCTGAAAAACTTTGTTAAATTTTGTGCATGTTTTTTTTCTGCTCTTCTCTCTTAGTAATCATCCCGTGACCCCTTTAAATTTGATCTTGTGACAGCCTGTGGGTTCAGAAAGCAATGTTAACACATGTGATTTTTGCCATAATGATAATTATGCGGTCATTAAAGTATTTATTTCCTATTTTCCAGTTAGAGCGCTCTGCCTGTTAAAATTAAAATGAGGACACATATATCAAAAGCTGAGCTTGTGCTCCATGGCAAACTTTTAACCAAAATAAAGTTTTAGCTGTCTAAACATTGTTTTTTTAACAAAAAAAAGGGGAAGGGAGGCGCACTTGTGACTTATTAACTAATAACATTAATAGTGGCCGTATGCCACTCAGGTGTGCCAGTTCAAGAGGTTTGGTATTGTACACGCCGGCTCAGTGGCAGGATACTGGCACACCTGAATGGAACCAAACCATAATTAATGTTATTAGTTCCACCTGCTTTTTCATTACCAAGAAAAATCACAACGCTGGCTTGTAAGGAAGCGCCATAAAATATTTTAAAAGAGCCGACATGACACCGTCATAATTACATACTGTTATTAACTAGTGACAACATTTTGAATTGCCTGTTTTGCGGCCACAGGTGCGCATCAACGGGTTTTTTAAGCACCGCTAATGAGCCAATCAGGAGCGACCGGCAGAAATGAAAATACAGCAGCTGCTAGCTTGGCACACGCGACGCTGCGTGTTGTTGTTGTTGTTGGATAGCGTTGAAGTTCATGTATTTCTGCGGCACTACAGCCTCAGAGGCCCACCCAGCGGCCTCCATAATACCTTCCATGCCCTGTATCAGTCCCTTAAATCTTTTGCAACGTTGGTCTTTATTCAGAAAATATGTTGGCATCAGTTTGCGCCCTTCGTCTGCGACTAGTTAGCAAGAGCGCCGAGGGTATGTTGATCCTTTAACAAGGTGTGTTTTCTTGCCAAACCTCTCGCAGTCATACGAGCTGTCATAGGCCCGTCATCTTGTGTGTCTTTCTTGGCAGTAACACTGGGGTTTTGTTTCGTGGCATGTAGATACTCATGAATAGGCCCATATATTCTCTGATGGCTCTGAAAAATAAACCGCACAACAATACGCTTTGCTAAGTGTGATGTGTTGAGTGGCACACTGCAGAAAAAAAAAACTGGAGCTCGAGACTGTTTCATCATATTTAGTTAAATACAATTCAAAATGTGTTGAAGATCAACAGTTTGGCAGTTTATCTGTTATCAAAAGGAGAAAAAGGATTCACGTGTTGTATGAGGTGTTTTGGTGTATTTCCAAATTAAATTAAACTGTATATATTATCGAGAGTGCTCATGTCACTTAAATTCATTTCATGTGTAAAGGATTGTGTTTTTGGCCCCTCACACCATTTAAAAATCACACGTGAAACCACAGTGGCTATTTATCTTTCCATAAACACTGACCGGCGAACAACAGTGGTGGAAAAGTCTTAAGATCTGTTCATGATTTAGCAGCAAAACCACACTGTGAAACTACTGTATTGTAAATAGAAGTCCTACATTTAAAATGTTGAATAAAAGCACCTGCCTAGTGTTAGAAAAGTGTATATAATTATTTTAAAGGAGTACCTATAAAGGAAATAGACCTCTGTGAGGGTTGTGGGCTACTATTCATTCTAATTTGGATTATTAATATTGATGCCATGATGTGTAATAGCATTTTATTGTTTTAGTTAATCCATGTGGAACAAATTTGAATGTTTTGTTGTATACACTGTTTTATAGTTTAACTGATAATAATACATCGAAATTAAGTAACCAAACTTTAGTACTTTAGTAAAATGTACTAAATTTCCAGAATTGGTGAATTAGTGATTAATTTTTGTGTCAGAAAGTTGTTCAATCATTAACACTACCTTTTTTGAACTATTCAGGAAAGCAGGAACATTGTTCCTGGAATGCTGTTGAAACAACATATTTAAAATTCCACTTTCTTTCTTTGTTTTGGGGTTGAAGCAGAAATCTCAGATGGATATCTCAAAACCTGGGCAAAGAAAACCTAAACTGCTGTAACTGCCAGGCTGGATACCATAACAGGTAAGTGAGAAAATGTGTTAAATGTGTTTGTGGAGGCTGCGGACTGCTCCTTATTTGTATACCCTTAAAAGACTGTGTTCTGTTGGTTGCCCACTGCCTCTGCAACAGAGACAGTTCCTAATTATTTAAACATTCAAATGGGGGTCTAACTTTACCATACAAGATGAGTTCATAGTAGAGTTCATTGTGGCATAAGCCAACCTCTCAGCTCTCATACCACCAAATAACAGCCCAGCTTATCTGCCCCGCTCCAGTGCCCGCAGTCAACCAGTCAGTGTGGGTTTTGTGTGCTCACATTGTTTATTTTAACCCTCATTAAAATGTGGTGGGGTGGCTTACCCTCTCCAGGGCTCAGTGGCTACTGTGGTAGGGAGATAGGGGACTGTGGTGGACCCCCTTGGGCGGCCCACAAAAAGCTGCCTCACACCCTTCCCCTGCTTGCCACTCACCCCATCTGGGTCCTGCAGTCACACCCTGTGGCAGAGCTGCGGTTAACTGCGGCTGTCGGCTGGTAAAGAGGCACAGTGACAGTTCAAGGATACAAATTTGAGTGGGAAGAAGTGCCATTCACTCTCATTACCACTAGAGGGTACTCAGCCACAGTGAGCAAAAAGAGGGGAAACTCTCAAAGCTGGCAGTGGCTATTCTCCTGGGTGTTTTTTCTTATCTCCTTCACATGGTCAGCACTTTTTCACAGGAAGCATGAGGGAGGTTGTGTGTGTCTGTGTGTGTGTGTGTGTGTGTGTGTTGGGGGATAAGAAGAGATGTGGATCTTAAAGTAAGTGGTTTTAAAGAGAAAAAAGGGATATTATGAGCCGTCGTCAGCTGTGTGCTTGAAAGACAGCTTGTGACGTCAGGTATTTCATGCCTCCAGGGGCCTTTGTCCAGGTTGTTTAGTCTCTTTATAAGACTACAATAATGGCCTGTTTTATTTTGTCTGTGACTATTAAACATAAAAGACTTTGTTCTGTCAGCAGCCACACCTTAGCTCCACACAGTGAAAGATTTACCTTGCAGTTTATGTTACGCTTGAATGTTAAAGCCTGCAGTGAATAGCTCTTAGTTGTGTGATAAATTAATTCTGTTTCTATTTGCCTGTGCATGTGTAAAATACTACATGTTGAGTTAGTTCATGACAAATTATAATCCTGTTGTTCCTTTTAAAAAAGAGACAGAAAACATCTGTCAGGAGCGCTGATAATCCTAGTTGTGTTTGCATCTGCTTGCGTGCGTATGTGTGCATAAGAGACAGTGTGCCCCAATGTCTTTGTGCTAAAGTGAACTAGCAGGTTCCCTTTCAGAGCCACATATAGTACATCCAGGGGGAGAGAGAGGAGGTCTTTGAAGTTTTGGTTCTGCCATCCGTCTCCAGCCCACTGGCTTTTTTTTCATGCCAGCTACTGTGGAGGCCAGGCCTGTTAAAGAGAAACACCCGAGCTGGCTCCACCTTGCCATGTCGCCATGGTGAAATGACAACAGAAAACACTCACGTGCCGCCGCTGACGGTGAAGCTCATCTGTGTTTTGATTTTGACTGTTATTCTGCATGTGCTGTCTGAGAAGAGTTGTCAGAAATCCTAGACATCAGAGTAAAATATTAACAACTGAGCACAGAAGCATAAAGCAAATAGCAAATAGCAATTGACTTTAAGCCAGTGTTAATGGACGTATAAGGTGCTGGCTCTCCATTCTTGGTTTCTCTATGATCTAAACCAAGGTGTCTCTTTTACTCACCAGCAGCCATAGAGGTTGCGATGACATTCAGCTTTAACACTGGAGGAGGAGAGTGAGGGGAGATATATTGATTGCCCTTAGCTGCTCCTTCATAGCCTGTGTGCATGGTTTGTGTTAGCTAAGCCCTCTAGTCTAATGGCTTTTAGATTTCCATTAGGACGTTGCAGGCAGCATGGTTTAAGTAAGTAACAAAAGGCTTTGTCAGACTGCTTTAAGCAATAATATGACAGTCAGTGTTCAACTGCAGCCTTTCAGCTCATCAGGAACGCACAAGTCGAGCTCACAAAGCCAGAAGGCTGCTTTACTGTCGCCATTTTAACGTTTCTCTGGCTGTGCTGTTTTTGGTAAGCCAGAAGTCGGATTAGCTTGAAGACTTTGGGGAATTTGTTTGATTGAGTAGTAAAAGCTGTGGCTCCTTTGCCCCGTAAACTTTCAATGTCCCCGGACTTGCTCGCAGTAAAAGTCCCATCTTGCACTGACAAACATGTGAAGAGGTGCCAGGAGCTCTGAACATTTGTACAGTTTGCTAAATGAGGAGAGACCTGTGGCTCTATCCCGGGAAAAGGGCTCAGTAGGAGTGTTGGAGTGAGAGTAAACGTAGGAGTATCAATTGGCATTAGAGATGTAGGCCTCTAATGCCATGAAATACAGAATCAGTTGAGTTTTTGGACTGTTTTCTGGTTCTGCTTAAAAAAACATCTTGTTTTTATAAAAGTTGTTTAGTAGGAGCAAGATCCCTTTCTTTTGAGGAGAAAGGCGATGTGGCTCACACTGTTTCAGATTGCTGTAATTGTTGAATGGGTCTGACCTCGATGGTGCAAACACACTGACATTTTGAGAAGCAGGGAGGCTGCACATACAGTAGCTATCTAATATGTATATGGGTTGACACATATGTCAGAAAATATGCACATATACACTTACTTCTCGAATAATATTTCTTATGCGAGCCCAGCTCACATTTGTCAAGCTCTTTTTCATGCATCCTTGTGCGCATACACTACCAATTTTGTCCAACAAACTCTTCTGGATATTGTGTGGTACATTTCCTCCTAGTCTGCCTGTCTTTAATGCCACTGTGTCCCTGCAAGCCCTCAAAGTCCTGGGCTTTAATGCATCGGTTACCATATTTTTCCAGTTGACTGTCGCTTGCCGGGAAGACTGCACGTTGTGTGTACGTGCGTGCATGCACTTATGCCATTTTTGGAAGCGTCCCTGTGTTCTCTCTGCACCAGCGCTCAAGCTACAGAAGCCTCCTGGGTCCATTTCTCCTGCGGCTGGACCACATACCCCAGGATCCTGCTTTGGTTGGAAGCGTCACTGTTTTTTTCCAGCCATCATAAACAAGACAAACTCCTCTACTGTCTCCTCATCCTATATTAACAGGCTGTGTTTGGCCATGGACTCCCCATAACAGGTCTGCCCTGGGTTGTCGCTGGTTACAGTATAAATCAACACCTCCTCTACCCCAGACTGAGCCATTTCAATGTGTAGATCCAGTTTCCCTCATGTGTACTTGGCCTGTCATCAGGAGGCGTGTGTTTGTATTGTGCTAAACTCTCTCACCTTTATGGGGCCTCTAACTGTAACATCTGAGGGCCGGTAATGAGCTTGAAATCTGTAGGTTTCAATCTCAGTAGCTTGGTTGGCAGACCAGATCCAATATGACATTTTGCAATAACAGACATTATGCCATTATGCTTTGTCACTTCCCATCCTTCCGTTTATATTCTGCACACTGGTGCATCTATTGGCAGTTATATTTCACCATCAGTGCTACCTGAAGTAAATCTCAGAGCTGTTTCAAAACCGTGACAAAACTTGGACTGGATTCCTATTGGCTGGCGGGCCTTTGGTCTGCCAACCAAGCAGGAAACAATAGAAAGCCAGAACAATGAGCTGGCTGCAGATCAGTAGGGGCTCTCCCAGACGCTACGTTTTATTTCCTTTTTGATTACTCACGCCTGCCTGATGAGCGGCACACTCACACTCCTCTCTGTCTCCCTGCCCGTGAGAGAAATCACAAAGAAAAGACTTTCTGTTGAAGACTGGTTTTGATTTGGCAGCTGGAATGCCTTTGCGATAATGTCGCAAGATTTTTTTGGCAGTGGTGCGATAGATGTTAGTGAGACAAAAAGAGAAATGTTCGGGGGTGGGGGGGCACTTTATGATGACTTTATGTGTGTTTTCATGATTTAGACACATTCAGGTATCTGAAACTGCATTTCTGAATATTGTGTGGTTAAGTACATTGCTGTGCCTTTCTCTGCTGATTTATGTCAGTTTCCACTGATGGCCTTCCAGGATCTGCTCATAAACAGCCTTTAAACGAGGGAATAGTAGTGCTGGCACTAAAGTCCAAACTGTATTGCCACCCAAGCGTGCAGATCGCCTGCTGTGGGCTGGGTCCCCTTTGCATGGCCCTCACTAGCTCGTTACCCCCCCTTGCTGCCAGGCCGGAGGTAGGAAATCAAACCAATTACGGTTGTATTTAAAGAAAATTGGAGCAGGGCCGGAAAAGTGGGGGCATTTCCAAAAACCACAAAAAGAAAACTGCAGGGCCACTCTTTGGCAAAATACATGGTGGCTGTGGGGTCGAATAGAACCTCTCAGGAAAAGGAGAAATCTTCTTGTTTGATTTAGTGTGCACGCAATAAATATCTTATTTCTCTAAATAACACATCTTCCAGTCATATACCAACTTAACATCCATGGAAAAAGCAATACAGTTCCTTTCGGTGTCCTCAACAATCTCTTTCTGTGTCCATCTCTAGGAGTGAGATTGATGGGTTTTGCTCCCCAGTGAATCTGTCTGATGGATGGTTTTTAAGAACTGGCTGTGTTTATGTTCAGGTCTGCCATGCCCTGCTGCGAGTGGCCTGCCAGAAGGCCGCACCTCATAATGTGGCTGAATATGCCAAGAGCCCAAATCCTCCTTGGCTCACTCAGATGCTGCAGCCCCTGCTGAGGTGCAATATAGGGCCTCTCATAAAGCACAAGCACCTGTAGTCTTCAAACTAGGGGAGGATCAAGTATTGGTGTCTGTGTGTCTGATAGCCAGAGAGAGTCCTAGTCTGGGACCTTCTTTACAGCCAAAAAGCTTGTCTAGGATCAATGTTTTAATAGCAACACCAGATCTGATAGTCTCTGTGTTTTACCTCTCTCCCTCTGTCTTTCTCTGATCCTCCTCCTAGCTGTCATCTCTCAGGAAAACCCCCTCATTACCAGGCCCTGAATGTAAATGCTTCGTTTTCCATCCCCCCACAGGCCCTCTTTGTTCCACGGGGCCATTTGGTTGTTATATTTCAGCACTTAAAAGCAATTATTCCCGAATATGAATGCTCCATAACAGACGTCTCCAGACAATTTAAAGATGTATTTCTCCCTCTGCCTCATGGGCAAAAACAAAAGGGAGACGAATCACGGTGTCTGGTGTCCGTGGGTTGACACACATGCAACACTCTACTGCATGGATGTGTGTAAACTTCCACACGTACACACTCATACTCAATGATATGTCCTTGTCCGTGCAGGTGCATGCATAGAAAAGATTGACACGCACACCCACGCACACACAAACTGTTTACTTCACACGCACAAAGCATAAAGAGTGTAAGATAATCTCCCATTAAGGATGAAAACAAACCAGTGAGTGGGAGGTGTCCCCTGAGGAGGACCACAGTCGCTTTAGTGGAACCATGGAACCATGGGAACTGGTTAGCAGAGGCCTGCGGGGCAGCAACAGCCAGACACGGGGGTGTGTGTAATACTGCCACACACACTCAAGACAGACGGGAGACAGACACACCAAAGCAACAGCTTAAAGTCACCTCACCTGTCTAACAATAACAATAGCTGACACTTTATTAGGTGTCGGTAGTTGCTTGATTTATTCATTCTTGGCTTTGCTTGTCTTGATATTTAGGATCCCAGTGCCTAAAAGCAACAGCAATAAAAATGTTTGAAGATTCATGATGTGAGAAATGTGACAACAGGCAGATATTGGTGCAGCTCTTTTTTTCTAGTAATATTTGAGAGAATGAGAGAAAGATGTTTTTAATGTTGTCACAGTTTGTGGTTTAGAGAAGGCTGTAGGTTTATGGTGCTAAAGTGACATTTCACTTGTTTCTTTGTCACCACATGAGCACTAGTAGAGAACTAGTAAAAGGATATTAGTCATATAGTTTGATGGTCGCTCTCAGAATGACGTTTACTCTCCGTCATAGCGACAAACAGCACGGAGCATAAATCTATCTCACTTTGTTGTTTCTAAAGTAGAGATAGTGGGAATGAGAAAGGACGAGATGATGCAGGCTTTTAATGGCCGTTCATGTTCCCTCGTGATCCAAAACAGACTCAAGCAATCATCCTCATTTTACCCACCACTTACGTACATGGATGAAAAAAGTAAGGAGAGATAGAAAGATAGAAAGTGTGTCTGTGAACAGGCAATTTAGCGTGTTCCCCTGCTTTTGCAGGAAGTGAACAGAGACCTGGTCCACAGGGATCCTTATTTCCCCTGCTTACCACCCCCCCTCCCTCCAAACACACACACACACACACACACACACAC
>JAQNCA010000007.1:16697997-16718365 GCA_029783725.1 Acanthurus tractus
ACACACACACACACACACACACACACACTCAGGACCCCAATGTGATCGGGAGAGCCTGGCAGAGAACTACAGTGTGTGGTGTTTGTGCTCTGTGTGTGTGTGTTTGTGTGTGTATGTTAATTTCCTGTTTTATAGAGGAAACAGTGTTCGCATGTACAGATCACTCAGATTTCTCTGTGAGAAAAAACAGACAGAAAAAAAAGGTTGTGTCAATTCTCATGAAATCTGTATGGGAAACAACTAGCATTGTTTCTGGGAAGCTGCCCTACTCTCTCAGTGAATACACATCTTGCTCCACTTGTAAAGTGCAAATACAATGTCTAAATCAAACTTTGAAAAGCATGTTTTTTCATTATTCCAGTCAACAAAAAGTTCTTAGAAGGCTACAAGCTATATAACTTATCCTCTTGTATTAAAATATCTGCCCCCTTTCCTTAACTAACTAATCAAATTAAGGCCAGATTGGTTAAACACAAAAAGCTGTGGTCGTAATGCAATGTCAAGAATGTCAGTCCAAGCCGTTAGGGCATCTAAATGAATGTTAGCTGGTGTGGTCTTAGCCTGGATACCCTCTAACCATGGTCTGGGCCACAGGTTCACCATCCAGTGGTCTGTTGGGTTTCTACATATGAGTATATCGAGGCCCTCTTCTGGTTTTGACTCATCTTTCCTCTCTAATGACGAGAGAAGGACTGCTCAATTCAGCAGAAGATTGTTTACAGCACTTCCCTTAACGCATTTATATTACCAGGAAGTATCTTTACATAACTGTTACCTTGGTACTTCCTTTAAGTGATGCAAATAAATGAGAGAATAGCAAAAACCTGAGAGCTGAAAGAAGCTTTCCAAAGTAGTGGGATTGAAAACTATTTTTTTTTCAACTTCAGATAAAAATCTGTTTCTCTGAGGAATAATTTTAAATAAAACCTAACTCCTATTATATTTTATATTTTAATGTCAATGGTAAATACTTTATAGAAAGACATTTAAATAGTTAAGGTGCATTTGACAATTTTCTTTTCAAGGAAAATAATATTTAGAATAGCTGTTGTTTATTGTTCAAACAACACCCTAAAACTCAAAGATTTTCAGATATCCATAACATGACCCAACAAATCCTAACATTAAAAAACCGCAAGCAGAAAATGTTATTGAAATAGTTGCAGATTAATTTTACCTTAATGGACTAGGTAAATTAATTGACCATCTGCTTCAGCTTTAACAATTTAAAAGCCTTTTCGAGATGTTACATCTTGCTGTGCTACCGGAAAAATAGCCTAAAATGTTCAGCATTTCTGCCTTTTTTAGAATGACTGGCATTCGGTTTTTAATCTTTAACAGCAGCTCTGTCTCTCACACCACAGCGACCTTCGATTTATGGCGGCAGCTCTCTAGATTGATCCGATTGTGAAACTGTATCTGCAAGAGCCTCTCATAAGCTTTCAGTGATCCTCTGGGTCTGAGCGGGAACAGAGTCTTAGCTCCGTGGAGAGGTGCTCCAATGTGGGAACTGGGAGCTGCCTGGCAGATCCCAACACGGAGTGGTCTCTGTAGATCTAACATGGATGAGAAACTACCTTCACTGGGATTTCTCTGAACTAGAAGAAGCCCTCTTTCTCTCTCTCTCTCTCTCTCTCTTCATCTCTTTCTCTCTTCATCTCTCCCTCCATATGCAGCTCCTGGTCAGCGAGGCAGCACTAGTTGTCACTGTGAGAACGGTTGCATCACAGCTCTCGCGGTTTCTTAGCCCCTGGCCCCTGTGTTTCTCGGTCAATCTGTGGGAACCCTGATTTTGGACGGCAGCCTCTGTTCCCACCACCAGTCTGGTTAGAAAATAGACTTCTACCAGGCACCCAAACCGAACCGGTTCTAGCCCGCTCCTTCTCACGGGTTTGTGGGAGGAGAGGTCAGCGGCTGCAGAGGAGGCCCTAATGGGTTTCGTATGCAGGTACCGCAGAAGCGACACGGGATACTGTGCTCATGAGAAATGAGAGGGTTTTAACGATTCTGTGCTCTTTCCAAAACACTCCCTCTCTCCCCTCTCGCGTTCTGTTTTTCTCTGTCTCTTCAATCTCCCGCTCTGTCTGTCTCTCATTTAGATTTATAAATAGCACTTTAATCTTTCTCATCTTCCTGACTAATTAAAGATTAGATCAAAGTTGTGTGTGAGAGACAAGGCTCGGATTTGTTACAAGAGGATTCAAAAAACTGTGTGTTGTTCCCCAGGACAAATGATCGACTTGAAAAAGTATTTTTTTCTTCAATGATTCTCATTGTTCCAGTTTTCCTTTCCTGTGACGTTTACAATCCTGCCTCCAGTTCTCTTTGTATTTCATCTACTTAAAATGCAATTTCAAAAACCAAACCATCATGCCTTTGACTACAATTGCATCCAGACGAGCAGCCTCGTCCAGGAAAAGGTTTCCCCTTCTTTCCTGTAGAGTTACAATTTTCGGAAGAAGAACAGCATAGCGGGAACAGGGAGGAGATGAAAAAAGCAGCTCAGCTCATGTACATCCATGACAAAGACGGAGCCAGATGAGAGCGCCTCTGCTCCCCACATGTGGACGAGAGAACCGGGTCTCGCAGTGTGTGTGAAGACAGCTGGAAAATTCCCCTGAGCCTGCTCTAATTGAAAGCTTATCATCTTCTCTTTGTGCTTCCTGAGCGGTGGGGGATCGTCGCAGAAAGCCAATCTGTGATGAGACCTGGATGAAATAGTTGGAAATGTTTAAGATCTGTCATACACTCACACTGTGAAGTGGAGCTCAGGCCGTCTAGGTGGAGGTTTGGGTGAGATCTGTCAGCAGGGGATTGTGTGTGTGTGTTAGCTCCTTGTGCGTGTAAAAAGGCTTTGAGTGCGCAGAGTTAATTGAATACAGTGTGTATCAAGGCTGCGTGTGTCGTCCTGACGCTTTGTTGTTCTGCCAGCACTGCCCCCATAGAAGGCCTGACGCAGACACAGCAGCAGTCCCACAGACGGAAAGAAAGGAGAGAACTGAATGAGAAGAAAGGATAAAAGAGACGAGAAGTAGAGATACAGACGAGAGTAAACAAGGAAAACAAAAGAATATTTTGAAGGAGAAAAACAAAGCGCTCCGAAGCAAAAGCCCTTTCATGGTATATCAACAGGTGGCATTAGTTTAAGAGTGAGGATGTGTGTGTATTGTGTTTCAGGTTAGCCACATAAGACATGAAATCAGACCACCCCGCAAGGTAGCATCTTAAGTGTTTAATCTTGTGGCTCGGCTTCAAATAGCCCAAACAGATGCCATCAGCGCCACATAAATTAACAACCACATAACTGGTAAAAAAGACGGCCGACATTCCAAACTTCTCCTGTATTGTTTTTAACAAGTGACAACTTGCCAATGTGCGCTAACATGGAGGCTGCCAGGGCGGTGTTGGATTCCTGAGTAGCGTTTTATTTATGCTCTGGGTACCACTGTGTTGACAGCCGAGGCATTCTCGAACCCATGAGAGGCGTTGGGTAATTGCCAGAGAGAGTCTCACTAATGGGGAAGAAGACAGTAATTATTATTAAAGGAGGTTATTGAGAAGGAACTATAAATGAACTGCGAGGGTTATGAGATGGAGGCTGTGGCATGTATGGCATTTACTGTATGCAGGCTTAAGAAGAAAACACAAAATTTGCTGGATCAGAATGTGCTGGCATGAAATCGGGTCCCATGAAAGTTTATGGGGTTTTTTTTTTTGTTTGTTTTTCTTTTCCTCATTTGTCAGCTTACATGATGGTGTCTGGATACCCATAAAAGATCTCGCAATCTAGACATTTAAGCACGCTTATGGTATGCATTTGTTTTTATAATAAAGCATATTATGTGGAAGAAGATAGTCTGAAGTACTGAACCTAAATCTAATGTAGATGTTACTTTCTCAAGAAGGCAAATGGTGCTTTTTAACTGAAAGAAAATTCATTCCTGGAGTTTCAGGAAAGTTGTAGTAGTAGTTGAGTAGTTGAAATGTACTTTTGAAAACTTTTTTGAAAACTTTTAATGAAATAAACAGCAGTTGTGAAGACAAAAGTGAAACACATGTTTTTTAATTAAAATGATTAAAAACTACATTATTCGCAAACTTTACAAGCACTCAATATGGAAGCAATAACGATATCATTACATACATAGATGAGATTCTTAAATTAACATATCAGTTTCAGATGTACATGCTTTGAGCATTAAGGAGAAATCAAAGGAGCAAGATGAATTAACATTTTGGTATATGAAAAATTAAAGGGGCATCTTGTAAAAACAAATTTAAAAAAAAAGTAACATTGTGCTCTTTAATCCAATATACAATAAAATACAACTCACTTGTACTTTTTGGCTTCCTAGTTTTGCATAAAGAATGACATAAGAGATCAAGACATGATTCATTTGCCACCCATCTTTCCCGTCGTCAGCATCCTGACAGTATTACAGGCAGTTGTGAAGATCTTTGGTTTGTTTGAAGGAACCACACAAACGTAAGTACACATGTGGTTTCTCTAGCTGCATGATTTTTGCCCGTAATAAAGCAAGGTCCTCTACTGCATTAAAAGCTCCAGAGGAGAGAGCAGGAAAACATGCTTTTCCTCTAAATCAAAGGGAGATAGGAATGAGACAGTGTTATTGATGGTTTAAAAAGAGGGTCTTAATGTGAGATCTTGAAAACACCTTGCATAACTTATTTTTTACCTGAGCTGCAAATGCAAGCCTTTTTGGATCACTTTTCACTTTGAAATAAAAGCCTACTTTTATAGCAACTAAATACCCATTATTCAAAGCCGTGAATGCTTCCAACTTGTGGAAGACTTTTTGAGTAGATACTAGACACCTGATACCTGCTGTAATTGCCTTTACGCATACTATACTCATACTTACATGATCTGTGCAGGCGTATAAATTATTGGCAGAGCCATGAGCCCCTGGCACTGATGATCAGTAAATTAGACTAGAAGAGACAGAATCGGGGCCATTAAGGCTTCAAAGCATTCACTGATTATACAGAACAAAGGGACCTGTGCACAACAAGGGAAGCTTTTCTTTCTTCTTGCATAACTGCTTTTGGTGTTGGTAAGAAGATATCACTCTGACCCCACCTCCTCCCTCTATCCCTTCATCCTCACACTCTTCCTCCTCCAGTGATAGAGGGATCACATGTGTAACTGCAGGGGGAAGGCCCTCCGGACAGGGGGAATGTGCACACACACCTGTGGTGCAGGAATGTGTGTGTGTGTGTGTGTGTGAGTCATCATGAAGTCATGACTTACTTGTTGAAGAATTTTTTAAAGGACACTTGAAGTGTGTTCAGCAGATAAATCTAAAGGAATATTTAATGTTTAGTTCGGCAGAGTTTCAGCTATTTGTAAATACAAAACCAAAAAAAGAGAAATGAAAGTTCAAACATAGTGCAAAAATAAAGCAAATGGCTTATTTAGCGCAGGAAGGCAATTTGGAAATTGTTAAAAAGATTACTGCTCTAGATACACCATCTCACTAACAGAGTCTGTTGGGCGTGGTTCATCAGGAATAAAGGTTTTTAGTGCATCAAAGCTACATTGGAAGACAACATAATTACATTAAAGGTTTTGTTTTTTATAATTTAGTAGCAATATATTACACAAATTCCAAATTTATACTTAACAACAAAATATGGTATATATACTGTATATATATATATAAAAAAAAGGAAAGGTAGAGAGAAATGCTTAAGGATTTTGGGTATACACATTTCCTCACAATTTGGCTCAAATAAATATCAAAAGTAAACCGTGTCATCCAGTTCAAATATACCAGACTAGGACAGTTGTTTGTTTTGCTTTTTTTCAAGAAAAGGGCTTGGATAAGAAATCTAGTAAAAAAGTCGACACAACAGGACTTGAACATTCCTGCAGAAAAAGAAAGCAATAAACACCCTCTGTGTGAGTCTTTTACATTCCTTAAAATATCAGCCATTGTCCTGTTGAAACTGGATACACTGATGACACAGCAGAGGAGAATTCATTTCTTCAACATGAGAGTCCTGACAGATAAAATGTTTTTTTTCTCTCAGCGGCTGTGTTGAAACATCCGCTGCATACCGTAGCACCAAAGGCTAATGAGTCCATTTGGATAATAAATTAGGCAATAAGGTACTGCATAAGTACTGAGAGCACAAGAAAACAGCCCTGGATGCAACTAGAAGATGTTTTTACAACTGACACAACTGTTTTGCAATATTCAAATTTTTCTTTACAGAAATTAAAGCTTAGAAGGACTGATTGCTACAGCAGTGCAGTGCAGCCATGCCTTGGAAGGATGTCGGAGTGACTCGAGGAGCAAACATGCAGTCTGACTGCTCCTCTCCACCTACCAAGTGAGTTGGATCAGTCTGAACAGTCTTTGTGATGAATGTTCATTGTGGTTTTTCAGTTTATTAACTGTTCTGATTGATCATACCGCCATCGTCTTTTGTCTTTAATGAGTACCTGTTAACACCAGACAAGTGATCTTAAAAGTTACTGTGGCTTCTCTGGTTTTACTCTCACGTGTATTTACAGTTTTAGCTGAACTTAATTTCAACTTTTATGGCTTGTACAGCCCTTTAAGAATACATGTTTTAGCACAGTGCAGAAGTTTACTCAAAATTTACAAAATACATGGAAGTCTTGAGAGAGTTGGTAAAACGCAGAAAGTCTCTAAAGCAAATGGCGGAGAAATTAAAGACAAACATGCAGCATTTCTCTTTTTTTTGTTTGTTTTCTTTCAGTGTTCATCTTTTTTTTTTGTTCATCATCCTCTTTACTTTTCCTCCCTCCCTGCACCCTCTTATTGTCTAGCTGTCTGTCAGTCAATAAGGCCTCCAGACGGACTCATCCAAACGGCCCGAGGCGCTCATGGCAGTGGGGGAGTTGCTGTGGCTGCCGTCGGCCTCCACGCCCTCGCTCTGGGTGTTTAGACCCGGGTTCATCAGGCTGTTGGTCCCTCCAGCGCCCGTGGCCCCCGAGCAGGGCAGCAGGCGGGTGGGGGAACGCTCGCCCCCGGTGTTCCCCGGCGCCACCATGGAGAACGGGTAGGATCCAGAGCCTGTGCCATAATACAGGTAGGAGTTGGACTGGAAGTTCTGGGTTTGGTTGTTTGAGTAGGGGGGTGGCAGGTAGGTGTGGTATCTAGAGGAGGCTGACATGCTGAGACCACTGATGCCAGTGCTGGAGGTGTTGGTGGAGTAAGGGAAGGCCCCCGGGTAGTGCATACGGGGGTCTGAGAAGCGAGGGTCAGTCAGCGGCGACAGAGACGGGAAGGTGCTCCTCTGTGGGAAGAGATCTGTCCCTGTTAGCAGAAACGAAAAAAAAACAACAAAAAGTTGGAAAGAGTCAATAGAGATTCAGCTATGAAGGAGAACCTCTGCTGTGATTATGAAACAAGGGGCTCAGAGATTTCTCCTTTTCTATTATTCTTACAAAACGACCCTCATCTCTAGAACAGCAGACTTCCTCAAACCCCCAATTCTGAGCTCAGATTTCTTGCGATATGCCTGTCCGTGGAAATGTTTGCTCAAAGTAATGAACTGAGACATTTTTTTGCTTAATAACAGTCATCAAACACTGACAGCACATCATCCCACAGCCTCATGCACAAGACTGAAGTTATGAAAAAGCCCCCTTGCCACGACCCTCCTACCACTCCTTCAAAAGGAGTGCAACTTACAGTATTCTGCCTTTCTCACAGCAATGAAAAGAGGCATTGTCAGCACTGAGGGGTGCTTTGTATAAACAGCGACGTTTTGTTGCACTGTTGTGAAACCAACCATAAATCATACTTAGATGACACAGGCAGACTGTCCCATTCAAGACAGGCAGAAAAAGAAAATTAGAGAAATGAAGGAGAGAAGAAAGAAAGAAAAAAAGAAAGAAAAAACAAGGAGAAAAGAGAGGGTGTTTCTTTGTGAATATCAGCTGAACTAATGTGTATCACAGTCCAGGACCTGTCAAAGTTAACTGCTAAGTGTAATCTCACAGGTAACAGAGCGCCATGAACCCAGCTGTTAGGACTTCAGTTTCATTGCACCCCGTCTAATTTATTCAGCTGACAAAAGGGAAATAAAATATTGCTCAAGGGTTTGACTTGGCAGTTTGCTTTTCTGACATTTGGGGCCGCTACTGTCACCAACTTAGTTTCTTAAGTCGAACACCATATTGCCCTTTTCACTTAACTGAGGAGTATTATTGGATGATCATAACATCCTGAGTTTTCGGATATGAACCCATTCACACTTCTGCAGTGGAGCAGAACTTCTGAATGCTTCCTGCAGCCACCCACTGCAGTCTTTCAGTTTGGGTCAAGTTACGAGGACATGAAATGTAGTTATTACCTATTTATGTTGTATTGTGTAAGTTAGATGGCGTAACATCAGTTTTAATGGGTAAAATGTCACTGTGCCACTGAGATTTGTCCCTATAAAGCTGGTCAGTCGCACTCTAGCATCATAGCTGCTCAGGGTCCTCAAGCACTGCATCATAGTTCTCATTTAGAAATTCTTATGACTCTTGCCTGACAAGTTCAGCATGTCGAGTCTTAACTGTTTTTCAACTGAATATTATAACACTCAGATATTTTCGGAGAAGTATGAAATGGCCAGCAGCCAAGCTTAAACACTCTGCTGCTGTAAACGCCCTTAACCTGGTCGTACGCCACAACGATTAGGGAGAGTTCCTCATACCTGATGCAAACATGCAGTACGCTCCATGCACACCTGCCAGCCCCTACACACACTCGAACACTCACACACACCTCAGTCTGTGGTTATTTGCTGGTTTGTCCGTATGTGGCTTTCAAGGGTCCGGTATGCCCACATGACTGCAAGTGTAAAATGTGGATTTGGAAGGCAGAGAGAGAGAAAAGAGAGCTTGTATTTGTAAAATAGCAAGCAAATGCACGCCACAGCCCTGAGGGGGGAAAATGCCAAACTTGCGTGCCATGGTCTTGTTAAAATGTCTTTTCCCTATGTCTGGAGAACAGGGTCCATTTTCAGCTTTGAAAAAATCTGTTCCTTTGCAATTTCCATGGCCCCTGCTATACTCTTTTTTTTTTTTTTCAACAACACATTTCTGCAGTTGAATTTCCTCTTCTTTTTGAGATGAGGGAGTTTGGTGGTGGTGGTGGTGGTTGGGGGGCTGTTTCTTTTTCCAGAGTCTACCAGGCAGTGAAGTCGGGCTGCATATCTGATTTCACGCGAGGAAAATCCAAGCCTTCAGCTGCTGTTGATTCGGGTGAAGTGGAGTCAGCCCTCTAATTCCTACCGGACTCCCAAAAAACTGTCTGTCTGTCTCTCTCACTCTCTGTCTGTCCCTATTATTTTTCTCTGTCTGTGCTAAATATAGCTTTCAGATTGAAGCTGGGGAGGGGATATGTGGCGTGGGGGACCTGATGGCTCTTGCTGCTGCAGCCCACCCCGCACATGATCACCATTTAATTGGAGTTGGGGGGAAATGTGTTGGCTAAACTGCGGTGGGGATCAACTTCTGTGTTCTGTCAGGGGAAACTGGACTGGACACTTATCACAACATCGTAATGGGCTTGTGCAGTATCAAGCTCCTGGCTCTGAGCCAGAAGGAGTCTGCTACCACCTTTAACTCTCTGCAGCACAGTAGCTCCCTCTGGAGGACAGGGCCGAACAAACTGTTTTGTAACCGAGGAGCAAAGTTTTGCAGTCTGCTTTTTCTCCTTCCTAACCATGTTGCATACCTTCCTGCATCCCCACCCTCCCCCACCCAGTATAAGTACAGGCTGCGCTGTTGTGGCTGTGGTAACTGTGGTGTATCTTTGGCAGAGAGGGTCTTCCTAACTGAGCCTAGTAGGAGCTGCCTGTAACCTCTGCGGCCCATAACCACACATGATCTCCATTAGGCTCATCTGAAACGTGTTGACTAAATTGCAGGGACAGGAGAGGGGATGGACCCCAGAGGGCTAGCTGGCACAGCCTGCTGTCTGTGATGTTCCCAGTCTATGAAATGGGTAGCTGGGAATCAGGGCTTTTATAGAGAACATAGTGTTCCAGCCCTCTCTTTCCTCCTCTAGCTTTGAAGCAAAGCGCCACGCACTTATTTAATTCTAAAACACCAAGGGTGGAGTCCTCCTCCATTCTGCTTAGCTCAAGAAGTCCACTAGTCCACAGTCAAGCGTGTAACCCGGATATGACAGGAGGTTTGCCTCATTTGCGTATGGGAGAAACTGATTTTGGTTGTTAACATAAGGACAAGTTTCAGGCAGTCGGGTTTGTGTGTGTAATTGTGCGCAAAGTTATGTGTGTGTATGCCTGTGCGTCCACATGTGGTGGCTGGCGATGGAGAGATGCAAATCCAGGCGCTCACCTGTGAAATGTTTACTCAGGCTTGATGCAAACTGTGACGGCCAGCGCCCAGGGAATGGTGTCTCAGGCAAATAAGTGGAGTGAAGGAAAAGGGAGAGAGAGAACCCAAAGATCGTCCGGCTACATGTAACGACACATCATGCTGTGCAGTGAGACTGTTTTCTAATCTTCTCCCTCATATCATCCCCAGAGAAACATCGCTGCACTGCAGCTTCTTTAAGAGGCAGTGAGCTCCTCTTGGATTTCCCTAATGGTTTGTGTGGTTTTAGCAGTGGATGCCGTGATGATGAGCAGTCATCATTGATAACAGGGTTGTGAGGACAAAGCAGCACAACGTGCTGCTGCACAGGCCAAAGAATAGGAGACCCAAATGAACACAAATCATCTCCAGGTGTTTTTTTAAGCACCAAGGCTTTGGGGCCTGAGCATCATGTCGAATGCAAATGATAATCACCTCTGTACTGTGGCCCCATGGTCAAAAGCTCAAAAGCCTCATCCACGTTAGGTACTTTATCATGTGAGCACAGAGGATTTTGCATGTTCCCAACTTGTGACATGCAATACAAGCAATGGTGAATGAAGTTTGTGATTACAGAAAACCTAAAATTTTCCTAATGCATCGGCAAACAAGGTGACATGATTGATATGTTTGTTTGTTAGTTAGGTGCTTTTCTGTGTGTGATTCAATATTTCCTTATAAAACCTGACATGATATGTGTTTTGCTGACCCCGGCAAATGTTTATTGCTTCTGAAAATATACATCCAAGAGGCAAATAATGTATTTCACTTTTTTAGATCTCCATCACTTTTTCTTTATTGTGTGCTTGTCCTGACATTTCAAACACATGCTTTTCTAACCCTCATTGTCGACCACATTTTCTACACCATCATGCTTGTCTTGCTCTGCAGTAAATCGCTGGCAAAAAAAAAAAGCCTTGCCCAAGCAGTAACATATTTAAATATGTAATTCCCCGGTCTCAACACTCTGCTTCAGGCATTTTAAAAAAGAGAAAAGTCTTTTTATTCTTTCTGTGTGTGTGTTTGTCTGACTGTGTGTCCTCATCACAGTGTGAGTGGATGACTCAGCACGTCTGGTGTGGTGGGGTGGTTTCTGGGTAGGGAATGGATAGGAGACTGAGGGGGCTGTTAGACAGCAGCAAAGATCCAAATCACTGTGAAACAAATGAAAGAAAGAGGGAGTGGGAGGGAAGAAGGAAGAAGAAGGCAGGCAGGCAGGGTGGTGGCGTTTTAGGAATGTTATGGGGTGTAGTAGGGCCCTACGGGCAAAACGAACCAGACTCCAAAATTGTCACAGCGAAAGGGCACACCCTGTGTTATGCCCGCCTTTCCCGCTTCACCTCTTAGTATTGTTTGTTTCACTTTGAAAGTCTGTCAGAGTGTCTACTAATTAAAATAAATTTGTTTGGAAATTTTCAGTGTGTTATGAGATGCTCCTCAAGATGTGCCATTTGAAAGGTGTGAGCTCTCTTTGGTAGTCCAAAGTGCCTCAATTATCTCCTCTATATTTTCCAAGCCTCTTTGCTCATACTAGTTTTAGCACACTAGTAATTAGTAATTGAGGCCATTGCTGAGGAGTGACCTCATCCCCCATGCTGATTGTTGATTGGCTGCACATTATGATCATGTCTCAGCAACAAACCCAAACAAACAATTTTCTCATTAGCCCACATAAACTCATATTCACCTAGACACAATTTACTGAAATTCACATCAATTTTTGGGGGTCAGACTGAGAAAAGTGAGCTTAATGTGAGGGAAAAGTGAAAAAGAAAGAAAAGAGAAGAGGATAGTTGAAATAGTAGCCAACAATGTAGTAACACAGGAGTCTCTGGTGTGGTAAAATAGTTTGGAGGAAAGGCAATATAATGTCTCACCTGGCCATGTTCTTAGGTCCTCCTCCACCTTGCATGTCTTCAGAGCGGGGGCTTCCATTTGATCCTGCCACAGGGCTGTGATAACACACAATATGAGTAATGGGTTAGCACTGGTATCTGCATATTAGAAAAGGAGAATTTAAATATTTTGTGTAATGTAGAGAAATGTGTGTGCACGGGGAGAGGAAGTCACTGCCTTTGCTATAGAAATCTTAGGTATGATCCTAAAAAAAACTTTCATGACAGACTCGTCAAAACTGTCTTGACATCTGGCGGTTTGGAGACGTGTCTTCTTGTCACAGGTTGGCCTCTGCTGACTGAGCAGTGAAGACTGGGAAGAGGAGGGGTGGGTTTTCTCACCACAGTGAGACGAGGCTTGGAAAAACATGCTTGATGGGTGCATGGGAGATATTTTTGGGTCTTTCAGGCGAGACACTGGAGGAGCAGCGGAGACCTGTGAAGTGCAGGACACTTGCTAGGCTGTCCAGCCAAGCTGTCAAGAAGCGAAGGACGGCCGAGGACCTACTGGCCCAACGCGTGGGACCCTGCTTCACACTCAGTGCTCACACCGCAGCTGGGGTGACACAAACAGGGGCTGTTTGCTCTTGGTCTGAGATTGTGCAGCTGTTACAAGACAAGTTGCACGGAGCTCTGCGGACATTCGTTGCATATAATTCTAGTCTGCATGCCTTTGAACAGTTCTGCATATTTTACCAAATTTTTTTCCCTGAAATAGACTTAATTTTTTTCATCAAAAAGACAGAAACTCGCATAATATATAATACATTTTTCTCATAGTGCTTTTCATTTAACAGCAGCAGTCAGCCATGTGGTATCACTATGACTCTGGCCTCCGCTGTTGAGATACCGCAATATAGTAAACTCCTAACCTCCTGTAGTGGCAATTAGGATGTAGAAGGATGCCAGAAGCAGAGAGAGGGGGCGGCGCAGGGCTGTTCACCTATAGCCACACTGGGCTCAGCATGTGTAAGATCTGTGCTTCCCCTGGAGCTCCTCCACTTCCTTTGCAAAGGCCCAAATCAGCACTCAGTCACCGAGAGGTCCTGCACTATGCCTCACAATGGCAAATTCTTACGCATAAATGGCCTTATTCAGAAAGGCTTCCAAGCAGCTGGTGCGATTCGCTCAAGAAAATAAACATTTCCTTCAAATATTTTGATTGGCCAGCCGACAACGTCAATAGCAGAGGCACAGATTACCCCTGTTAATAAGAGGACCGACCCCTGGGCGGAGCTGAGGAGCGGGGAAGGCAGGGGCTGAAATGGGAAGAAGCTGCGACTGCGTCACTAATAAGGAGCTTTGGGGTGGTGCCAGTGCAGTTTTGGGGAGGACACAAATAAACACATGAACTGCTTTTGAAGTGCATGTGTAGATGAAAGGGGTGGCTGAGAAGATGTTTGAGCCAAAATGGCATCCATCCTCGTGACTCCGGATCCAGCAACGCCTCTGAGACATGTAATGCGCCTGCCGTAATGAAGCGTGTCATTGAGACACAGTGAATGCCGGTCCTTGTGCTGGCTTCCTGTTTCGCTTAGGCCTTAGGCGTCGCAACGGGGACAGAATGTGAGAGAGCAAGCAAGAGAGAGAGAAAGACGCCAGCGAGGGAAGGAGAGAGAAAGAGAGCGTGTTAGAGAGGGGAGGAACACGGCCTTGGCTCAGCTATGTGGGACATTTGATATGTCTTTTGAGCCCTCACTTATAACATGAGCAAAAACAAACACATGGGCTGAAAAATCCTATGTTCTCTTTTAGAGTTCGTCGTCCTCCCACCCGTGCCCTCTCCCCAGACTCAATAGAGACTGTTCATGGCACACATGTAGTTTCTGTAATTGCTGAAATGTAAAACTCAGCCTGACTCTGATGTGAAATTATAACTTACACAAACAGTTAAGTCCGGTAAGTTAAAAAAAAAAGAACTTGCTCTCACTTCTCTTTTTATTTCTCTTTTTGCACTAAGGAGGTTGCTTCAAAAGATTCTTTTCTTTTTGTTGAAGAACAAAAACATTTTCAGTTTGAATTATTCATCTCAGGGTCACAAAAAGCGAGTAACCACAAGTGAAGCTTTCAGGCACCATAACAAATAAACTTCTTGGCAGCTATTGGCATATTATGTAAATAGTGGAGTGCATAAGTAAAACAGAGTGTCTAAAGGACTGGTCCAGATTTCTGCTAGTTCTGGTTGTATTGGCCTCCGAGGGCCAGCTTCCTGCTTAGGTTTGGCAGAAATCAGCATGAAACCCGACTTGTGTGACGGCTATACTCAAAAGTCCACACCACAGCTACCTGACGGTGCTAATTTCCTGTCTCACTCTTGCTTCTAATTGGCTGATCATGTCATTCTGGATGTGTGAATTAGTGTGAGCCTTTTGGCCGGGGCAGTAGCAGAGTGCCTCCTCGAACCTGGGGGGGCTGGCCAGCTTGTTTATGTGGAGTAAACAGTGTGGTCACTGTGGAAGAGGCGGGAGGGGCAAAGCTGCAATGGGCTGGTCCTCCATCAAACAGGACTTTCTCGAGTTAAGTCCAGTCCAGAGGCCACAGCCTAAACATACTGAGCAAGAGGGCTAAAGCACAGCTGCAGCAGATGTATGCCAGTTGTGCAGGAGGAAGACGGAAGTACCAACATTTGTGCAAGTGTCTTTAATAGAAAAAGTTTTCTTTTTTAAATCAGAATTTGCAGGCTGAATGCTGATGCTACATTTACAAAAATGTGTAATATATTATGTCTGCAAGATCCTTCTGACTTTTTTAATAACATCCCCACCACATGGATCAGAAATTCAGACAGACAGCCACACACACTTGTGAACACACACACTTTTGGGCCCTCATCAAAGCATTGAGCACTTGACTTGATGGCGGAACGTTATGCTAGTATCTGATATTCATCTTCAGAGAGGAACACACAGGTGTTGGAACAAATAACATGTTAAATGATACCACCTCAAAAGTGCCAGGACTTTTCTTCGGATGATTAAATTGCTGCTGTATTTCTTTTTTTTCCCCCTCTCTCACTGTTAAAACACATTTAAGTTAAAAGAGCCGCTTTCGTCTCGGCTGTCTGTTAGAGGCCGTGCCAGGGGCTTGTTGAGTTTTGTCGGCATTTAAAATGGAACAAGGTAAAACTGGAATCTGTTTTCCACTTTGCGCTGTGAGAAAAACAAATCTTCTATTATCTGTTTGCTTTTCTTAAAAGTGGAAGGAACTGTGTGTCTAGCATAAATGCAGCGTCACGGTTAGATATAAAAGGATGAACAACATTCTGTTACAACATTCATACAGGCTAGAAAAAAAAAACTGCCACCCACAGACACATATAGTATACACATGTACCTCACTTGAGGTTTTGAAAACCAGAATAACAATTTAGTACTTGATTGTCTGAGTGTCAGATTTGCCCGACTGTACTAGTTCAACCACGCATTTTCAACCACACACATACACACACACACATACACACACACACTCCCTCCGCCCAGGCTGAGAATCATTCCACATGTCTAGCAGGCTTACCTGTGGCCACAGAAGAACAAAAACAACCAGCGAATGCAGCGTCTGCCAGCGTGCAGGAATCCTGTCACTGCATGCACTGTAATGAGCTCTTAATTACCCTGTCTGTCTGGGGCACTAACAGACAACTTGCAACACTAGCACAGAGTTGTCTGTGTGTGTGTGTGTGTTTTGTATTTTCGATGTGCCTATGGTGCAATAGTCAGTGTGCGTGTGTGTGATTTAAGAAGCCAGGGTAGCATTGAGCAGATGTCTGGAGACACGTCCTGTTGACAAGGAAAGCGAGACAGTATTTCACAGCTCAGACAACAAAATGAAGCAAGGAGGCTTTCGTCGGAGATGACACTGTATTTTCTTATTTTGTCGTCTTCAAGGGGGAAAATGCAAGCATCCAGCCCTGGATGAATGGAAAACATCTTTTGTAACATCGAGACGGGAATCCATTTAATTATAACGTGTTGATGGGCGATCTATCACCCGGCAATTCTCAAACAAACAGGCCCCGGGATTTAAAGTATCTGCAAAATACAACAGTGTCTGGCAGCACTGCCAAAAACAGAAGACGTGCGTGCTGTTGATATGTAAACACCTCCTTGTGTCTCTGAATGGGATTTATTACAACAAGTCTATTTCTGTTTGAGCTTCGCTTGTATTACTGTAGTGCTGTTGTCTGTGCATGATTCCTACACATACGGGAGCACTCTGTGTGATGTGTGCCGTGACATACATTTCCAGTCTGCTGCTCAGACACTCCAACAGATAGACAAAGTGGGAGGGAGAAAGGCCTCTGCTCTGTTATTTAATTATTTTACCACTCTTGCCCTGCGGTATGCCGTCATGATGGTAATACCACAGATTAAGGTGTGTGGTTTTTACAGCCCTTCCCCTCGTCTGTCTCGCTCACACAAACTTCTTTTAGACGGCCTACAGTCACTGGCAGCTGTAACGTGAAGCTCAAGGCCTTTACCGTCTCTGACAGTTCCAACTGATGTTAATGTGTTGTGTCTGCTCGGAGTGTATGTACTGTATATGTGTGTGTGTTGCAACATCGCAGCCCCTTTGAAGCCTGACAAGCCTCTGGCGCTCTAATTCCTGCCCTAATCCTGTGCGAGGCAGACGAGAGCAGAGCAAAGAGCTGCTCTTCGTCTGCTGTCTGGACCAAGTCTGTGCACCTCTCCCTGCCGACCGGAGGCCCCCCCCCAACCCTCAACCTCCCCCATACAAGTCAGCCCTCAGAAACTTAAAGCTCCTAGTATAAGCTTAGCTGCAGGGGGCTTTTCATTGGCAGACAACTACAGAGCTCATGCCAAAATCTAAACCATCAGAAAATTATCATCACAGTGGGCTGTATTGTGTTGAAGCTCCGCAGTGTTTATTTTCAGCATAACCGGTTGGTGGTGTTTTTAAAATGGCTGACATGTTTTCTCCTCAGTACATGCCGTGCAAGGGAACAAAATCAATATCAACAAAAACTTAGGACATGGGGGAGCTGGGTAAAATCCCCTGTATTCTCGGCAGTCAGCTGTTAGATAGGCCCATACTGGTGACTCAGCGCTGGCTAAGCTAAGCACAAGGCCAAACACCGGTGCATGGCTGTGATACACACTGATAGTGTTCCACCCACACACAGCCCAGAGCTCCCAAACAAGCCCTCCTGTACACAGCAACATGCTGATACAAAGGTAATGAGATTCATTAGCTAGCATGAGAACTGGAGAGTTGGTTGGAGTGTAAGGGATACTGTGTGTTTGTGTGAGTGTTGGTGCGTGTGTATCGTATGCATGCCTCCAGACATGCCATCCTGTTACAGAGACTCTGACATATTAGGGAGACCGAACACTCATCTTCACTCCAGCCATCACCCACGCAGCTGTCCACAGCACACACGTACACACTCATGTATGACAGAACCCCCTCCTCTTCATCGCACCACCTAGGTCTGAGTCTCACCCCCCCTCCATCCCCACAACTCCCCCACCCCCGCACATTCGACCAGTCTGAGAGTGACGCGTTTGCCAAGGTAGCGGGCGGCTGTTACATTCCTGAGGCTGTAGTGTGCGGTGTACGGAGGCCAAGCTTCAGCACCCAGGCCAAGCTTGGTTGGCAGCACCCGCCGTGCCACCTGGCCACAGACCCAAGCCTGCGCGTTGTGGGGCCCGGACCCACCAACGCAGGGCATCCGGGGACAGAACTGACACGACTTCCCCTTTGGATGGCCAACAAATATAACAGCTCCCAGATCAGTGGAATAGAACTGGAAAGCCCCCCCCCCAGTGGAGGAAACGCACATCAAGTGTTCTTGGCATAGATTAATGCTGGGTGAACAGTATGTCCTAAACTAATGTATAACAGATTTGTATTATGGATTACTTACCCTCTGGCCAAATAAAGCTGAGTGTTTGTTTTATAAAAGGAGTTATGTATTTCCAAGTCATGGAGGTTAATGTGAGCTGATTTTAGCAGTTCTGTGGGGATTTTTGTCATGAGGGTGTTGTTTGCATGTGGTTGTAAGTGTCAGTGGTCCTCACCTTGTGTGGTGCCGAGGTGGGTTTGGTGAATGGGGCGGGGTGGATTGTTTCCTGGGCCTATTCGCATACTCCGCTGATAGCGCTCAATCTCTGACAGCCTGTCTGTGAACTGCATCTTCTGGGGGTCTTCCATCTTCACTCTGTGCCCTGAAACAGCAACAGGAGGAGGACTGGTAAGAAAAAAAAATCAAGGACTTGCCAATTTGCCTCTTAAACAACCAGAAAAATAGCACAAAATGGAACGCAGTATTTCCAGAGTTGTACAAAAATAGCTTTACCAAAAACAAGAGTCCTGTTAGAAAATTTCTCCCTCTCCCAAATTTCTAAATGGAGACAGGCAGTGTGACAAAAAACCTTCTCTTTGCCTGTCCAGATTGTAATTGTCGTAAAATTCACTGGGACTCTGAAAACCTTCAATATCCTCCTTTATGACTCACAAACACTCACACAGGATGAAATTATATAAAGGGGCAAAGAGACACTGTCACCATGTTTTCAGCTTCCAAAAACAAAAATATTTTTTGCATAGTAGCAGACCTTGAAAGACATTGGCCAGACAGTTACCCAAGCTGCACCTGCTGCCGCGTCATCAATAGTGATAGTGGTTAAAAAGAATTGTTTAAGGAATGCTGTTTTTCCCTGAAAAGAAAGTCTAAAAAATAATAAGCTGACTTGTTACATGTGATATTTCTATGAACTGATGTGGTGAAGCAAATTG
Organism: Acanthurus tractus; assembly: GCA_029783725.1. Taxonomy (NCBI): domain Eukaryota; kingdom Metazoa; phylum Chordata; class Actinopteri; order Acanthuriformes; family Acanthuridae; genus Acanthurus; species Acanthurus tractus. Next base: position 16,717,018 of record JAQNCA010000007.1, read on the forward strand.
ATCTTTGCTAACCTCGCTTAAAAGACAAGAAATTGTGTGTAGATCTACCCCTCTCACAAACACCCACACGCACACCCATTTAGGTTCAACTGACACAGCACTTAGTCAGAAGAAAACACCCAGACGCAGCTACCAGACCATATAGTCATCACTTTTAAACTCACTAAATAGGAAAAAAAGAAAGAGAAAGAATGAAAGACAGCTTTGTGTGTGTGTGTGTGTGTGGGTGTGAATGAGTGTGTGTCTGTGTGTGTGTGTGTGTGTGTGGGTGTGTGTGTGTGTGTATGCAGGTGGGAGGTGAGAATTAACTCTTGAGTAAGTGAAGCATATCTGCTGCATCTCTTTTATCCAAACGTCCACTAACCAACACAGTTAGCGCCCCTATCACTTTGATGTCTCGCTCAGGGATATGGTAAGAAAAAAAGAGCCCTCTGATCATGCCTCATGTGGATTATGTGTATGCTGACATGTTCGAATACACATGTTCACACACACACATACATGTACAGGCTCTACATGTGAACACACCTTAAATGTCAGACATGAGTCCGGATGAGGGCTATGCCTCTAATGGGAGGAAGACATTTTAATGTAACTATCAATGCACCAAAACTGTGTGTGAACCAGCATCTATACATTCTGTGGTTTTCTCCCTGGCATCTCTACAGAGTAGCCTAATGTGAAGTAATGGCTGGATTTGAATATTTTATCACTATATTAAGGGGGCAAGGCAGACGGACCAATATGGATTTTGCCCGTCCTTTCTCTCCACTGACCCATGGGCAATATATCTTCCCTTGGAGGCTGACCCATGGGTAAAGTTTCCTCTCGTTTACCGCTCTGTCCATTTGTTTGTGCCCACCGCCTCCCCTCCATCCTCTCTTTACGAACTATATAGAAATATCTAACATTGACTGCCCCCCAACACACATGCACACACATGCACACAGAAAGGGGACGCAGGCGCACATCGGTGCACAGACACAATGTCTGACCACAGGCAGGCACTGAAATCAAAAGCCCTGCTGTGGAAAGTCAAATGCGATACTTGTTTTATTCACACCCACTGATCACCGGTTACGGTGCACTTTTACGTGTGTGTGAGAGAGAGAGACTCAGTCATGACTAATCTGTCTGAGCAGAGACAGCAGTTCTGTCACTGCTCTCCAGCTGTTTGTTTTCCGGAGCATTAGGACATTAGACGCCAAAGCGCATAAGAACAGTGTGTGTGTGTGTGTGTGTGTGTGTGTGTAAGAGAGAGAGAGATCCTAACCACCAGCCCACCAGTTTGCTCTGTGCTGTTACTCAGGAACATGTGCTGGATGGACACACACACACACACACACAC
>JAQNCA010000007.1:16739114-16761132 GCA_029783725.1 Acanthurus tractus
GTGTGGATCTTTGAAAGGATCTTGATTCAGTTAAATTCAATTCTAAACTGATTTTTTATAGTAAATTAGTAGAAAAGAGAGCACTAAGTTTAGTCTCAGAGAAATTTAACAGCATTAATCAATGAATAAAATTATGTACATTTATCTGACGATCTCCTGTTTTTTGTCACTATTGTTATGTCTCCGGCAGTGAAGAGCAGCCTCTCTGCTGCACCAATTCCTCTGGGGAAAGCCATCGCTGTACAAGAAGCTGAACAAGGGTTTTTGAGGTGAAACAGGCAGAGCGAAGAGTTATTCTCTTCACCACAGACTCAGTTTAAAATGTTTAATGCTACGCTAATGTTGGGTAACAGCGTAGAAAATTCACAATATGCTTTCTGTTCATCTCTCTAATTATTTAGTCATTAAATGAAATCATGCTTTCAACAGCATTCATTTTTGAAAACAAAACACACTGAGTGAATGACAAAGCATGTGCACACTGGAGGCTGTTCTGGTGTCACACCGCCGTTACGGTCGAGTTCTGTCTGTGTTCCGTCAACGTTACATTATTTTAGAAAAAAATTGATTTTTATTTGTTAATCAATGCAGAACTTAAGGAGAAAAGACTGGCGATTCTTATGTGAGGTTTTTTTTTTTTCAAACCTCTAGAAAAGGATCTGAGTGCTTCTTTAACCATTTCCCTAGAGAGGGTTTGTGTATGAGTGCATTTATAATTGTACACCCTCCCTTGTTTGTAATACCAAGAAAAATATAACTCGCTAATTTCCTGTTGACAATTAAGTGAAAGAAAAACAGGGCAAAGAGAGACACCCTGATAGGTTCACAGTGTTCTGCGTTACGGGATTGATTGTGGTCAGGGCCCCCTCCCTGTCCTTTCAGTGGCAGTTCAATAGCACACACCGCACCCGAGGCAGTCAGGCAGGCAGGGGGGAACTCGCTGTAAACCCCGGTGTCACGGTCGCTCCTCCCTCACATCATCCGTCGGGTACACTCACCCAACGATGACAGTCAGCACCCTGTGATGTGGTTCCCAGGCCTGTTTATTCTTTGGAAACCCACTAAAAGTAGCATTGGATGGTAAGCTCACCAAAAGGCCCCAGTGCTATTATAGGAGCACTTTGGGTTGAGTTTTGATCTGGTGGGTTTGTAAATAGGGCCCTGCCTTGCTGCGGGGCACCACTTTTGGGCTATATTGTTTAGTGTGACCTGAAGAAGGCTTTTTGATATTCATGGTGATTTGTAACCTGGAACGAAATGTAAAGTCCAAACTTGATATGACTTGTGGCGTGTAGTGTTGTGTACATCATAAGGACATCAGAGTATGTTTTTTATAATGTTGATGATGATGGACAAAAGCCTACAAAATGTACCAACTCTGCTTTTCTCCGTTTCACTGAAGGACAGATTGTATTCTTTTCCAGGGTCTTTATTTACCCCTGGAAGTCAGTCTAACTTTTAAATCTAAATGAGTCCCATAAATACGTCAACTCCCCCATTTTTTTTAGTTGTGGTTTTTAGTGTGAGCTATAATCATTTCTCATCTTTCTTTGTCTCTGTGTCTGCCTGTCTATTTGTGTGTAACGACACACACACACACATACACACACACAAGCACACTGTTTCTCCTTTTCTAGCGAGAGCTTCTGATGCAAGGACGGCAATCTGTAATCTGTAGTAATTGCATGTTGCAGAAAAACATTTTTCCGCTGTGGTAATCGCTGCAATATGTGCAGTTGTGTTGCCAAAGTGACAGCACCCCCACCCCCTACAGACACACACACACACACACACAGACACACAACGACACACACGCGCGCACACACACACACACACACACACACACACACACACACACAAGAGTATCTGACTCACTCTGACTCTGCCAAATGTGTCCAACTAAAATTCTGGATACCGCTGCTCAGGATGGCTGAGAGACAAAGACGTAAAGGCAAGCTTTAGTATAGTAACAAACTTGCGACCGGTAAGCACATGCACACACACTCGTGGTGCTGTCATGCTGCATTCACCTTCTGATTTACAGTTCCTGCCAGTGACAGTTTAACTGCCACGCAGCCCCAGTGCCAGAGCCCTGCCAGAGCCCAGCTGCCACACACAGATCAGGAGACAAAACTTCCACAGGAGCCACATCAATTCACTCTCCCCGCTCCTTTTTAGCAGCTATCACACAGCGCACGCCAGTGATGATATTATCCAGACTTTATCGCTAATCCCTTACTATTACTTATAAATACATTTTGTACAATTGAGCCATTTGTCAGATTTCCTCCTGATTAGTTGAAGCTGTAGCCACATTAAACATAGGGAGTGTAGTGACGGTCTGTGGCTGAACCATTGATGCATATTTATCAAACCATTGTCTGCCATTTCATCACTCTAACACCCGCATCTGCTCTGCTATGTTGGACTGCGGCGCAGGTTTATGAGGTCATCACCACCGTGAGACTGTGGGTAAACTGTGCTCTGTGTTGACAAAGACAGCGGGTTGCTCTTCTCAGCGTCTCAGCGAATAACTATCTCTCCTTCTCTCTCTCTCTCTCTCTGTCGGTCTCTCTCTCTCTCCCTCTCTCTCACTTATTCTCACTGTCATTGCAGCTCAGCAGCGCCGCACATTTATGATATCATTATCCACTGCGTCATCGCCCCTTTGCCCAACAGAGCCCCAAAATTTGTCACCCAGTTGGACTTTCTTACGTTGTACTGGTCAATGTGTAATCACACACACCAAGTATAAGGACAAGTAATACTCAGAGACATTTATAGATACACAGCACAGACACCAAGATTGCAACCAGACTGTATGTGCAAACCTTTTCCTCTCTGGGCTGCTACTCTGACTGCTGAAGCCATCCAACCTCCCAGCAGTTGAACTTCCCTGTGTCTCTAATGGAGTCTCTCTGTCAGATCAAACAGCTCCTACTGACGAGGAGAGGAGACAGATCGCAGCGCTGGAAGCCATTCAGTCTGACAGCCCGAACACGTTTGACTGGCAACGCAGCCTGTGTCTACTCTTCCATCGCTAGAGATCCCACACAAATATAGTAGCGCCACCAGAGAGGGGAAGAGGGGGTGAGGAGCGGGGAGGGGGTTTGGGAGCCCGAGCCTGTCGGCTCAGAAAATAAGTTGTGAGGCGTCCCCCTCACACAAAGGCAAAGCCCCGTAGCCCAGTCTTTTCTCAAAATGAAATCGCATGTGAGTCCAATATTAGGAAGTGCGCATGGCTTCCAGCAACCACCAAGCCATTATAGCAGAGCCTGTAAACCACATTTTCACCAGCAGACAATGCCCCTTTGTGCTTGTTGTGTGGCTGTCCCCTCTCAAAAGAGAAGCGGCGCATGTTTTGAAAAAACGGCAGAGATTAGAGTGAAGAAAAGTGATAGAGATGAAGTGTCACTTTCAGATCTCCGCTTAATTAATGGCAGTCATGTCAGGAAGAGAAGTAGGACAGTCTGCCCTCATTTAGCCCCATGGCGCGGGGCACCTTTGATGTGGTTGCAGATTGAATGCTGTTGTTCATTCCTCTCTGCAACAAAAGCCACATGTTTTTATTTTTTGGGACTAGGTTGCTGTAACTTCAAACTATGAAGGAACATGGTGAGGTATGCAATGTATGTAATGAATGGCGTGAATGCTAACTGGCAAAACACAAAGTCAGAAGGGACCCTGCCAACAAGGCACTAGGTCAAATGTGTTGTTCTTAGCTGCAGTGTGTATTAGCATTCAAATGGTTTTAAGAAGACAAACGGTCCTAGTCATCCCTGCTGCCGATGCATGTATAGCACTACTACACACACACTGCAGCACAGCCTCATGTGAGCACTCATGAATACACACAGTGCACACGTTTCCAACTTTTCAGCTATTGTCATCAGTGTTTGTTCCTTTCAACTCCTTTCATCGCTGCTAAGGGACTCTTTCAACAGGGGTCATTCCAGGTTCTGTCACACTCATTCAAGAGCAAATGGACTTCAAAGAGCCCCCAAATATTGAATTTGCATTTATTTCTCTCTTCAGAGGAGTTCAACCTCCCAAGCTCCATTTGACTCACCACAGAATCCAACCAGATTCGAGCAGGAACCCAGCGCTGGTTTCCTGACAAGTGTCCGTGCCACTTTCCTCTGCAGACGTGAGACAGCTCTTGGAAAGTACTCAGCTGGCCCTTGGGGCTTTTCATCGTAAGGAAACAAGGGTGTGGCGTCTTTCAGCCTGCAAGCCCAGGAGCTCAGGAGAGTGCTTCGACACATAATATTGTCACTCCTCATAAATCCAATCTTTTGCACAATATGTGATTGTTGTCAATCATTCCAGTTGATTTCAAATTGAATCAAAAGGAAATAAATCGTCTCAAAACTTTCACCGAGCCTTTCTGCATTGACTGCATAGAGTCGCATGCAACCATGTTTCTGTGACGTCTTTGTGCTTGATTTGCAGTTCTAGATTAAGCAACACTAATTTGAGGCTAAAACAAAATTTTCAATGAAGTCCTTTTATTCAAATCATCGCTTAAGTCAAAGATTTTGCCTAATTGGAGTCCAAGAAACCAACCACAGGGGAAACCCATGTGTCCAGTGACTGAATGTTTCCTTTCATCATCTCCATTGCTAATCAGTAGTGGCGTCGTCCATGTACAGTTAGCACCCTGGCCACGTGGAGCTAGCAAAGCAGGCAGAACTTTCCCCTATCTGGCTTGCAGCCTCAGGCGTCCACTGAGGCTTTGCTGTAAATGCACACTAATCCCCTGATTGCTGTGTTTAGGTGTGGCACGTCGCTGCTCCACGTCAAGGCGGCCGCGGCTAACGACGAGCTAATGACACAAGGATGACAAGGAGCGTTTGTACACCCAATCAGTAGCCCAGAGCCTGGCTGCCCGGTGATTAGGTTAATCAAACTCTATACTGACTGAATGACTGACTCGCTGTCTGCCTCTTATGTCATCACACTGATTAAAGGGGAAAACTATGTGTTCAAGTCCATCAGGCCCTTCTAACACAATCGTCTTTCTGCCAGGTTGGCAGTGCTAGCACAGCAAGCTGTTTTGCTAAACATAGAGAGCTAAGATTAAGTGATTAGGACCAAGTTAATTTTACCATATTTGCTAATATTTATATTTGCTTTTTTTTATAGGACTACATGTGGAATGAGGCTTTTAATTTAGTTACCCTACTGATAGAACTACAAAACATAAAATATTCTTTGAAAAAAATTTTAACAGCAAAAACCAGGCTCATTGGTACAACTGATGTTCGTTGATATGCAGAGGTTTGAGGGTCTCGTCCAGGTCACACTTTTTTGTGGATAGTGAATTCAACTCAGTTGTAGCTCCCAGAAAAGACCTACCAGTTGGTAACTCTTGGCTATGTCAGTACCAGAGTAACGACCATACACAGTACTTGTTTTTATATTTTTTTCAGCACAAGACATAAACTGGTACATTAAAAAAAATCAAGAAAACTGTCTTTGATATGTTTCAGTTAAGTCATCTGCTGTTTAGTCACCTTGTGGGCAATTCTGCTGGACTAGGACATCGTGAGACCATGTGTTAGTCCTGACCAGCTATTACCGTGAGGTCAGACAGCATTTAGAGTGGGAAAACGTCACGGTCATCATGTTGACATGCACTCCTCTCTGAGTCAGCACGGGTAAAAATCAGGTAGTGGACTGTGTGTGACAGAGTGTGTGTGTGTGCGTGCATGTGGTCCTTGCGTTTCAGTTTGTATGTGGACACCGTACAGTTCCCCTTGCGTTTGTGCTCATGACGGCGTCGTCTCAGACCATGAGAAGAGTGTGAGTAGCAGACGGAGTGACCTCACAGCAGACAGACTGTGGAGAAGAGATGGAGGGGCTACTTCTGCTGCACAGCTGAGGGGGAATCCCTGGCATAGTGATTCCTATTGAGCCAATACAGAAGTGAGCAGCTGCAGAGAAAGTACGAACTAGCTCAAGTTTACTGTAGGGCAAATCCAGCTGCGGGATTGGGATAATAGGTAATTTTGTAAATTTGGCACAAATTTTTAGAGTGTAAAATTTCAGAAGCATCAGAATAAGAAAAGGGGAAATATGAACTGCAAAATTTTGACATTTTGGGAAGTACACTTTTTGTTTGGGATTAGAAACAGACTGCAAAATATAGATTCCTTTTTTTTTACCTTGAATTTTTGTACTAACCAAAAAAGAAGACATGATATGTTAATTGGTTTGAGAGAAGCGTAAAGGATTTTTTTATTTTTTTTTTTTGGACATTGGAGAGAGCAGGCTGTTTTATCCCTTTCCAGTCTCATGCTAAGATAACTGGCTGCTTGTTTATATTAAACTCATAGAGGAGAGTGATAGTAATCTTATTTAACTCTTGGCAAGAAGCTAAATCTAATCCTCCTACGATGTCAAACTATTTATCAACTCACCTTGCAATTAAAACATGGATGATAATATAAAGTGCTAAAATGTGCACACGCCCACTGCAATGCTGAGTAAAAAGTAAATTCCTGTACGTGGCCCGTTACTGTTAGCACAGTCATTTATATGCCTCCCCAATCAACAGGCCAAACGAAAACTATAATCTTATCTTTTTGAAATGTTGTACCCACAAAAATCAATTTTCTTGTGGTTAAACTTATGTTTCAGGGGAGGGAAGAAGCAACCCAAAAACATGTTTTATTGCGGCAATGACAATTAACTGTATGTAAACAAGTAGAGAAAAAAATCTGGGAAAATGGAGAATCTGAAAACATTTCATAGCCTGCAGCCTCTCACATCCTATCATTATCTGCATTTTTCCTCCTCCGTAATTAAGTTTTTCCTTTATTGCTTATGGGAAGAGGGATAGGCTATAAGGATGTTTTGAGCATGATTAAAGTTTCACATAATGACGTGAAGATTTCAGTCTGGAGGATGGATGGATTTTTTGTCTGTGAAAAACATTCCTTTTAATCCTTTGATGGTGACAGAATGAGTTCTTCTGCGTCTCAGATCTTTGCTAAACTTTTACACATGATAAAATAAAAACCCCAAGTTCCTCCTGTGTTCCATCGTATGTTGAAAAAAAAAGGTTGCTGTCTGCTGATATGTTTCTGAACATGTGGGATCTCCATAAGTTTGAGTCATTTTATGTGCTGCCGACCAGACTCATGCCCGCCCATTAAAGTAATTTGTGGGTTAGAATGCAACTGTAATGTCAAAAACAAAAGTGCACAGCAATCGACGTTGTGCTTAGTCACAGGCAGTTTTTGCTTCTATATTGCAACAGAAAGGATGTTGTTGACAATATCTGTTAAACGATACAGGGAGGGGTCTAAACAATACAATAAGTCCTCTTTATCTGAGTCAAACTCAGGTCACAGCTCTCTAATTGTTGCTGGAGTTACTGAAAACAAACCAAACCTGTGATGTTTTATTTCAGGTTTTTCTTTGAATTGTTCGTCTTATTTCGGGCTTCGCTGAAAATCGCAAGCAAATTCCATTCACTGACGTAATTACTGCATACATTTAGGTTAATAATACGTAAATTAGCTAACAATAATACTTGTGTTTTTCTACAATCCCAGCTTTACCATGTAATAAGCTGTGGGGCTGGCCTGTGGTTTAGGGCGTAGGTTTAAAACAAAATTAAGAAACAGAAAATTGCGAGAAAGGCTTTTCCTTAATTTAGTCATCCGCCATGCAGGATGAATGAGATCACAAAAAGTCTAATAACAGTGATGTGGGTAGATTCATTTTAACTTAAGGGTTTATATGAAATATTATCAGCTCATAAGTGAAGTAAATTAACCATAAAAAAATGAGTCATAGGAACAGAAGAGCCTCATCCGGAATGGACATTACTTTTTTAAAAATCAAGCTAAAGAATTTTATATTATGATCATTTCCACCTCATTATCCAATTACACAAGCATTTTCAAAGTCTGCATATTTTCCTGCCGTCATGTAGTTTGTTCCTGTTTTGATTCCTATCTTCCGTCCCAGTTAAAGAAGCTAGTCTAGACATTATAAATTCCTCTTACATCACTTGCATCATATCTGGGCATTTGTGCCCTCCATTCAAATTATTACATTACATATTCACTCCTTCTGATGATGACTTCAGTGAATGTGTTCTGCATGCATCCCCAGAGGTCACCTCTCTCACAGCTGCCGTGCATAGTAACATCAGAGAGTTTAACATGCAGACTAACTTCTGGATGAACTGTGTTAAAAGGGGCTGAGACGCCGAGCTGAGTATTCTTCCTTCCTGCTTGGCCCGACTCTGGCCTCGGATCGTATTTGCTGCTCACTCAGTGGAGGCATGCCTCAGAGTCGACGCACCTACAGTTTACTTTCCAGCAGAATTACAGAAACATGCCCCCCTCCAGGATTGTTTATTGAAAGAAGTTGCTCAACCTTCCAGAACAACCCCCCCCCCCCCCTTCAGTTAGAGAAACCTTTACAGCATAAATCCATATTATCAGATTGGCTGAAAAGAATCTGGCCCCTGCGGTCTTTTGCCGACCACCAGAAAATTGTATTTACTACTGCACTTAGCACGACTTTAACCTTGACCAACGCAATGCGGAGCATGGTGGTTTGAGTCAAATGTGTATAAGGGCGGAGGCAGTTCTGGGATTAGTCGACCACATAATCAGCACGCCCCCTCTGCATACTCTACCTGGAAGCCATCTTACTGGCAACCCCTGAAAGTGTTCCCCATAAAGTCGTGTTGACAGACGGTGAAAACGGCGAGACGGACCAAAAAGTAAATAAGTACCTCCAAAACCGTTTACAGCCCTAATCAAGTCCAGAGCGTTCCCTCTATCCAATATGCCTTCAGAGTTTTATAAATAGATATTATACTCGGCTAAATTGGAGACAGGATTTTGCTGCTCTGTGGCTGTCATGAGTTTTCTATTATTTGCTTTAACTTTAGAATATTGAGACTCTTAATATCTGGTTACAGATTTCAGCCCAGTCTTTGTGTTTTGGCGTCACTCAGGAGCCTCACACTCAGCAGGATTTTGAAAGGACTCCAATCAAGCATGTTAATTTAAGAGGGGAGAAAAAAAAAATCTTCACCATATGACTTTGTTATTAATAAATTCACCAGAGACCAGCCATGTGTTCTGTCAAATTTATGGCCTTCTTCTTTTTTGAGCTACTGTAAAGTGCCTTTTTATTTGTTAGTGGTTCTTAGCTTGAAATTCGTCTTGAGTTTTATCCCCTGCGAATGACTCATTTTGATGCATTTAAAACGTCTTTCTCTCACCCTGTGCATGTGTCTCTTGGACTTCTCCCTCCCTGAAACTTGTAGAACTAACCAGACCACCTCCCAGAATCCTCCAAAATAACCTTGCTACAACTGTGGTGAGGCATGGCGCGTTTCTCACACACAAGCTCTCACTTCCATTCATGCAGCGCAATAAGCCAAACATATAAAACCATTCCCACCCTAATAAACCCAGGCCTTTTTTTTCTGCCACAAAAGGAACTGGCTCCCAAGAGCGTAACACTTTTAAAAAACGGACCTCTGAGTAAAACAGCCAGCAGGAAACTCGACGGCCCTTCCAAGTGGAGGGAAATGTGGTGACAGAAACCGAGCCATGGATATGACCCACCACACGGGCCCAATCACAGCTGCTATAAACCAGGTACCCCACCTGGAGCAAACACAGCCTCTAGGTCAGCATCGGAACAGTAAAGTTTATACAATTCTGCCTCACAGGCGGAAAGTCTGATGCTTTTTTTGGAACTTAGTGCTCTTTAAAAAAAACAAAAAGGGCAAAAGTGTCTTAGAAATGTTGCCTTCTGAATAAATAGTGGTGCTGCTGTGTGAGGGTGAGCAGGTGTAGCCTCATTGTGGTTATTATCAGTGAACTGCAGCAGCACTGCGAGTCTGCATCAGATTAATGTCTCTCTGACGCAAAGCGCTCCATCTCCTTCTCTTTCTCTCAGAACATACAAACTGTCAGACTTCTAGCTTTATCTTGTGCTTTATGCAGAAATGGACGGCTTGAATATTAACTGCAGCTCTGTCTGTCTTTGTGTCTCTGTGTGCATGTGTCATATGTGTTACGTGTGTGTCTGCATGAGTTTTAGAGGAGGGCTGAGGTTTCTGAGGTGAGGCGTCCTCTCGCTTCTCACGCAAAGTGCATCTGATGTTGCACGTCACATGCTCACACGAGTTCTCTGTCTGCAATGTGAGATATACTGAAATATGTTGTTACCGATATATAAAACCTACAGCACAGATGGACAGTGTTTGCATTGTGCTGATAGTTATGATAAAGACAGTATTTTTTTAAAAATCACTAATTAAGTAACGTAGTAGCACAACTAGAACAAAAAGATGTTTAAGATTAAAATCAATATTTTTTTTAAGGAATTTACTTATTGTTCTTTAAAATACAGAAACCTAAAGAGTTGAATTTCACTTTGCATCATCTCTCAAAAAATTTTTTCCCGACTTTGAAACAGATGAGTAGAGTATTTCCATAAGCTTCCTGTCGCACAGTATTAAAGTCAGAGTTTGGGGAGCCAGACATTTAACAGCGTCTCTGATTTTTCTGTAACCATTCCTTTTAATTATAGTTTGATTTGAGTCTAAAAGAGAACTTGCCAAATTGCTCTGCCTGTGTAATGCAAGTTGTTAAACTAACCGCTGGGGTATTTTGCTACATGAGGTAGTGCCGATTTGAAAATGCTTTTCAGATTGAACTGGAGGATTTAATGACTTTTGGCCTTTGTTGTCTCCCTGTTCGGGTCTCAGTGTCCTGACAAAACGAATTGTAAAAGGATATTGCATATTCACTAATGATTTCCAGTGGATGATTGCAGCTTTAAATGCTCGTCTCCTTTCCCCCTCTTGAGCTACCGTCTCACATCCTGTCTCATTGCTCCGGTAGGGGCCAAAACCAAAATCAGGCACCAGAAAGCACATTACATTGAAGGGTAAAATGGCTCAAAAGCCTGACTGACGACACGCGTGAAAGCTGAAGTCGGTGACACTCTGAACTGTAAACAGTGAGGAGATAAAGGGAGGCAGATCCAGTGGTTATTGAGAAGAAAGGGTGGGGGGGGGCGAGCCTTGTCAGGAGGAAACTGTAAATGCCTGTGTGTCTGTAGAAGCTGTGAGAACACTGGAACATCATCCCCTGTCACTGCGGTTCCACCGAGGATATCAGAGGATTGTTCTCATGTGAGACACAGATGTATAGAGAGTGTGTTTGATTGTCTGTGTCTGACAGTGTGTGTGTGTGTGTGTGTGAGAGAGAGGCTCCAGAGATTTTAACATATAATCTGCAAACAATTAGGAGCTGGTAGTGCTTCTCCTGTGGCTGTCTCTAATTAACACTGCAACTAGGCCTTAATTGGGAGGGAGATTTTGTTTTTTTCTGCTGCCTTTTCGGCGGTTGTCTCAGTGGTTGTGTGACAAACAGTGGGAACAACTGAGTCCCCTGGCCACCATCAGATTAACAGCTCCTTTGTCAAGACTACTTAATGTTTGTGTTTTCAAGAAGTTTGTCATCAGTAACAGGAGTCAACCCAAGTATTCTAGTTAAAATCAGCCAAAGGTTTCTTCTTCTTTTCACTGTTTGCGAGTAAAAGCTGTCTAATTGGAATTACCATGGCAACAAATGGCTTCTTCATTGAGGCTGCTGTTTAGCGTCGCCAAGTATAGTGCACTCACCTCACCACACAGACCAAAAGTACCTCCTGGAAGTAAAGCAGAGTGAGAGAGCCTAATATGTTTTTTTTTCTTTGCTCTTTTATTGTATTGGCGTGTTCCAGTAAAGGGCCCAGTCACATGGAGCCTCTGAGCTCGTATTCTGACAGTGAGAGCACAGAGTTTCACTTGATAATGAATGTCTGTGGTGAGAATCCCATTATGGCGCTGCTCCATCAAGCCTACAGAAAACACAGGAGCGTCGAGGCAAAGGCATTTAAGGGCCATATCAGTCAACTAGATGAGGGCTACCGTGCAAATCAGCACCTCCATCCTTTGTGAACCTGCCTCAGGACACGTAGGATTGTGTGTGGACAGAGAGAGAAATACGTTCATGCTCTGAGAGAAGCACCCACCTCACACATAGCAACTTTTTGTGTCAATACTTTGTCAAAAGAAACAGGCTGTCAAACTCACAAAGCTGCAGATTTGCAACAACTTCACAAAAGGTGGGATGGTGATGGGAGGGAGGAAGGGAGGGAGGGAGGGGGGTAGGTAGGAGGAAGAAGGGGGGGGTGGGCAGAGGGGAGGATCAGCACTCACCTCTGAGTAGGCTGCTGCTGTAGTTGGAGAAGGAGTCAAAGATGCTGTTGGATGCCATGACAGGGAAGCCAAAGCGGCTGTGGTGTCCTCGCTGCAGTTGATCTCCACCGACCTTGGGGAGGAAAAGAGGAGGACTGAAATGCAGAAATGAAGTACAAAAGAGAGAGAGGAAGATGAGAAAGAAAGAGGGAGAGCAGGGAGGACGAAACTCCTTGAGCTCAGAACCCGTTTGCAACCAGGAATCTAGGGTTTTTGACTACCACAGGAATCCCAAGCCACAAGCCTGCAGAGAGCAGCGGCATGTGTTAGCAGCACCATGAGACGTTTGAGAGAGAAGAGGGTCAGAGGAAGAAAGAAAAGAACAAACAGAAAGAGAAGGCAAAGTAGAGAGAGGCAGTGTATCCGCAGAGAAAACAGCAGCGTTTGTGTCTCCAGGTATGGAGGTAGACTCACCAGGGCTGGAGATGAGAGGTGGCCCACCCAACGGAGCCCCAGTGGGGGGGGGGAACGGGCTGGCAAGGAGGGCTGACTTTTGTGGTCCTCTGTCACGCAGGGGGCTGAGGGTCTGAGGTTAGTCAGCTCGTCAGATAGCGTGGTCTGTCTTTCTCTTTCTCTCCTACGATGGTGGTGGCCTGACTGGAGCGTCAGTGCTAGTAAAAGGCTAAAAGCCACAGTGTATCTGCATCCTCCTCGCCATCCTCCACACAGAGACACACACACTCCTCTCCGTGAGTGGTGGAGCCCACGTAACATGTCACGTGAGGCCAACGGGCCTCTCCCTCCCACTCTCTCACCCTCCTTCCCCTCCCTCCCCTCCCTCCCCTCTTCTGCTATCGTCTTTTGCTTTTTCTCTGGTTTCTGTGCTTCGGGTTTTTTACTTTCCATGCTTCTCCTTCACCGACTCTCCGTCTACACTCTCACTTTTCATTGGTTGTCCAAGTTTTGGAAACATTATATTTTCTTTTTGAGTTCAAACCAGGCAGCGGCCTGCGCCACTGTGGCTCATTGAGGTTTGCAGAGAGCTCTGAAACCACTGCAGAAGAGCTGGAGAGGCATAAAAAGGTATTAAGCCAAACAAACACGAAAAGAGAGACAGGAGTCAATCAGTAGAGAGAGTAAGAACTGCAGAGGTAACTGTGGCTTCAGCTGCTGCTGCAGACAGGAAAATGTCAGTCTGAACAGCGCTGAGCGTGTTGTTCCTGACTGTGTATGTATGTCCTGTTCTAGTTTGATATTTGTCTGACTCACAGCACATCTGTGTTTGTAAGAACCAGTGGTTTTGGTCCTGCAAAACCTCCACCCTCACTTACCACTTGATAGTATCATAATCTTAGTCTCATTAGAAGCAGCACTGCCAGTTGCTTGACTCTACCTTGGGTCCTCCTCTCTTCAGGTTATATTTATAGTTTTTCAGTCTGCGCTTCTCTCTCTCTCTCTCTCTTACTCTTTTCACATTTATTTTTAACTTGCATTAATATGAACACGCCCCCTTGACACATCTATTTCAGTTCAAGTTCACTTTGCTCTGCTTTTTTTTTTTTTTTTTTTTGCTCTTACCTGATCGTTCTAATGCAGCGTGAAAAATGAGAAAGTTGAGCATTTGTTGCAAAGTGAGTCTCTCTCCTCCTCTGAAAGTGCAAAGCGATTCAACCTGATTGTGGTTTTCACACATTTTCATTTTCTTCTTCTACGGTGGCAACCTTAGATGTGATTTGACTACCAATGTTGCCTTTTCTTATTCTGCAGTTTTTAATGCAATTTATTTTTTATGTGCAGTTGTGAGAAAAACAGGAAATGATTCATATTGTTTCAGCTTCTTAGAGAAATGATCTGACGAGCAGAGTAATACTTTTGCAGTCATAGAGAAAGATTAACTGTTGTGGTACTTATAACATGACAGTCTTGCAGTACTACATGAGAATGTGTGTGTTTCTACCCATTTGTTTGTGCGTGTGTGTGTGTGTGACAGAGAGAGCACAAATCACTGGCATTTGCAAACCTGTGGTATCCACACTTCCTCTCTCCTTTCTCCTGTCTCACAGTGACACACTGGCCATGTCTGGCCATGGGACAACAGACTCAAACCACCGTCTGGTCACTCATGTGACCCAAGGCTTTCCCTTGAAACCTGTATGTATGTCTGAGTCTGTGTGTGTGTGTGTGTAGCTGTCTGCATGTTTCTGTTCTTTGACTTTTTCACGCTGCTTTGTGTATGAATGCCAGCCCACGTTGTCTTCTGCTAATTGCCGGACAAAACTGTTACATGGACCACAGCATGTGTTTGTATGTGTATATACAGTCCCATGTTTTGAGTGCGTGTGTGTGTGTGTGTGTGTGTGACAGAGAGAGAGAGAGAAATCTTTGCCGCTCTTCCTGGTAGCCCGCACTGCCCTGTAAATGAGCAGTTGCCGTTGAGTTAGGCGGCAGCGCGGGCTAAATGACACGGCGCGTCGGCAAGTGTGGCCGAACGCTGAGGCCACAGCCGCGGCCCCAGGGCTTTTATCAGTCCGTCCACGCGGCCACTACAGGCCTCTGACTTAACCTCACACACAGCGAGGCTTCC
Organism: Acanthurus tractus; assembly: GCA_029783725.1. Classification (NCBI taxonomy): domain Eukaryota; kingdom Metazoa; phylum Chordata; class Actinopteri; order Acanthuriformes; family Acanthuridae; genus Acanthurus; species Acanthurus tractus. Next base: position 16,753,931 of record JAQNCA010000007.1, read on the forward strand.
TCTTCTCACACCTCTGCTGCCTCCCGACATGGCCTGGGCCCTGGCCTGCCAGCCCGGGGACAGATTACAGCTCTGTGTCTTTCTGCTACACAAGAGGTACCGCTGTGACACAGACACAGAGGGTTACACAGCTTCCTGGAAGGCCAGGGCCATGGTGTCTTTGTGCTGAGTTACTGTGTATTTAAGATTCTTCGGCTCAAGGGAAAAAAATGGGCAATTGCAGGACTTTTGCAGCTTTGTTTTTTGTGCTTTTCCTCAGGTCTGCTGTGTTTGGAGTGAAAGATCTCTACAGTGTTTAGAAAAGGGGGAGACTTGAGTACTGCCTTCACAGCACTTGGGCTTGTGGTTGCCTCAGTTTATAATCATGTAATGTGTGTATATGTATGTATTTGTCCAAGTAAGACATGTTGCTGGTAATAATTCACATTGTTTGTTTTTTTTCAGATTTCATTTATGTGTGTAATATATTTTTCTACTTGCTGTTTTCAAAAGGAGACTGTTTCAGATTATTGTCAGTTTCCCTATTTTTGTCCAATTGTGGTAAGAGATGTTGCCTCTGGATTTCAATGAGGAATAGAGAAAAGCAAAACAAACACAGGACCATCCCACAGCATTGTGCAAGAACGGGAATTGGCTCCATTGTAGTGCAGTCCAAAACTTGACATTTGAAGAAAATGCTGAAGTCAAGGCCTTTTTCTCTCCGTCTTTAGTCCGCTCTGTTTTTTCTTCTTTGTCTAGGTAAACATCTGCTTCATGTTTTGAAATGTATCTCATGGCTTTGCACTGCCCATGACCGTGAGGGGAAAACAGTCTGAAGATCATTGTGGCCGTCTTTCACTCAATTCTTTTTTTCCCCTGCCCAGGCCTTGTTTATCAAGCCCCTGTATTTAAGCTTAATATAACTCCTGTTTTGCTGAGAAAACTGTGGTGGTTTAATCACTGTCAGTGGTCCTACGCCTCTCGGGTGTGGCTCGCGAGGCAAAAAGGACCCAGTGCGGTCGTGCGTCCAGCTGCAAAGGGGCTTATTTTGTGGTCTAAAAATTGCAGGCTTCCCCATATGTTCCCTATAAACGTGGAATGCAGCGTGGGACTTGAGGAGGCTTTTATAATGAAGTGGCCGTCATTGCATCAAACACCATGGTCCTGCCTGCCTCTAGGATAGGCCATGGGAGCCCTTTTTGGGCTGCATACACGGGTCCAATGTCCTACCGGATCACTCACACCTCATACTGACCATTTTCTTCTAATTACATTACACTGCTCATTCCATTGACTAATGTTCCTGTCTGCTTTTAGTACAGCAAACTCGAATGACTTTACTTTGAGCTTTCAACTGAGTTCTTATTGATACACAACAGATTGTTCTAAAAGTTTTTCAGCAAATTCTCAGTAGTTTTAAGGAGAATTTATTCCCAAAGATTAAGCTGGAGCTCTTACACACGAGAGTGTAAGAAAGAAAAAAATTCAAACTTCTTAACTTGTCGCATTTTAAATAAACTAGTGTTAAATCACATCAGGAGCCAAACAGTTGAAAGTTATTCCAAAGCGATGTAAGATATTTGAAAGTTGTGGCTTGATAAGAAAATAGGTCACAGTAACCAGCACAGCATTAACCTGTGTGTGTGCGTTAGTGTGCGTGCTTGTGTGCGTCTGTGTGTGTGTGTTTGTAAGTGTGCTCATGCTGTTGTTGTCATTGTAAGCGAGGCACTCCCAGATGCAGTGGTTTTAGCGTGCAGTATCACGGTTGGAAGTGATCACTGGGCCCATTATTTATTTATTGGCTCCAGCAGACATGGAGACTTGACTGTGGTAACCACACAGAGAGGAGGGGAGTGTGCCGTGTCGCCACACACTGAGCAGGCCGTATCCCAGAGTTCCTTTGGAGAGCTACATGTATACAGTAATTCGGGGCAGAAGGGATATAACAGAAGGTCTATGATGCAACTTGGATATTCACAGAGAAAGTCGACACGGCTCAGGAGCGATGAGCAGAGATAAGCTGTGTGAAGGCAGATAAGACTGAAAAGCCTGATTCAAAAGCTCACAACATCCTGACAGCTGCCAGGTGAAGGCTGTAGATGTGTTTCTTCAGTGCAATGTTGTACCTCTGGCACCTGCTGCAGCTCTTTGAGACGAACTCACCATGTTTACGGGTAGTAAACTCTCCATCCTATCCCCTTCACCAAAACTCTTCCTGTTATTCAGAAGCAGTGCCAACACAAAGACCAACAACAACAACCGCCTTCCTTTACAGCATGTTGAGTCAAAAACCTTCACAACCACTGGCACTCACTGTCAAGGCTTACTCAACAGTTTATGGCTCTTAAATATTTCCCCCTGTGTACACAATAGAAAATAAATAGATTTCATCACTTCATAATGTTCAGTCATAATAATTTCAGTCTTACAATGATTAAGGTATTGATGGAGGAACAAGTGAAGTGATCTTTGCTGAATAATGTATGAAACTATGTAAATAATGTAGTAAAAAACAATACCGGGCCATGATAGTTTTGCTTTATTACGATATGAGCCAGTGAAAAACAAGAAAATATATTTTTAAAGACAAGAAGACAGTCACATTAAATATTCTTTTTTAAAATATTAAATGACTTCAAAAAGTACTTACTTACTTTATTTGTTCCATCACATGCACTGTAAAAACATTCAAGCTGGCTCACCTTGAAATAATATATAAGGTCCCTGCTTTGAGATTTTGAGTCAGACTAATGTAAACTATTTACTTTTTCACACCTCTATCAGCATAGGGGGATTTATGCTGGGAAAACAGTTGCACAGACATTACAATAATAAGTAATATTAATGAAAAATAATATAATTTCATTTAACTAAATATTTTTGGGCACCCTAGATTACTTTTCAATAAAAGTTTCCTCAAAATTCCATCATAATGTTGTTTTGTTAAGGTTCAAGATTCTTGTGTTTATTCAAAGGAACCTGATACATTTGTACTTTTATTTTTTTGAAAGAAAAGAAAAAAGAAAATTAACGAACACAACATATATAAGTTTCTTTTACCCTTTATGAAGATAATTTACATCTATTTTAAAGTAGTATCAGATTGTAGTTTCAATGAGAAGTTTTGGTAACCTGGGAATTACTCTGTTCCCTTTATCTGGCTTGTACAACAAAGGTGCTTTCAAGTGCTGGTGATAAGGTACAGCACACATGACTCTTCGGTTGCTAAATGTTAATAGTATTCAGTTGTCATTACTTTGAAAAAGATGAGTAATAGAACAAACTTGACACTTTACCCGACCAATCTTGTTTTGGTTAACAGTTCTTTTCACGGTGAGCCTGTGTGTTTTGTGAATGACTTATCTTCACCAGAGTGGTAAATTAGCGCTTGACTTTGAGGTACACGAAGGCACCACATCATGGCAACGGAGCAGCTGGAAAGCGAGCTGCAGCAGTCTCATATAAAAGCACCTGTAAACCCGAGACCTCAGTTACCCCAAATGCCCCAAATGCTCAACACACACACACGACTTGGCCCCAACCAGACCAGAAAAGAGAAGACCAGGCTTTTGCCACAAACCCAACCAATCCCACTGACCTCAGTGCATCATCAGAACCTTTAAGCTAACACAAGTAAAAGGCTGCAATGTCTTTTCTCATGTTTACTTTTCACTCTTTGATTGTCACCGCTGAAATGCTGCTCATAAGAAGTGCACATTTTCCGTGCAGCTGAAGGGTTTCAGTTTGCAGACTTGCAGTTAAGAAGTCAGAGTGCTATTCTTGCCGTGTTTTATTACCTGTGCGTGTATGCGTGCATGTGTTTGTGTCTGTGTGCGCGCATACGTATTTCCTGTGGTTCAGACATGGGTTTTGGATGTGAGAGACGAGTTTGCAAGCATGCTCGTCTGTGTGGGGCAGGATGTTCCTCTAAAGCAGACGCACAGTGGTTTACTTAGACACTGTGTGCGTGTGAGCATGTGCTGTGCATTTCTGCATGAAACAGTCATATGTCCAGTGTGCATGCAAAGGCAGCTCTCCCCACTGTAAAAAGTGTCTTTGAGCTACAATTCAGGTGGTAGCAATTTAAGATGTAAATGAGAGAAACTGCATTTTCAGTTCAGAAGCTTTGGCAGAAAAATCCACAAAAAGTATCGCCAGTAAAAGTATTTATTATGCAGGAAAATTCTCCCCAGTCTTTTGTTATATTGTTTTACATAATTAACTATAATTGTATCACTGACAAATTAATGTGGAACAAACATTATTTATTTACATTATGTGAAGTTGTTTGATAAATAACAATTTACTGAATTTTATAAGCTTATCATGTTTTTTTAATGTCATATATTGTTGTTAAAGTTTCTTCTAACTGTAGGTGTCAAAAAAACAGCATGATAACACATGACCGAGTCTGCCTGTGAGAAACTACAGCTGATTTAACCGAAGGTTAACATGTTTGGCTTGATAAGCAGTTTATTTGTGTCTAACTGTCAATTTTGGCCAATCTGTTAGAGGTAACAAGGTCATTTTAACTCTGTTTGACACAACTACTTGTGATGCTGTTCCGCATATGAGGCACATTTCATATCTATAGTAACTTTTAAGTTGCTGCCATCACATCACCTTGGGCTTATGTTTTCACATGAAAACACAAGTGAATTCATGTATTAACCAGGTATTAATCTGCTTTGTAATCGGAATGTTAAAAGATGGCAATAACACAACATACACTCAAATTAAAATATAATTTTTTTTCTTTCGAGAATTTGTGATTAAGTCTTGGACAGTGTTTAAACGGAACTTTGGGCCTATCATTCTACCGCTGATTTGGTGTGTGTGTCTGAATGTCTGTGTGTGTGTGCTTGCAGCACTGACCTGCTTTCATATGGCGGCCAACACATTTCAGTACTTTGGTGGGTTTTACTGACCTAGAACAAGGAGGGGGGCTCAGGAAATCCACTGCTATATTCTCAGTATGTGTGTGTGTGTTGCTTGCGTCTGTGTGTTTCTGTGTAACTGTAAATGCAGGCATATGTGCATAAGCTTCTATAGTCTTTTGAAAGCCAGTAACATAATAGCGCACTCCATTTTTCTCCTAAATGTCGTTCTCACTTTCTCTTTCAGCCCTCCCTCACGCTCCCACTCTTTCATTTGTCTCTCCCTTTGACAAATAAGAGCGATGTCCATTAGGATGCTTTATGAGGTGATGGTGACACAGGGCACTCCTGACGGCCCCTAACACTGTCTCAACTCCCCAAACACACACACAAACACACTCTCTAAAATCTCCCTGTCTCTCTCGACCTCCCCGTTCATCCTCCGTGCTCTTTAATATCAGAGCTCATTGCTCTCTGTCATCCATCGCAAAGCATGCCTGCGCTGTCTCCCTGTCTGAGTGTGTGCATTTGTGTGTGTGTGTGTGTGTGTGGGTATGTGTGTAGCTGAATCCCTCAGCTCTGGTGGGCCTTCCTTACCAGTCGAGAACCAGATTCAGCAGACGCTACACATGTCTGATCTATGATCTAGGGCTGGCTTTTATTCTGAGGGAGACATACAGTGTTTCCTTTGTGGGTGTGTGTGTGTGTGCATGGGGGGGAGGCGGGCTGCCCCTAATGAAGGCCTCTCAGGGCGGCCTCTCTCCTGGCCTCTAATGCATCCCAGGCCCCCCAGACTGGCTGGCAGGCTGGATGACTGGTGGGGCTCAGGGGTGCACACTAGTAGAGAAGGTATAGTGCATAAACTTCCTCAGTTACCACTCTGCCTCAGTGAACGTACATGTATGTGTCCATTGTTCCTGTGGTGACAAAGAGCACCTTGAGGCTACATCTAATGAATCTCCTTGCTGTTAATAAGAGAGTTATTTATAGTATGTTTAAGTGTTTACTTTAGAGACAGCTTGCATTCAACACCAGGGCTGCAAACTGGTTATGATTTACATGAAAAAATGTCTCAAGGTCACAGATTTTCCACTTATGAACTGCAGGGAATGTCATTTACTGTGTTCCCAACTTGAAGAATGAAGACAGAACAGCTGTTTGGACGCTTCTCCATGTCTGTGGTGCTCTTCATTTTTGCTCTTTATTTTTCGTACTGTGAACAAATCCCATGATAATACCAAAACCAACAGTGAATTTATCGTAATAAGTATTGTCTGTGTGTCAAAGGGCTGACACAGTTTATTTAGATCTCCATGGCTGCCGAAAACACATCAGTGAGTCACACAGTTGCAGTGGTTGACATGTTCCTTCATTGCCACGTACAAGCACTGTCGTTTATTTGCATTAAAAAAATCTTACGTACACCATCCTGCTGCTGTAAACACTCACTAGCACACCAAATCACACAGCTGAGAGAAGTCCAAACAAATACACTCTTTTCTCTTGTTTGAGTTAGTTTTGCTAAAAAAAACTTTCAGGGATCATTTTTGCCTTTTTATTAAGATTAAAATTAACAGTTTTGACCTTTTAAAGATTTGCATCCTGAGAAGGTAGGAAAGGTAACGTTGACCCAAGTCTCAATGTTGTTACAAATTCTACCACAATGAAGAAGAGGGTGACATTGAACTTTAAAAATATATTAATTTATACCAAATAATTGTGAATTAATACATCTTTTCTTTGTTCGCTTAAGGACTTAACACCAAATTTTGCCGTTAAAGCTACAGCTGTGGTTCATCTTGTAATGCACTCAACTGAAATCCCTTAATTGTTCAGTAATTTATGTAACATTCACTCCTGTGCGTCTCCCGCAAGTATCAACACACACGTACATGCATATGCTCACATGTACAAAACTAAACAACTAAACTGTATTTAAGTTTAAGTTTAAATTCAAGTGCATTCAGACAACTTAATTGAGGTAGCAATGCTGTTTGATCTCATCTTTCGAGTTTCAGTGCCTAAGTGGCACAGACCATCTGGGAAATGAGAAAGTTGTTGGTATCCACGCCTGTCGTGTGGTTTTAACACCTTTGGGACTTTGAATCTAAACTGCTCACAGAGATAAGGAACAGTACAATGGTTCAGTAAATTCACACAAGTCAGTGAAGTCTACGTATTTATCACTTTCTACAAACTCTCAAGATAGTGAACAATATGTGTAGAAGTAATTGAGAGAGACGCCGTCTGTGAAATGCTGTTTTGAGTCATCATGTGTTTCCATTGCATCTACTGAATCTGTCTTACCATCTACCAATAGTGCATTGTCTGTCTGTCTGTCTGTCT
>JAQNCA010000007.1:16761232-16818371 GCA_029783725.1 Acanthurus tractus
TGTGTTTGTGTATGTGCAGACATCTGCATATGGGTTTGGCCATATATGGATGCATACCTATAACTGCCTGCCTTTATCTAAGTGTGTGCCAGCTTTGCTATGTGGAAATTAAACTTATTTTTCCTATAATCAAATATATTAATATTTGGATAAATAATTCTGAGACACAAATAACAACAGAGAGGAATTTTAGATATATAAATGCATGCATTTTTTCAATGCTATTTAATCTTTGTGTAGAGGACTTATACAGGGTTAAGGAGAGAGAGATGGAATAGACATATTACACTGTATATCTTTGTTTTTAAGGACATGCAACACATGGTAATGCTTTAGTGTGATCTCTCAGTATTGAAGACAACACTTGTGATGTTGTTTCCCACGCTCATCGCTTTAAATAGGTCTAGAGGCTGCTGGGTTCTTCTGTACTACACACATACACACACACACGCACACACACACAGATGCACAAACATCGCTGCAGAGAGTGTGGGGCACCCCCCCCCCATGCTCCATGCATTGCTTCACCTATATACATTATATAGTAAGGCTTCGAGAGAGGCAGGTGCCTTAAGCGTCCTCTCCCTTGGAAGTATGAGAAAAGGCAAAAAAGTGCATCTTTTGGTGCTTGTGTGCAGATTGTTGCATGTGTGTGTGTGTGTGTGAGAGCGTGTGCTTATCTCCTGTCTGTCTGGGAGCGGGTGTATAGCCAGGTGCTTGCTGACATACTGGGGCTTGTGGTTGTGGTTGGTGGCTTTCTTGCTCTGCAGACAACCGAGAAGGAACTGTCTCTTTTATATATTTTTTTTTTCTTTTTGCATTTCTATCTGTTTGTGTGTATGTGTGTGTGTGCGTGCGTTAATGTAACGTGAATATCAGTTTTATTCTGTATCACTCACAGATTGAGAGTTTCATGATAAGATGAGGAGGAATAGGTTTCCTCTGTATTGCTACTTGGATGTGTGTGTTTGGTGCAGTCTGCCTGTTGGTGTTTGCAGCATTGCAAATGTGACCTTTTATTCTCTGATTTCCGTGAAACAATTTTGAACTGTTGATGTGTCAAACGAAACAGCACGTGCTGCAAACACAACATAGCATCATCTGTCCTATTTTCTTTCACCAGACGCCACAGTTTACCTGTTTGTTTGTCGTTTTCACATTTAAGTGTACTTTATAAACACATCAGCAGGCAGCAAGGGATAGATCAGAGGATAAAGTAGCATTGGCTTTATCAAAGGCCCCTTTTGAACCCACATGAGGAGCCTTTTGCGGGCTCACTACAAAGGGAAACAATGGTTGGAGTGGGAGTAGATAAAGCTTTGCCATTCCCACAGCCTTGGTTCAGCACCCATGATGGCACGCTGTCACATGATGCTGAAAATGAAATGAGTGTGGCCTATTGGCTTGAAAGCAGCTGCACAGGTCTGTGGGTCTGTGGCATGGGTGTGGTATGGTAAAACTTGGCTAACCAAGGCTCTAATACTGCTAATAGCTGTTTTTATCATGTGGTAAAATAGCAGAATGCTGAATTAGAGAATATTGATTGTGACTATTTTCAGCTCATCATGATGCACAAATCAGGAATGATTTTGAGTCATGTGTGGCTGGGATTTGTACTGCCTTTTTTGTCCTTAAATTTAGGGTTTTCTGCTGATGAGTGATGCACTACCGCACCAAGGACAACATCTAATTTCATACATTACATCATTCTTTTGATTTAATGCAAAGCAGATTTTTTTATATGATAACACACACAACTTTGATCTTTCCATGAATGCTTTCTAGAGCAGTCTAACCCCGCTCATTGCAGCGTATACAGAGGGAGCAGGAATGAGGCTGATCTTGCCACAGAACAGGACATATGTTGCCACATTCTCACGGTGTTGGTTAGCCAAACCTCTTTCCCCAGAACTCTTGGCCAGGTTCTGCTAAGTCGAGTCATCTCGACACAGCTACAGGCTTCAGCTTCACCCTCACACAAACCACTATGTGCTATCTGAGTCACAGTGATGAAGTGCTTAAACCTGCACACATGCATATTAAATACACAGATTTAGCCATTGTCAATGTCCTGATTTGAACTCATGCATTTTAAACCGGTTGTTTGCAGCATTTTCCTTTCAGTAGGAGCCCTTAGCAGATGCAAATGAAACTGTAGACAAAAGCTTTGAGAAAAATATATTAGTGCATTGCAAAAACCCACAGTGCTGTTCGGTTGAACCTCACAACTGAGCAAAAAGCTAAAAAGTGGTTTCTACACCCACACACACCCATACACACTTTTCCACTGCGACGTCAAGCTATTATACATCACCTGATAATTCAAAAGTCTGTCATTGCTGTGATTCATGTGCGTATTGGAATGACTTGTCCTGTTGCATCATTAGTCGTGAGTGTGAGAAAACAGATGAAACAGTTAGATTCAACATAAAATGGTTAACAGATTGCACTCACACAGTGCTTTTCTAGCTCACCCGATCACTCAGCATTTACCCATTTTTGCACGCATTTATGCATTTGCAGCAGAGGCTGCTGTGCAGGGTGTTACTTGCTGATTAGGAGTAATAGCCATTCACACATTTCACATCGAAGGCCCAAGGACAATTGAATATGCAGAATGGAGGAGTTTGGGGTCAAACCACCAGCCTTCTGATAAGTGGAAAACCCGCTGTACCCAAGGTGTGAAGCTGCATGTATGGACATAATGTAGATAAGGAGACATCAACTTGTTTTGTTGTCTCAGTACTTCAAGTTTGTGCAATGACAAACATAAATCTGTCAAACATAATCAAATCACATCTGAGTAGTTCTTATTTGTAGCAGCTCTCAGCTCACAGATTTCTTCTTTGCTGTGTCTTTGGCTGCTGTCAGACCAGTGATATGTCTGCTTTGGGCAAACACAGTTTGAAAATGTGACAAAAAAATAGCAATGTGGAAACAAATGAGGAGATATGCATTTTACTTTTCGGTTTGACTGAGATATTCATCATCTGAAACCTGAACGCTCTTTCAAAATAAGCCATCATATAAAAATATTCATGATGGAATGCCAGTGACTTTTCACAACCAGAAACTTTTGCATATAAAGGAGAAATATGTTGAAGGGTGCACTTTCTTTTCTGAAGAGATTTTAAATTTTCTCTGAAAGGTTTCAGTGTGTGCGAATGTGTTTTAGGTTTGTTTGTTATATGCAGAGTGCAGACCTGCCTGCTGTAGTTGAGTGAAATCAGAGACAGGTTGGCAGAAAGAAGACTTGCCTTGGCACAGCTCAGGCCGCAGACGGGTTCCGGTATGAGTTTACAGTATAGTTTGCCTCTCTGTGGCTTCACAACTCTGTGCTCTGAGAGAGTCTTAACCATGCGACAGACATGCTATGCACTTTCCCACAGCAACTGAGCAACTAAGGCTACTCTTATGGTTGCTTAACACTCACACTTGACTACCTGCCTCAGCTACTTCATTTTTTTCTTCCTCTTTAAGAGAGACACAAACCTTATTCTGTGCTTCAACTGAGAAAGCTGTGGTTGTCTCTCATCTTTTATTTGCAACCAGTTTTGACACTTTAAATGACCAATGTTGATGACTAGTTGATAAGTGCAAGCACGTTTGTGACTATTATTCCTGTTGGACTGTTTTATTTTTTTAAATATTCAGAGCTTCCTTTAGTCCTATGATCTTTGTTTGATTAGATATAATTAAACAAAGAGTCCTATCCAAATTTTTAATGTTTGCACAAGAATCGTGGGTTGAGTCATGGTTTGCAAAAGCAATGTCAAAGCAAACGGTCAACAGTCTGATGATGAGAGGCAGATATGAATCACCGCATCCAACACTTGCGGTTGTCACAGCACCTCACTCGTTAGCTGGATGTTTCCATTATGCTAATAAGAAAAATAGACCTGCTTCCAAACCCACGTCTGATCAGCACGGCCTCGGCCACAAGCTCCTTTTCACCCACACAAGAAAACAAATACTATTTTAGAGCAATAATGCAGATAATAATGGCTTATAGAATATTCACCTACGTGTTGGATTTTGCAGTTATGCATGATAAAGTTTAAACACTATTGCTATCAATTTCTGTATCCAAATAGGTCAATTTTTTTTCCTACATGTTAACTGAGAATTTACTTTCAGTTTGCTCAGAACTGCGAAGGAGGATGAATCATCACAATTCCACACCAAACTATATCACATTTTTGCACAGACTGTCTTTTTCTTTTTTTTTTTTTTTTGTTGAGGGGGGGTTAACTGTTGCTGTGTGTTGTGTCTGCACGTCTCCCCAGCCTTCCCTAAATCAAGAAGGCAGAAGTGAGAAACGGTTGAGAAGTGCGACCAGTGTCTTCCTGTTGTGTGTGCGTGAAACCCCAGACGGCTGTCTAAGTTGCTCGCACGCAAACGCCGGCCCGGGAACCATGACAACGGCAGGTCCCCACATGCAGAAGACGGAAGTGAGCCGGCACGCTGAGGAAGTTGTTGGTTTTTTGATGGCCATCGCCGTGGTTTCATGAGAAAGACCGTGACTTGGCCCTTGTGCTTTGCTGACGGTCAGTCGGCGTGGGAATGTCAGCATGTCCATGTCTGTTAGACTGATATCATCACACACATGAATTGGAACAGGAATCAACTACACAAGTGAGTCCACATATCAGATGAAGATACTCATTTGCTAGCAGCAAAGATGTCACTTGATAAATTTCAATTCCCTCGTTCACATGCACACCGTTCTCAGAAACACAGTGGTGCTACGCTGCAGTCCTTCATCATCAGTCATTTCCCCAGAAACTCAAGCGCGCCAGCAGCTTTCTCTGACGCGAAAAGAGCCAGACGCCAGCTCTGCCGTCACTGTGTCCGTCTGCTGTCAAGGAGACAGTGGCGCAGGTCTCACCTGACAAACCACAGCAACCTCACCCTGTCTTTAACTCTGAAATTCTCGCCCTGTACTTTTGTGAACGTGTTGAGGTAGGAAGCGTGGTGGGATCACAAGTTATAAACCACAGATATTCTGTGGAAGAAGCATTTATTTCAGAAATTTACCAGAACTCTCTTTAGACGTTAAGAGGTTCACGCAACCACAGAGGGTTAACACCGTGTGTAAAGGCTCCCAAAGTGGTTGGATTGGAATCACAGTACAGTGATTTAATACCTCCTCACCTCCTGTTACGATGAGTCTTTATTGTCTCACTAGTAGGTTGCCTAAGAACAAGTAATCATGCCTATCAAACATTGGCTAAATATGCTCAGAATAACTGCAGACTGGTGGTTGTCTGGCTCCTCCTGATGTCTGTGGGAAATAATATCTTACGACATGGATGAAATCTAGCCTTCAACTCAGAATTTCTCCTTTTTTGTCTTCTGTTAAATGTGAAAGCCCTCTGTTTCAGTTTATATTAATTTCTGCAGGCTATTATTGAAGTGAGTGATAAATCCAACATGTGTCCTTCACTGACATTGGTGCACAAACACTGTCATGTCAGGCCATGCTTCACATACTGCTGCAAAGTGTTTCTATCCTGCAGAGATTTTGTAACACTTTAGCTTTATTGTGAAATACAAGTCATACTCTGTCTGGCTTAAGTTTTTTGGATTTTGCTTCAGTGGCTGCAAGTTACTCCTAAGGTGTAACTATAAGAGTTTTGAGATGATAATCTGTGCACTTGCATGCACAAAGAGTTATCAGTAAACTGCATCCCTACATACTGTTCTTTCCCATATGTGTATGAATTTATTGCATGAATAATCCCTCCAACTTGTGCAGAACATAGAAGGCATTGCATCTTGCAGCAGCAGTGTGTAGCTATGCATGTAGCTGTTTCCTCCCATATCCCATAGCCACACCTGCCACAGCCTGGCTTCTGCTTGGCCTCAAGCCTCCTGTGAGCTGCGCCTAGGTTGACCAAGCATGCCACCAAGCACTCTTGGGGGCAGGGCTCCCCTCAGCCAGAACCCCACAACCCCCAGGCCTCAGCCCGCTTGAGAGCCAGAGAAGAAGTCGGTCTGAGGCGACTGGGGGAGAAACCACCTTGGCCTCTAACTCAGTTCTGTGGTGCTCAGACACCAAAGGCTGCAGCCAAACTGGGACAAAGGCAAAACTGGAAACAGATCACATGGAAAGAAGCACCTGATACTAACTGCAGTGTGTCTGTGTGTGCACGTCTGAGAGAAAGTGAAAGAGAGAGGAGTGGGGAGGGAGAGGAAGAGGGGGGAGAAGTTTATGTGCTGCTAAATGCCAGACTCACCACAGGTGGGAGCTCCTCTATCAACCCCATTAAAACCAAGCAAAACGGAGGGTCTGTGCCACTACTCTGTGACTTGACATCCAAGAATGCTGCAGGCGGTGGCAACAACAGACACAGAACAACAAGTCAGCAATAATAAAGTACACGAGCTGACTTTTTCTCAGTAAGTAGACACAGTTGTAAATGTGGTTTGGTTAAAGAGGGGACAGGTTGCAAGGGTCTTCTGGGAAGTTCCCCGCTGTCAGAGATGTGACTGCACTTGCGAAGGTTACTCGAAGTAACATTTTCCAAATGAAAGCGTACCACATACTGACTCACACATTCACTGAAAAAAAGAAGAGTTTAACGCCGCTGACCTAAATAATTTTTTTTTCTTGGACTCTGGAGTTTAAAAATCCCCCACAAAAAGTACATCCGTTCTAAAAACAAAAAGCCAACTATGCTGGAAAGTTAATGCAAGCATACAAATATTCAAAACTTAGAAAGTATATTGCTTTGCCATTCAGATAATAAGGCATTAAAAGTAATGCACATAAGTAAAAGTGTATTTTCTTTATTGAATGGATACTTTTCATGTTTCTTTTTCAAAATCGCACTTTAACTTTTTACTTGTGTGTATTTTTAAGTAAGTAATCTACTTTTTACGTCACTACATTACCCAAAGACCTTTGGTAAAACTAGTCTGCTCTTAAAGTGGCTTACTGCCTGGAAGGAAAGAAGCACTACCTGTTTTTTGACCATGATGACGGAGTAAAACTCTGAGGTAGCTTCCAGCTGCAGTCCTTGGCCACATTGGGCCCTTTTTTTTTTTAACCAAAATCTAAAAAAGACTACAGTTACATAATGAAGTGATTGCTGAGCCTCATAAAAAAAACATTGAGATCTCTGCTTTAAAAGCTCTCTAACATTGGCAAGCACATTGAAGTAAGTTGCGCAAAGTGCAGGTTTAAGTGCAGTTAGCTAGCTAATGCTAGCTTTGCTAATGTTTCAGATGTAATACTGTGACAATGGCATTAGCTTATTTAATTTATCAATTAAATTGAATCAAGTAAAATGGAAAGTTACTCGGACTTTGAATTATTTATTAGTGAGGAATTTTTTACTTTTAATCGAGTAGGTTTCTCAAATAGAAATTTGTACTTTTATTTGGGTCATTTATGGGAGTAATTGTACTTTTACTTGAGTATAAAATTTTTAATCCTCTACCCACCACTCTGCTTTGCATGTCAAATCTACAAAACAACAGCGTTTCTTTCTTAGAAATGTCACTTTTCTTAATTACGGTTCTTTTCATTTTTTCCCCATGTTTTTCAGATCTTCATCCACATTGTGGCCAAATCTATTCAATGTCTGTGATTTTGTGGTAAGGTACGCACATCCTATTGAAGTCCATTACATTGTCCAGTAAAAGGCCATTCCCGTGCGGCCTGGTTTTAGGGCCCTGGTTAAAAAACACAAAACCAAGCCTGGCTTTTAGTGTTGGTGCAGAGGAAAACCACCACTCCGCGACAATGAATATTTTACCTTGCTACCGGCAGTCCAGCAACATTTAGTGACCACAGGCAGTGTTAAGTGTTCCAGACCAGAGGCGAAGGGGGCACTTAACAAATGATAATGCCCACTATCTGTCAGTGCTCTGGGCTGCCACTACTGCCTGAGAGCTCCGTGGTAGCCGGAGCCAGACCACTCTAGGCCCACCGCTGACCTGCCAGCTAACCACACACTCCACAGCCTCCAGCAAACACATACACACACACGCCTCTACTTCCTGGTGGAAGAGGGACACTGTTCATCGGTCAAATGACAGCTGCCGTTCTGGTGGCAGGCTGACCCTCTGACCCCGGCCATAAGCAAAGATTTTAAACTCGAATGAACTCCTTAAGAGGCTTTTTACAATAACAACAGATAACCACAACTGCATTCAAGGAAATGGAGGTGGAGTAGAGGTTAACATGGTGTTACTGTAATCTGCTTGATTGGAAGATGCAAAACATAAAGCTGTTGATTTTTTTTAAAACGGAAAACTTGAAACCGAAAACGTTCCCTGCTCAAGTCACATAATGAGAATATGCAAATAAAGCTGACCACCAACCCCAAAAAGCCTTTACACACAAGCAAAGAAATCACTCTGGACTTACTGTTTTTTTTCAGGTGTTTGCAAAAGCCATAATAAGCATAGAAGCAAATCAGATCTTCTGTGTGTGTGTTTCAGGGGTGTTTTGGACCAACAGTATCAGCCTGTGTGGTGCTGTGCAGAGGCAAAGAGAGGACAGACAGAGATAACTCTTGCCTGATTAAATTTGCCAACAAGAGGGACCTAAAATGTGAGCTAATTGTTGACTGGCAGTGTGCTCGATGCCCTCGGCCCACTCTGATGGTTTCACATGACACTTTAACAGTCGAAGGTCTCAGGGGGAAAGGGGGTGATGTGCAGCGGGGGGAGTGGACATGTGAAATGATGCCTATCATGCAAAGGTCCCCACAATAGCTGTGCTGCGAGTGAACCACAAATAAAGAGACTTGTTTGTGTTTTGAGTTTTTCTGATGTTTCTTTTTATATACAAGTTGCTTTACATAAAGGCACATAGTAGCATAGATCCTAATTCTAAAAACAGCAACCAACATCATCCGTGTGGTTTTCTGACATCTTCGCCAAAGACATGAAATTGAATAAGCAGTTTACTGTGAAATAAAAGAGAAAAGGAAGGAAGACATCAACTTCACATCTCACTTTCCACCACCTTGGCTGAAGAGTGGCCAAAGAAACTACGAGAGTGAACCAAGTAGTAAGTGAGAGAAAAGGGGGGGGGGGGGAAATGGAGAAAGAGCAACCAGTGAGCCCTCTGTGTGGTCCTTCTTGAGAGCGTGTTCTGTTTAACTCTCACCAAAGTGTTTTTAAGTGTTACAAGTGCATTAGTGCCGTGGGTCATGCCTTTGCTTGGCTAACCTCTGACCCCCAGCCCCCGTAGCAGCCTCGGGTGTGAGAGTGAGCTCATGTAGAGGGGTTAGGCCCCACTGTTTGGAGGGGGAGTCGCCCCAGGGAAGCGGAGGGGCGGCTGCAGAGTAGATGGCCGAGCGGCGGCCCGTAATGATCTCCTCATGGATCTTTAATGGCTCCCCTCTGTTAGTGTCAGTGTTCACACAAGGGGGGACGCTGAATTATTCAGAAGGCTAAAACTGTGATCACACACAGACATGCTCACAGATATGCAACCCTCCCTTCCCACAACACACACAGACACATTTCTCACACTGAATGCTTATCAGTCTATTTTATTTATCATTCTTCCTCTTAATGATATCATGCAGCACAAAAATACATTCACACAGAATTGTTGACACAGTGACTTTGCTGAGTGTGCAGGTTACAAACGCACAATGAGCAACGCTTGAAGACATATCATCCTCTGATGACTACACCATGTTGCTTGTGTTTAGGCCAAAGATAGTCAGAGTGCATATCTCTGTGTTGTGCTTCAAATATCTCATCGATCAGCAGTTATCCCCCCAACACAATCCTCTGCCACTTCAGTTTCTGTCTTGATGTTTTTGTACCTCTCATGTATGTCAGCTGTTATCTCTGCCAATCTGATAGGCAGCAAAAGCTCATAGTCATTAAGCTGTAAACATGATGAAATGTCACAATGCTGCGAGTCACGTATGACCTTCTGGGATTTTTTTTTTTTATTTTTGTGGTTTGCTTTGTGTGCTTGTGTGCGGACACCTAGTGTGTGTTCAAAGTGACTGCGCCACCTAGTGGTGCTCCGGCCACAGGTCTTTCCTAGCATGTGGTGTTCTCACACTAACTTCACCATAAAATCCTCACAACAAAGTCATTTTCACTAAAGATGAAGGTTAAGAGCCCTGACAGGCTGCAGAGTTTGATAGCGAGCGTTCAAGGCTCGACTGAAGTTTACAGCCTCAGCGATCAGGGCTGTGACGACCCCTATGTTTCCTCCTCTACTCTTGATCCCCAAACCAAAACCTCTTAACATATGAGAATACTGTCAGGACCCACAGACCGTAACCACCCTTGTAAAACACACACATTCTCTGACCCCTGTTCATTAGTAACAGTGTTGAGGAGAGGCTTCCACTGGAGCCAGCTGTGCGATTCTTAAGGCTTGCAGCCTATTCAAGCAGCTCTGCGCTGCCTCACCTAATTGCACTGGGAGGCAGGTTAACCCCGGCGTATGGGCCTCACAACCTGCACCAGAGGCCTGACCTTCATTAGTCAGGCTGCAGCAGCTCGCTCTCAGGTCCTAAATCTGCTGCTGTTACCAAAGGGAACCTGCCATGGTTTTAATGTCCAAGCTGGTGTAGTGTTTACCCAAATATCTCTCTCTCTCTCCTCACTCAGCATGTTTCCTACTGCAGCGACACAAGAGCTGAACATATCCAGTGTGTGCCTGCTTGAAATGTGTCAGGGTCATATTAAAAACTTGTTACATATCATGTAGGTTAATATCTGTGAAAAAGCCTTCAGTGTTTAATGTAAGGCTGCTTTCACGTGGTATAAATGCTGCATTGTCGCTGCACAGTGATATCTGTGTAAAGGCAGCGCTCACTGTTCAGTATTGGCAGCAGCAGGGAAGTATGTGTTTTTCTTTGTATAACACTATAAGCCCTGATTGAACATGTCACTGATGGCTGATGGGGGGTCCCCGGGCAACAAATGACCCATCGCCTCCCTGGACGAGCTTCATCTGTCTCTTTCTCTCTCTTGCTCTCCTGCTTCTCCATCAGCCCCTTAAGAGGCCTGCTGCAGTTTTTCGTTGTAGACCCAGGGGTCAGATGGAAAACATACACTCATAAACAGCATCTATTATTCATGCCTTACAGCCCGGTGATCCACTCACAGCACGGCACCGGCGACGGCAGCTGTCCAGCCGCTCCAGTCACTGACAAACGGACAGGATCGGACTCACAGACAGCGACATCTTTGCAGGCACATTCAAGTTAGTACGCGGCTGCTTCAACCAACTGTAGTTATCACCGAAACTTACTCAGATAAACACATCTGCTTTGCATCTGATTTCAAAATAAGGCAGTCGTGCACACTTCTGACAACGAGAACATTTTCACAAAGCTGACGATGATCACTTGTTGTAAATACACTGTTTGTATTTTTGCCTTTTTCTAATCAACTGGCTCAAAACATTGGGCACCAAAAATGAGTCATTTGAGTATTATGAAGTCTTCTGTTGATGTCTAACAGAGGCAATTAGGTCTTTTCCAGCACAGTGATTGTGCCATTTGACAATGTTAGCATTTTGTGTGTAAGTGTGGGCCCAGCTTGGCCCAGAGTTGACAGTGTGTTAGAGCACTAATCCATTAGGGTCCCCAAAGGCCTTGTGATTACATACACTGCTAATACACACATCGGCGCTTTTCTTCAGAGACTTTTTGCTGATGGTATCAGCGGCAGCTTGGGTGGTTTTGATGTGTGTGAGTGAGACTGTCAGAGGTAGATGGGTGGGGCAGATGGATATTTGCGCCTGAATGTGCATTTGGGGTCTGGCTGCTCTTAATACTTTTGCTTAGGTCATAGGAGAGACTGATACCCGTCTCCCCTTTGACACCCCACCCTTACTCACCCCCACAAGCTCCTGCAACATCCACTCTATACCCCTTTTTCCTGCAGACCCCACCCAAGCCAGTGTAAGTGACTCCCGCTAACGACCTCTAATGATTTTAATCGTCCGCAATCAGGTGCAGGAGTCATGAATCTCTGGACGAGACACAGAGAGACAAGACAGACGGGGAGAGAGAGAGGGGGATTGCGTCGTCTTTGGTGAGGCAACAGAGGAGAGTGGGGGTCATATGGAGTATAGGAGCGTGGCACAATTACCTTCAGGGCTCCATGGGAATATGACTCCCAACTCCAAAGCAGGGAGACGGGGAATGGGAGCGCCGCTGTGGCTCAAACAGGCTTGATTTGTTGGCTGCCTGCTGTGATAGCTGTAATAGGATAATCTTCATCGTGTGATTTGACAGTCGGTTTCAAACTCATCACTGTAACCCTTCACAGCAACCAGCCCAGTGCAGGATTTCTGCCCTGTGATGATTTTAACTTTTGGTTGTGGTTCATGGACTGAGAAACAGACAGGAGGACAGAGATAGAAACAGAAATAGACAGTGTAAATTAGTTACAGAGGAAAGAGACTGAAGAGAGACTTAACCAGAAGCTGATGTGACTAAAACAAAAGGACACCTTTGCTTCCCTTCAGTCTATGTGAATCATCAGTAACACTTTTACCCCCCCAAAAAAGCATGCAAATATATAAACACAAATTCATCTGCAGACTAAATATAAACGTCCCTGCCTACAGACATTCTTTTTTCACTTTTCACTTCTCCAAAACCCTAAAAAATACAGTACATCCACATCCTCCCTTACGATAAAAATATAACTTGCAACATTGACTGATTCTCAGTGGAGCTCCACATTGGGAACATAGTGAGGTTGTTTGCGGCTGCCGAAAGGAGCCAGAGAGGAGGGGAGGTGGGAGGGGGCGATTCGAGCCGGGCCCTGCCAGAGCCGCATGAAGCAGGACCACCCAGGGTGGCGTCAGGAGCTTGGCAGGGGTTCAGGGAGGTTGGTCGGCGGGCCGGCTGGCAGCCCGTGCCCGGGGCTGAGGCAGCAGGCGGCAGCAGGCACTGTGAGGCCCTGCCAGAGTGGACAGAGATATTCAGCTCAGCCCACAAAGGCCACTTCAGCCTCCCACAGCATAAAACAGCAGAGCCACAGTGATAGGGAGGGTGTGTGCATATGCAACGCAGGGAGGATTGTGTGTGTGTGTGTGTGTTTGTGTGTCCGTCCATGCAGGGCGGGTAGAGTCTGGGGCAAACTGAGGGAGATATTTTTAGGCTCTAGTTTCCGCAGATATGAGACCTCCCATATGGAAATGATGAGGTGAAATGAGAAATTGTTTGTTTATTAGAAGTCCATACATCAGCAGTCTAGTATCTGTCTTAAGATGTTCTTGCTCTGCAAAATAGTACAGTACGTTGCTTTGCTATATAGGAAAGCACTGTTCTTCCTCTCTGTGCGCAACCACGGGTGTAAACAGTAAATGTTAACCATTTCCTCTCCTCTGGCCTCTCAGTGGTCGATAAAGCTGCAAAACAAAGACTTTCCCCTCGTGTTTATCTCTTCCAACGGGGGCAGTCATTTCATCGCAGCACTTACAGCTTATAAACTCCTTGACAAATCACATTAACGTTTAGCTTCTCTCAGCAGTTTACTGCCTTGCTGCCAAAGTATCGTTTATCACCCTGTAATTCACTTTACTAGGTAAATTCACTTTTGCAGGTCTGTTGGGTCTGTCTGCCGCAGAGGATGTCAGAGGAGAGGGGATGCTGTTTGAATTTTAAACACCTTTTGCAATTCCATCCATTAGCTATACCTGTTTATCCTTTAGGGGATGGCAGGGGCGAGAGGCGCCAATTAACCTAACCTGCATGTCTTTGGACAATGGGGGAAAAATGCAAACTCCACACCAGCAGGTTTGCAGATTTGAGCTTAGAATCTTCTTGCTATTTGACAGCAGTGCTAGCTATCAAAAATCCTTTAAGTTCTGAATAAGGCATATTTTACATTAAACAGTTAGACCTTCTGCGATGTTTAATAATATAATTGACCACCACATTGTGTGTTTAGTGTTACTTGGGATCATTGAAAACTACACAAGGAGACAATAACATTATTGCTGTTGTTGAATCATTTGGACACTTATTTCATAATATTTTTGCCCTCTGTTTTCTCTTTCTGTCTTCTTCCCTTGAGAGGACCAGTGTGCATCACTTTCAGGCCTGATTCCATTTAAGGCTTATAAAACTTTGTGCAACACAGAATAATATTTGCTGTCAAGCTTTTATCAAATTATGGAGTGAAAAAAAAAAGACAGAGAGGGATGTGTAGGCTCCAGAAGGCCCAGCCCTTGTTTACAAGATTCGATTCTAGCAGCGTGGCACTTAATGTTTTAGTCAAATATTTACTGCTGCTCGTAGATTCAACGGTTATTCTTCTGAGATACTGTAACAATACAACCAGTGTCATTCCACCATACTGGTGTATTCTAAAGGTTTTTTTCTCCATTGTCAAGAATGTATCCTCCATGGTTTTCATTATTGTAACACTGAACTGCGGAAAATCATTTTGGTCCACTGAGGCCTATAAATCCTGTGGAGTCTGAGTAAATGTCACACAAACCATAATGTCTTTGCTATTACTGTCACACAGACTAGTGGGAAGTAATTTCTTTGCATGTTTTTTTTAAAACTGCCCAACATTTTAGCACAGTTTAATTGTTAGCTTGTGAAGAAATCTATTTATCTTTTTTAAATGAGGAGATTTCAACACGTAGATATTTTTGGTGTTTTTAAAAAACTGCTTTAAAGTTATCTTTGAGCTTGTAGCCTGTGCAGTGCGTGTGCAGTGAGCGCTAACGAGACAGCAGTAATTATAATTTAAAAAATCCTGTTTAAAATATTGCAGTAATTACATAAAGTCATTAAGAAAGTAACAGCGGAGATGCAAGATGATGAATACACTTAAACGTGACACAAACACACAAAGAGAGAGAGGCAACAAATTGATAATATTTCTATGAAGCAAGTTTCTTCATCCTTCTTTAGTTTACAAATTTTGCATTTTTGATTTCTTTTACATTTCTTATTTCACTGAGGAATGCCAGACAAAGTTAATGTACGCATGCTTTGCAACAATCTTCTCTCAGCATATGGCTGTTTACGTCACATACAATCACTATCAGATCATTTTTGACACACAGCACGAATCTTATTTAAAAAAAGCCATGAATCCTGTTCCTTGTTTGGTGTTGATAAGCTCGTGAATGTATCTGTGGCTTTAAAACAGCAAAGGCAGAAGTGGCGGTGGCAGCGAGCAGCCTCCTCCCTCCTGAGCTGGCACTCTACACTTCTTGCTCATGCATCTTGTTTGAGTTGAGTGGAGCTCATGCAGGGCAGGGCAGGTGTTTGACTGATCTCCATAGCCTATTTCCCCAGGCCGTTTATCAATGTCACAGCCACAGCCCAAATCGAACTCTCCCCCCCTCGTCAGCCTCTCCGCCAGCTTTCTTAAAGATTAACAGATCTGCCTCGGCTTTCAGATGCACTCAAACGTAGCTGCCTATGTTGCAGCCCCCTGCCCATCTTTCACTTGGTTGATACGGTGCACCTCATCACCTGTGTTGCTTTTCGGTTGCCTCACACTGTTTCCCAACCTCTCACCATCAGCTTACTGATCCTGTCCCCATCAGTCAGTACAGATAAATCACCCCAATCTTTCCCCTTTGCCCCCCTCCACGATACATTTGCAATTAATTTATTTTGCCTCGGTTTCCTCTGCCTGTGCCTCTGCTTTCCCTTGATCTATGGAGCAGAAGTCTGGAAATGATTTTGACGCTTTAGTTGTAGCGTGCAGCTGCCTGTTGGGGACATTTTGCACTCCCTGACTTTTTATTACAAGGGAAATACCATAATAGCTTGTGAGGGATCGTTTAATAGAAAATTGCAAAAGGATTTTTTTATAACTGTAAAGCTTTTAAGTATTGCAGTTGTAAACACGACAGCTATTTTGCAAGAAACTATTGCTGTGTTTATTTGTCCCATATAATCAAGGGGTGCTTATAATAAAAATAGTCTTTAAGCATATTGCAGAATAATGTCTAATTGCTTCCCATATGAAGTTGAAGTGGTCAGGTAAAGTAGCTTTGACACCGTATATGTGTGAACTTTGAGGTTTAGCACGTTGCAGGCTCTCCACCCTGTCACCTCTCCCCATCCTGCTTATCTGCGAGCACTTCTTCTAAAACAGCCACCGACCCTCTCGTCTACTGCCAGCTTTCAGCTGACAGGGCAAATCACTTTTGGCACTTCTGAAGAAAAAAAACATTTCTGCCAACCGCAGGTCGGAGATAAATAGCACATATCTGCTTTCAACATCAGTTTTTCTAACTGAATAATTCTGTACATGTGTGATTAGTTGTTAAGCTGAGGAACACTTTTAGCGCTGTTGATGCTGTGTTTCCCCCTGTAACTTGTACAGCAGTGAAAAAAATATAAAATGGCACAACCCGCAATGATGATCTACATTTTCCAACTTTTCATGATGCTGAAAAGCAGCAATGAAAATCAACAACCCATGAGCGAACTTAATAATTCAAAACTATTTGTAATGTTTTTATTCACATATGTCGCGACAGAGTTACACGATTTTGCCGTTAAAAAAAGACTCACAAGTGTTCTCATGTATTTGAATATTTGATAAGAAGACATTGATGAGTGAAATGCTGTAAAAAATGTGTCTCATCTTTCAGGTGCAAAAGTGAAACTGAGCAATTTGATCGTTTTTGATCAACTCTTCTTTTTTAATCTTTTGCTTTTGTGTCTAAAACTTAATAAAAGTGCAAAATAAAATAAAAAACAGGAGTCACACCTGAACCAAAAATCATCAAATTCTCTTCATCTTAACCAAGTAGTGTTTCTTTTTAAACCTACCTGTTGCAGCAAATTAATATCTGATCATGTTTGTCACATTTTTAATTTATTTATTTATCGAATGATTTTTTTTGCTCCGAATACAACTAATGTTCTGAAAATTTGGACATCAGATCAGAAAATGTGAAGACTTTCTTTATATTTGTAACCCAGTGTTGACTATCTGTTGTATGCTCAAGAATTCCTTTAGCCAAGTCGGCCTCACCTCAAATCCACCTGGGTGTATTTGCTGTCAGTGCTAAGCGTCTGCACAGTGACCCCGTGGGTTGTGTTTGCCCTGGAGATGTTTAATCTGCACTCAGCAGCAGCACCTTAACTGTTTGCTGGTAATCTGTCAAACCAAGCGAAGGCCATAATTAACCTTCTGAGAGACTCCAGACATGCTGACATCATCAACGCGCAAGTTCACCCCACTGTTCCTAAAATATAAAAGACTTGAAAATGTTATGAACTATTAAAACATGCAACAGAGCTGGGATTGTTTTAAAATAAAGCAATAAGTCTGCACAAAGGCTGATTCTGTGGTGATTAATTATTGTGGAGAGAGCTCCCTGCAGATAGTGAGAACTCTTCCTGCTATACAGCCACTTATGTGGCCACTGGTCAAACAGTTGTTTATATCGCCACCACTTTGGTCAATTTGTTACCCTCCCTCCATATTTCAAGTGTGTGTGATAGTGTGTGCGCGTGTTTTTGAGCACTATACCACAGTCCCACAGCCAAGTGGTCGTCTAGCGGTTTTAGGGGGTGAATCTCCACCCCAAGTCCCAAGTTGGCTAATTGCCCTCCATAGCCACACCACATGCCCATACAGACACACACACACACACACACACACACACACACACACACACACACACACAGACACACACACAGACACTCACTCCAATGCTCTTGGTTGTTCTGTTGGTAGGAGGAGAGAAGGATTAATCCTAATTGCGGTGTGTGGGAGCCTGGAGAGAGGCCAGGATTACTGGGGGCTTCTCCTTGATCCACAGAGATGCTGATGGTAATGCTCCCTGCCCATCCCCTGGCAGCTGCCTGCGGCATATACACATATGCATCGGACCCATGCCACTCCCACACACACATAACAGCGGAGTACAGTTTCATGAACACAGCAGCCCATAAGTATAGGTTCTGTGTCCTGAATCACTGGGGTTGGTGATTCACTTCTCCCAGTGCAACCTTAGCCTCTTTCTGAGTGTGTGTGAGGCCGTGGCCTTGCGTCAGGGCTGCTGCGCTGCTGTTTATGTCTGCTGTCGTGTACGCAGGCTGCACCCCCAGCTGACGCACTACTGCTTTCAATGGGGTCAACCCAGTCTACTATGGGAGACGCATTTAGCCCTCAGTGGATTGTCTACTAATGTACTGTTACTTTGTTGAATATTTTTTTAACTGTAACTTTGACTGTTATCCAAGCAGAGTACATGTCCTTATATTGTTAAAAAAGACATGGAGGGCAAAAGGTGTATTGATCAACCATTGAACCAAGAATCGAAAGAGCAGAGTTTTCGGGAACTTTAATTATTTACGGCCTTGCGTGAGACAGACAAAGAGGTTGATACCACTCTCATATCTCACATGTTAAGTGTGAGGCTACAACCAGGACATAGTTAGCTTAGCCTAGCCTGATGGCTGAAAGTAGGAAGAGATGGCTGGACGAGCTCTGTCAATTTGAATGTTAATTAGTAAGCATTAGAGGTATAGTTGGGCTGATAAGGTCACCTTTGGACAGGGTAATAATTTCTTGTACTAGCTTAGCTAAGCTGGGCTAAGATGGACAGCTGCTGCCTAGCTTCATATTTGATTTGCAGACATGAGAGTGGTATTTATCTTTGCATCTCCTGACAAGACAGCGAATATTCCAAAATAAGTTAATATTCAGTTAATGATTTTAACGTAGTGCCACACCTAATATCACAAACTGTTTGAACCTCCAAAATTACCAGCAATCTCAGTGTTATTATCGATTTAGAACAGACTATGTAACCATTATAATGGAGGCAGTGAATATAAAATTAGGTGCCTGCTTTAAGCTCTCTCTTTCCCAGCGTGGAGCCCAATGCCCGACCCTGTCTGCCCCATCAGGCCTCTTCACCATTACAGGCCACTGTGTGAGAAGCCGCAAGCCTGCCCTCCTTCCTTAACAAAATCACGTCAAAAAGCAATTAATATCTTAATACCTCCATCAGCGGCAACCACCAAGCCAGCAAAGGGCCCGACTCCTTGTTTTCCGCCGGTGCTGGCTGCTGTACTGCTCTCGCCTGGCCCGTGGTTTCCTCGGTTTCATTTCCCAGTGCCCCGGTGGTCAGCTGTGGTTTTCTAGGGGGCACAGGGTAGGACGTTGTGGGCAGGAAGGTCCCCCACTCTCCCAGAGCATTAAGTACTACACTTCAGGCCTGAGAGCTCCAGTGGCCGCAGCTCTGGCCCCATCTAATGTAGTGGCCTATGGATCAAGATCTGACCAGAGCCACTCATCCACTCTGCAGGCTTTGCATCCATTAAGAGCTCACCAGGTTAATGGTCGACACCTCTGATCATTGCAGTGTGTTCGATCTCTAGGGATATTCTCCCTAGCTGGACTGGATATTTTCTCATTTATTTGAAAGTTGAACCAGTTTTGAGGGCTTTGGTAAATAATGCTTCTGTGTGATTTGTAGATGATCACAGAACAAGAATTACTTTACCTTTTTTGTCTCATACAGATCAAGGCACGTTAAAAAATGATTAATGATGTTGTCTCTTCTGTTCTTAAGCCACATAAGATGAAAATGCTGACATGGCCATTTGTTTTGTCTTTGCATAGCTTACATGAGCTTATGTTGTGCATGCATTAGCCAGGTAATATTAACCACACAAATTCTTGTCATATCACTAAACCCGATTAAAGTGTTTTCCCTGCCTCTCATCCACACACTCTGTGAACACAATACCTGGTCCCAGTTAGGTGATTCTTTTATAGCTTAGCTCTTCAAAGGGAAGAAAAAAATTGGTTTTGACTTCTGAGCCATGGCTCCACAATATTTGGTTTCTCTACATTTTCATTCATTTCTCTTGGCAGGCGCGACCAGTAACTGGTGGAAGGTCTTGGCAGAACATGCGATAAAAGCTCATGATTAAAGGGACTAAAATAAGTACTGTATATAACTCATGTATCCATTAACCACTGAGAAGAGAAACAGAAAAAGCACAAAAAATGTTTTTCTTTTCTGCCCTCGCCTGGCCAGTTAGTTTGTATTATAAATGTATAATATAATCATCCTCATCTCCTTCTGCTGTTTTCTCTTGGCTTATCTTTGTTGCTCTATATTTCACCTTCTCATTGTAAAGCTATATGCGTCCTCTCTGGGTCATGAATTTATGTGACGCATGTAATATATGATCAGTATGGTTGACTTGCTTCTGTGCTTTTTGTTAGCTCTCGTTCACTGACACACACTCACACACACACACACACACACACTATATACAGTGCATGCACAGTTACACACTGACTGTCCAGGGTCATCCAATCCCAGCCAGCAGGCCCACACACCTTGGCCGGCTGGGTGGTGGTGCCTCTGAGTACACTGTAGTGGTTTGGCCCCGGGCCCCTGCCTGGCTTGCCTTGCAGCGTCTGCTTTAGCTGCTCTGGACAGTTCGCCTCACAGTGCTGTCAGAGACCTGGCTATACAGCTTTCCTTTACCTTCAGACGGCAGCTAAATAGCAGCTGTACAAACACATATACATTATCCCAGGCCTGTATTAATGACTTTATGTTGGAGCCTCTCTGCGGCGGCGGTTCTGATATTCTAAGACGTTGTAGTGGTCGTTGTAGTGGTGGTGGTCTTATGCATAGAAATGCTGATGTCGGCCGACTCTTTCAAGGACACGCGGTGGTGGAGAGTGATGGCGCGGTACCAGTTGGACCAGGCTGGACTTCAGGAAGTGGATTTTGAAGTGTGTAGCGTAAGAATGATTGCCCTGACTCGGGTAATGTAGTTGGCCATAAACTATTTAAGTTGCAAGTGATTTAGCTATAGTGAGCATATTGTCTTTTTATAATGACAGGTTTTATGATTATGGGGTTTGAATACTACATCTGCCTTAGACTGCAGCCTTTTCCAGAACTCTGATTTATCTTTAAAGAGATGAGACACTGAACCGATTGAACAGCTTGAGTAGTGATTGTTGATGGTTTAAGACAGAGCAAGGTTGTTATGACCCATCCTGCACAAACTCTGAGTGGGGCCCATTGTAGAAAAGATTGATTTACTATTTATCCCTCTGACAGCGCAGATAGGGAAGAGTCATAATTCTGTGCACTGGGGAGATTAAATTCCTGTATCGCTGTCAGCTACATTAACTGACTTCCTGGATCTCAATTCAATTAGCGCAGCAGCATTCTCTAGCATTAATAAATCAATAGTGATGGCCTGCTGATAGGCAGTGTTGCATGCAGTATATGAAGATGCTCTCTGCGCACATGCATATACACACAAACACAGTCGTTGAAACTCATCTGTTACAGTATGTCTCTGCACTGTTCATTACTGTTCATTAATGATTCCCAGCCCTGCCGTAGTCTGAAAAGCCAGCTAACATGTTAGCTAAAGGGCTAGTTAACTACACGTGCGCATGGCAGAATGGGACATGCACACTTAAAACACACAAATACAGCTACAGATATAATCTTTGGCACTATGGGAAAGCAAAACTTTATAGAACTATTTATTCTCTTGATTCACTTACTGTTGCTGCTGCTCAAACAAGTAATTAAAGACCGATTGTCCCTCAAGGCCCTTAACTCTTCATTTAATACTTCAGCACGGACTCAAGCCAAGAGACGTTTGTGCCTGTGAGCTGAGGAAAAAAAAAAAAAGCACGAGCTGTTGTTTGCCAGCCGTTAAACCTCCACAGCTGTTTGGAAACTTCTCTGACAGCAAGTGGAGAAGCGGAACCAGATCCTGGGTGCCACTGACGAGGAGGTGAAGAAGAAAAGACATACAATTGCTGTTGACCTTTAAAGCACTTTTCAGCATTAGAAAAAAAAAGGTCAGAACGGGTGGAATAAAACTCACACATTGATTCCCTTTGTTGCAGTCATTTATTGATTTATCAGACGATTGTTTTATACAGTCTCTGACATACATGTGGCAGGAAGTGTACAGACAGTGTGTGAGCCAGCATGATCTCACTGTGTGGAAGAGAAAGTAGACAAAATTATTTCTCTCATATCAGTCTTTTCAAGTTCATCTACGAAATGTATCCAGCTTTGTTTTCCTTCCCCACTTGTAAATGTAATAGTCGTCTTGGGTATAAGGCTTCTTTCAGTACCTGTGTGCAACTGAAAGGTTGTGATTTGTTGACTCAGATCTTTATCATCTTCCTCATCTCATTCTGTCGCTGGTCATTTCACTAATTAACTGTTTAACTCACTGTTTTCCCAGTGGATACCCTCGTTTCTTAGATGTTGATTTCTCCCTGATTACACAAACTATGCGTCACTCTGAGAATTGCCAAGGACTAATTTGACCAGTCGGCCTGATGAGACAGTTGATAAGGGCATTGATTGGCTCTCCCTCTGAAGGAGGGAAGGATTTCATTGGGACAAAGATATGGGGGCAACACAGCATTCATTTCAGCAATCAGTCCGCCATTCTCCCTCCTTCCTTTTCTTTCCCCATTTGGCCAAACTCTTCCCAGAAGTCTTTCAATATGGATTACACTGCGTGGTGCGCACAGTGGTAATTCAAGGTGAAATAAAACTCTTTTAATCCAATTGGATGCAGCAGTGAGGAAGAATCAGAAAGTGAGGAAGGACAGACATCAAGCTAGGAGTAATTAGATGTTATGTGGCCTTTCCTTTGATGCCCCTATCTGCCTATTTCTACCTCTGGTATGGTCTAGTGAGCACGTCCTCAGTCAAGTCCCTGTCTCCTCTTTCTGGATGCGAGCACTGCTCCAAAAAATCATGGGCCTTCATTATCTGCAGTCAAGCAATTTTGGGAACATAATACTGTCTCAGGATTGGAGAGCTTGCCCCCATCAAGGCTGGGGCCTGATCAAACCACTTGCACCAGGAAAGGGAGTTAAAGAGAAGCATGCCCGCCAGTCGGTTCATCTCCCTTCAAAGGCATATGGTGCAAATTTGATCAAAAGTGTAGGGGAGAGGGTTTTGAGGGGGGATTCACGTTGCTGATGTGAAAAATAAGGCCAGGCTGTAAAAAACCAAATCAAACCATGGTCGGCTCTCTGGGAGTGATTACAGCAAAAGAAGAACCAGCTGCCGCATCGTCTACCGCATCTCAATCTCCTCCACGCAATGGCAGCCTGCTGGCTGGGCAGGGTCAGACTGAGCGGGGAAAAGACAAGTGCTCATCCCTTCAACTGCTTCAGTGGCAGTTTCTGAGCTCTGGGGAACCAGAGAGAGAGAGAGTCAGTAGGCAGGCGTGAGATGTGAGATGTGAGGCTAAGAAAAAACAGAATTTGCAGGTGTAGAAAAAAAACTAGAGAGATGGAAAAATAAGCAAGTAAAAGGATGGTATTGAAGTGCAAGAAGGGGACAAAGGTCAGGGTTAGGAGACAGTGCAATAAGGCAGGAGTTAGGATGTGAGGGCCTGCTTCACCCTCCTCTGGGACGTCAAATGGAAGAGTCCCAGTGTGTCCTTAAATATTCATGTGTTGTGTGAGTTGCAGACCTCTACTAATGCGCACTAGTGTCCCTAAGAGACAAGCCCTCCATGGATGAGCATGCACTTCATTTCAAATTACAGCCTATCATTCGAACAAACACTTATAGATCATTCTTTTTATTCATGCCATTCTGTCTTGATGAACTTTAGCATTAATGAATTCTGAACCTTTAATGTCAGAATGTAATGAAATTTGTTCGCTAAAAAAATTCAGAATTAATAGTTGGTAATTACTGTGCATATGATGATCAAGTAGTGTAGAATTTATAACTTATAAAATAGGCTTGAAAAAGATTATTTCTTTAGCTGTTTTAATTACAAGCGGACACACAGATTACCTATATCAGATTGGAAAATGTATCAGCTTTTCCCTTTATTTAATGCTGTGGGGAAACGTCAGCATTCCCAAAGGTTATGTGTACTTTTAAGTGTCACTCTACGCTACCTCCTCCTCAAAGTCCTTTGCCTTAATGACAGCAGTAATTGAGATGAGATAGAGAGAAAGCGTCACCCCGTGACTCCAACTGCATCCTCATCAGAGCCCTAAAAGCTCCTTTGTCCTCCACAAGGGAGGGGTGTGAGATGGAGCTGAGAGGGTGTAGGGACCAAAGGGACTGTACGCTTTGTATTTTACGCCTAGAGGTAGTGAGTGTCTCTCATCACCATGAATCATTCAAAATACTCAACAGAGCCATACAACATCCATTTTGTCCGCATAATTCAAGGCCATAAGTTCATTTCATCTATTGGCAATGCTCATATACGGTCATGACAGTGCTTACACACATGCACACACACACTCACACACACACAAATACACACTGACAAATCCTTGTGTCGAGGAGCAGTAATCAATGCCATTACCAATAGAGTCACAGGAGTGTGTGCAGGGCACGGCCCCCTCTCTGTCCAGGTCCAGAGGTGAAGGTCAAGTTGTCAGAGTGACTGTCCCAGCTGTAGTTTGACCACAGAGCAGAAGGCTCAACCTCATACTCCGTCTGTCTGCGCAATTGCACTGACCAGGGCTTTTTGTGAGGCTGCAGAACCCCAGATTGTGAATGGTTCCTCCTCGTGGCCTTTGTAGTCACGGTCAGCAATGACCGGGCTGTTGGAGAGAGAGGGGGGTCATGGCACAACAAAGACCTCTCCTGTTAGCTGCAGGGATGGCAGCAGGGCAGGGTGGCGACTAATGATATTGATTAGTTATCTTCTAGCCCAAAAGGAGGGTATATCAAACTACTGTGGTAAAGCCCAAGGCCTTACTGTATCATGGCAATGATTGATCAGTTTAATTAGTAGCTGGGGCATTTATTTAAAAAGCTCTTTTAAATGGAGGGCAGATTGATTTGACAGATTAATGTGGTGAGCTTTAGCTTTGCCTGATGTTGTTTGCATCCTTCTTTGTAATAATGAATTTCTTTTGGTAACACTAACAAATAGAGACATAGTATTTCACAATTCTTCTTTTGTCTAGCACTACAGTAGATGCTGTTTGTATTATTGTGTCACCATGGTGGTGTTTGTGTTTGTGTCTGTCTGTCTGTCTGCCTGTGCGTAGACACCTTCCTGCAAACACTAATGATGACTCATGGTATAAACTTCATACTTGCGCCACAGATTTCCTGTGAAGACAAGTATCGTTTTTATGATGTAGAAATATCTGTTTAATAATTCATTCATTTACTCAGCAATGAGCTATTTAACATTAACAACAGCATAACATTAAGTTATAGCAGAGCCCCACTTTTTGAAATATGTTTTTTTTAAAAAAAAGCATGAATGCATGCTCCTTAATACTTGATGACTTATTAATTGTTTTTGCAGCTAAGATTTTGTCTGCTTGGCTGTTGGTTTGCTCCACAGATTTTTCCTCATCAAACTTTGTTCCTTGTCTTGGGTTACTGATAAGCTGGATGATAACCAGCTAAATTTAAGAAGCATAGCAGCTTCTCTGCAGGCACTGATCATAACAGGCCAACACTGACATGACGCAAAAATGATGTTTTTACTGGCACGCAATTAAGATGTTAAACGCTCATATGTTTATAACACACATGTTCATATGATATGATGTTCTATGATTGTAAATTCTATATTATAGCAACACACATAACAATAATAATCCCCCTTGATGCCTCCTGCCTTCACTTTGAAAACTATGGGTCTTGTAGTTAAGATACCAGCTGTATACTGTGTCCACATCACATCACTTATCCAGCTAGGGAAAAATCATTCATCACAAATGGTCATAATGGTTATCTTTCATTTTGAATGTCACATTTAAGCCAAATAAAACATCTGGGCTGCCTTGGCATTTCACAACTGCAGGGATCCCACACCTGAACTTAAATAAAGGAATCAGACATACTCATAAAACTTCTGAACACTCTGACATATGGAGAAGTGAAAAAAGTTTGACAATTACCCCCCTTCTATGAGTCTTAGTCATTTTTCTTCCCCAGCGCTGGTACGTACGGATGTATTCAATCAGAAGCCATTCCCACTGAAACATGCTCTTACACAGCGAGTGAGTAAACCTTTATGTAACCGCCAGTCGAGTGGGGAGTTCATTTGATGGAGAGCCCTGCTTGATTTGTTTGTGGCTCCAAAGAGGCTTACGACACGCAAGCTGCCCCTGTTCTGCTCTGATAAATGGTTCTGGTGAGAGGGAGGAAGAAGAAAAAGTGTGTGTGAGACCTCGACAAAGACTTTGGGGTTTTTCACAGCTTAACTATATTAAGAGACAATCCCCCGCAGACACGCACACACACACGGTACACACACACATATTCAACTAAAAAATAAGATTACACACACACACACATACATGTTGAGTCACAAGCGCATTTCTCATACAGACACAAAAACACGCACTGGGTGGTATTCATTGTAAAAAACAGCACAGTGATGAGGTGGGGAGCTTTTCTGTTCAGACTCCAGAGAAAAGGGCGTCTCCCCATACTTCTACTCACTCTCCATCCTCCTGCAGAGTGCGTCGTGTGTTTGCTTAGTAACTCAATGCAGTAAGCTGTCGTTTTGTCTTCTCCGTGCAGACCAAGCAGGGCTGTAATTGAATGTTACCTGTCCCACCCAGCCGGTCCCCGGCAAAACACTGCCACAACTGATTAGCTCACACTGTAGCGTTGCTAATGGTCCATGAACTGACAGGGGCCCTGGTGAAACATCTATTCATGACAATGTGTGTGTGTGCATGTGTGTGTGTGGTGCTTTACATCTGCCTGCCTCTTTGTCTCGGGGACTATTATGTGTAATGAGTGAGTATTAGCGACCGGCTGCTGACAGGCCACACAGAATAGAACACAGTGGTCACGCAGTTGTCCTATCGACTCCCCTGCTCTCCCCACAATACACACACACACACACACACACACGCAGTCCACATGTCAAGACTGGGCAAAGTGTGTGCCACTGGAACACAGATTTGCTCCGGCTGATGGCAAACCACAGCAGTGGAGTCTGTGGCGGTCTGCATTTCCTTTAATATCCTGGCTAATGTACAGAGAGAAGCCAGGGCCTCTAGAAAGCCACTGGATCTCAGCCAGACTTCCGAACCTACCACCACACCAGTCTTATGTAATGTTTTGATCAGTACAGTAGGAAGTGTTTAGTGTGGGAGAGGTAAATGTGACTTATATGTGGACATGGCAGTGTCTCAGCTCCTATGAAAGGGCTCCATTTGTCTGTGCTTTTTCTTCGCTAATAGGTTGTACTTGGTCTCTTGGCACTCGTAGTCTCATTTTAGTGAAATTACAGCGTGAGTTTGAATCGTACCAAGCTTTTACTTTGAAAATCAAAGAACGTGAAGCTAAATTATCCTGCTGGCCCGAATATAGGACAACCTCAGACTGTTCCTATTTAGAAAGGTTCCCATAATATACCGTAATGCTGTGTTCCATTTACCTTGGAAGTCGGAAGTTGGAGCTGGGAATGACGTTACACCCAAGTTGATCACGTTCCAGTGCAACAAGGTGGTGGAAATGGAGTTTTTTTCTAGCCAGGTTAGCCATACTTAGCAGTACCAGCTAATAACAATACATTAAGTGGTGTCCTGGACACAAAAATACTGTGTCCACAGATACAAGTTGGACAGTAGCGCACGTATGACTAATTTAGTAAGACACATTAAGAAAAAAGTGCTAATAGACACTATATAACAACAGCATTTACTGCTGTTCATGTGCCTGGCAGCCCTGTTGGACTCAGAGGTTGGGGTTGATGAGGTTTTCCTGACTTTCAACTTCAGAAATTCAACTTCTGGTAGAAATTTCAAACTAGGAACTGCACCATTTGTCCAAGATAAGCTTAATCTCTGAAGCCTTTTCTCTTGAGAAATGCAAACATGAATCATAGTTTGTATTTCCTTTTATATTTCCTGTTAATCAGTCACATACACACAGTTTCCTGTCAACTTTATGAATGTGCTGTGACTTTCTTCAGCAGTTCGCTGTTTTCAAGCTTTTTTGATTTTTTTTCATAGTTGAGCCTGTGACACCAATAGTTCTTGACTCTGATCATGTACTCAGTCATTCTTACACAGTGATATGAAACATATATAGATGTTATTTGGGTGAGATTAAAAAGGGTTTTCAGGGGCACTTTTTACCATTAAAAAATAGCCAGGCAAGCTGTTTCCCTTGTTCACAGTTTCTCTGCTAAGCTGAACCAACCACCACGGGACTTTGTCATCATACTGTTGAGAGAGTAAGAGAGAAAACTAACAAGTATTTTTAACTATCAATATATATCAAGATATGCTTTAGGAGTACAAATGAGCCTTAAACTTTTTTGTGACTTTGTACATATTTAGTCCTTGGTTATTACACAATCCACAACTGTTAGCACGAAATCTCCAGAAAAAAAATCTTATAATCAGACCATTACAGACCACCACACCTTAAAGAATATGCAACATATTGTGCTGAATTAAATGAGGTGTTAGTTCCGTAATGCAACAGAAAAAGAAAGGTAAAGCAGTGAATGAAATCAGGAAAAAGAAGACGACATTAGAGTGATAATATGACAATACATAGAGTTGATGGAGGCATAGATAGTACTTAGATGGATGTTGCTGGAGCGAAGTGGTGATGGGGGTGTATTGTAGCCTCGACCATGCAAATTAAGCATGGCCTCATGCATAGACCTTCATTGCAGGATTCACAGCAGCTGGAAAAACCGCATCTCCTCCCATAGAGCGGAGCCGGGCTCGAAGCCAGACCCAAATAAGCTTCATCTTTTTTATACCACAAAAGAAAAAGAAAAAGAGATTGAACGAAAGAGGGGTGCTGGTGGGGGGTTTGGGGGGGGTATAACAGCAGTTAAAGAAAGGCTGTCTGCATGGGGGTTTGGAGCCGAGGAGCTGGGGAAGGAAACCACAGTAGGATTACAAGCGAGGGGCTCTGTGTTTCAGTTAAACTTCTCTCCCTCAGAAACCGTTATATAGACTTGCTGACCCTCTCAGCTTCAGTCAGAGCTTCCTGCCTCGGTCTACCATGCAGAACTCCTCACCCGCTTCGAGCCAAATCACACCTCTCAACCGGACTGTGGCAGTTCATGAATTGGTCCACAGAGAGGTGTTCTTGCCCAGACTCACTCCCTTGCTTCCTACTTACAGCTGGGAGCCACAGTTTTCAACTTTCTCTATTCTTAGCTTAAAACTGGCAACTTTTTGGCTTGTCTTTCACCAAGTTGCTGAGGTAGCACACCTGAGGATTGCCTGTCTGACAGCCTGGTACGTAGCAGCTGCTCCTGGCACTTTGATGAATGGCAACTGAAATAAGAGTGGGAATAGGAGAGGAAAGCTCACTCACTGTGTCCTAAACCTGTCGAACACTCTGTTATTTCTCCCTTTTTGAAACTTCCTGTTGACCTTGGTCATGTGACAGGTCTGGTTGTGGCCCTTTGTGATTGGGTGTTCCAGCCTCATCTGGTCAGGTCTGGTTTCCCTCCTCACATGGAAGGAGCTTTGCTTTTGCCCTGCTCACCACTTTACTTGACTACTCAAAGGCTGGTGTTAACAATGGGTAAATGTTACGGCTAGTGTGTTTTTTGTGTCAACCCAGGATAATTACACCCTGTCCAATGGTCATCCTTGGATCAGGGCTATATGCAGTGTGTGTGTATTGACTTTCTTTCTCAGACCCTATACTTTTCTTACTTGACAGCTGGGTTTTTTTGTTGTTTTGGTCTAGGTTAACGGAAGTGGTTTTAAACTGCAATCTATATTGACATACCCTCGCATTGAAAAGTTAAAAAGCACACCGTTAGTTCTACAGTAATTAATGCACACCTAGAATAAGAACTGTCTCTCCTCTGTGTTTGTGTGTCTGGTGCGGAGTGAGGCCCTGACCACCTACATTGTACAGTAGAAACCCCAGCAGCCACTCCAGCTGCTGTGCATTTGCTGAAGCCTTTGTAATAAACAGTTGTCATAGGAAATAAATTCAATTAACATTATGCTGTAGTTTGTATCATACCCTAATGCTGCCTGGATGTCGTGGTGAAGTTCTTGTCATATCTTTTTATTAATTTCTATTTCTTAGTAGTTTAAGAGGGATGAACATGATTTATTAACAGTGTGTAGGGTGAACATACTGTATCTGTCCCCTCTGCTGGCACAGCATCGCATTTCTACTCATCTTCTCAGATCTGGATAGTGGGAAGAAGAGAGAGGAGAAACATCTGCAAAGAGCCTCCGTAATTATATCTGAAGATGTGGAGAAACAGAAGTGGGGGGGGTGTAAAGGAATAAAATGAAGGGGTGAGCAGTGAGAGGGGGAAAAGAGACAAAAAAAAAATCTGACTGTGAAATGACTGCCAGATTTCTATTTGTGCGTCTTGAAAGACCCGTGTCTCAGCCGCTGCATATGGGATGTGGGATGAGAGCTCTGGCAAATCAAAGGCGCGCTGGATAAAGATCTCTGGAAGCCAATGCTAGTAAACAGGCCCATAAAAGCGACTTGTGGGGAGGAGCGTGAAAGAAAAACTTGAACGTCTGCCCACCTCTAATAAAGCCAGAGCTTCTGCAGGCGTCGCTTCCAGCACTGCGTCTAGGAAGGCACACAGCGCTGACGGTGGTTTGGACCTTTATCACTATATCATATCCTCTGATTAACGGCTATCATTAATGCAGATTACTACTGGGACTGTTTTCTGGCTTTTCCTGTAGTCTCTTCTTTTTATAGTTTTCAACACACTGCATGCCAGCTCTGCTCCACTTTTCTCTGTTGACTTTAAACCTATATAACACACATTTCACACACTTAATTTCCTTATCCTGTCTTTTTCTGTTATTATTAGCCACCTGGTCTCTTCAGTCTAACCCACTGAACAGTTCTGTTTCTAGAAAACCAGGCTAGCCTGCAGTAGCACATTTAGCATTAGTGCTAAATGTCCAAAACCCTGAGTCAGCTTATCTGCTGTGCTGCTGCAGCCACCCTTTTTTTCATGTTATCACAGCCAACTGTCGTTGCACACTGTGCTGTTTTTTCCCTCCATCAAGGATGTAAGTGTTTGTGACATTGTGGCTAGAGGGGGCGGAGGTGTTGAGGCCAAACTATTTCATTTAAAACAACTCAAACCCGGTAGCATTCCAATGTAGGCAACCCTCCTGCAGTTTGTCTGAGAAGAGAAAAAAAAAAAAGGAAACTGAAAAAACATGGCTGCGAGCTCTGTGATAGAGGAGGCTTCATGCTGTGTGGCATTTGTGTGTTGTTGTTTTTCTTTTTGGTTAGTCAAGCACTTCACACCACAGACACACCTTTTACCTTGAACACTGATTACCATAAACACTTCTCATTCTGGTGCATGTATCACCAGCTTACTGTGTATGCACTTCTATCCATGTATAAAATTTTAGGGTGTTTAGCCTGTATTCATCTTCTATATTTGAGTGATCAAACTGCACAAAATCAAAAAAAAAATGCTTGAAACTTACATCACACGTGATGAAAAATGTGGCAAATATTTATTACCCTCACTTTGTTCCTGTTAATCTTCCCCAGTGTCTGTGGCAAAAACGTCTCCCAACAAAGAGCACTCTGTGTGAAGCCAGACCAAACAGTGCCCTCCAGTGGTAAAGAAACTTAAAAGGGGCCCTTCAGAGCCGCTCAGCTTTACATGCATTCCTCCTCGGTCGTAGTCAAGGGCTCCTGGCTGACAAAGGCACACACAGCAGCTTTAAAAAAAAAAATCTGTTTCCACCACAGTCTGAGGAATGTTTATCAGTGGTATAAGCACACTGCCCTGGAAGCATATGGTGTGGTTTCACCGCTTTGGGTGCACGAGAGGTGAAGTTCAAGAAAAGTCGTATGATCATAGGAGACCTTACGGATGATTAAACATGTGAGTTTCTGGTAGAAAATTTTGCTCTGTGCCAATCACCTATTCATTTAATTAAACCATGGACAAAATAAGTATAGCATTACCTCTGAAATGTCCTTTTAACACTCACGTCTCACACACAAATAAAAACTATATACAGTATACGTAAATTTACATGTACAATATATGTAACTGCCAAGTTCTGTAGCTGTTAATATACATTTAGCCACCGCAATCAACATCATCAATTATCATAAATCTGTGTGGCATGTTCCTCCACCTAGATTTCGGCGCCTGATTTTATTGTCTGGGGCACAATTTAAGAGAGACACTCCCTAGGCATGATGAGATACTAATTTGCACATTATCTATGGGGTTACTCCTACTTTCATTATAATTTGTAATTCACACTTTGCAACCCACAGGCTGGTGCTCTTAGTGTATTATTATAGCCATGTTTTTACTTTTACCCTGTACAAACTGAGAGAGGTGGAGGATAAGTAGGCTTACTCAAATGTCACACTATGAAAGAGTACAGTTTATAGGTTCTTGTACTTTACTTGAACATTTATATTTGCTGCCACTTTAAATTCATATTCCTCTATAAGAATTTCAGATATATTGACTTCTTATTAAGATTAAGTATGGAAAATTCAATAAACTTGCTGCAACATTAAAGCAATGCTTATGCATCAAAAATAATAAACCAACTAATGTATCACTGACAGGGGGCTTCTGCATTATGACTGCTATTGCTGTTGATACTTTTTAGTACAGACTGTTGCCGGTACTTTTACCTAAGTTAGATTTGAATAGCAGGACATTTTGTTGCAAGGAGGTAATTAAAATGTTTCTGTTATTGAGCCTCCTGTTACTTTTACTTTCGCTTTATGATCTAATCACTTTGTCCACCAATACAGGTAGGAGTGGAAATGATAACATGAGCACACACATGCACAGTTGAATACAGTCTGCACCAGCCCAGCAGAAAATGTTTTTTTTTAGCTGAGTCTGTTCAGTTCTTTTGTTGCTTTATACAGTATTACAGGAGTGATTTGCATCTCATCCCTGTATAACAAGTTTTTAAGGCTCTGTACCAGCAACAGTTCTGGTTGGAGGCCTCATGTTTTCTGATTGTCCGTCCGTCCATCCATCCATCGTCTGTCCCAGTCTTGTGAATGCTCAGTGGTCACAACTATGGTATGAAGTGGTTAGATTTTGGTGGTCAAAGGTCAAGGACATTGCAACCTCACAAACCACATTTTTGGTCATAACTCAAAAAAGTCATTCCCTAAATATGACATGATTTCACATAAATGTCTAATAGTATAAAGTGATAAGGTGATGATGCAGAGGCATACAACAGCGATGCAGTAATTCTAGTTCACTCTCTAACACTGTATGTATATCACATGCTGATATAATTAGCCAATATTTATAAAATATTAATGCCATAAATGTTGTTTAAAGACTCCTAACCTCACAAACTCATCATATACATACACACAGGCTCCTTGTCTCTGTCAGCAGGGCTTCCAGTGCCCTTACTTTAATGACCCTCTCCCCAGTAGGCCTCGTTAACTTCTCCTCAGGACAAATTAGGAGGTGTTATGCATGTCAGAGGTCACCCTGCTCTCTTATGGCAGTATGCACTTCTCCTAAATTCACAACACATGTTCACAGCATCTGTAACCCTAAAAGGTGTTAACTCAAAGTTCACCACCTCATTTAAATCTCTGGTTATTGCCAAGGCTCACCCCTGCTGACTTGCCAGCAAACAGGGACAGTTTAATCAGAAATGAACAGGAAAGAGCTTTCTGAAATGTTGTGCAGCCTTGCTGGATGAAGCTTCTGCTCTGTGAGAGACAGTTGCTTAAATGTGGTCCAGATAAACGGGACCTCAGTGCTTCACATAATAAAGTAATGTTGGTATCAACTGCAAAAGTGGGATCGTGGTGGGTATAATTCAGCGGATGTAGGAGGGAGCCAGTTAGACCAGGAGAAAGAAGGGGAGGAAAAAGAAAGAACGGAAAAACATTCTCCTTTACCTCAAGTTATTTATGCTATTAGTTAAAACTCTGTATTTGATAGTTCAAGGGCACATTGTGCTTTGGGAATTGCTGTCTTAAAAAAAGCAGTCCATACTTAATAGTTTCATCAAAAGCAGTATTGTATAAAACCATTTATATTTAGCCCTCATGGGGTTTCAGTTTTGCTTAAAAGAAATGACTTTTTTTCTTTTAAATTCAGTTGACTCAGGTCATATTAATAAATGGTGCATTCAAATCTGTTGGTTCCAAACTTTTACAATAAAAATCAAATCAAGCGCACAGTTGCTGTTTTAAAGAGAAGATTATTAGTGAAATCAGAGCCCACCGGACATGATTCATATAACACCCCCCTGCACTCTTTGGAACAAATACACTTGTTTATTTTGGTCTGTACCCCGTGATTTCTCGAGTGTAAGTGTAAATTACATGTCGCCACCATTAAATATTAAACCCAATGAAGCATTAATTATTAATGGCATCACTTCTTACGCAACAGTGGCCGAGGAGCTGGCCCAGAAAGGCCCTTTGCATTAGGCTGTTCTTGAGGTTAGGGACTGTGGCTACCATACCCACCCATTTCTTTTTAGCGGGCTGATGGATGGTCGCAGGAAGTTCGTAAAAGAAGATCTCCCCCACCAGAACGGCATCGTCTTGGGCAGGGAATGGCAGAGTGCTGAGTGGATGTAAGTGCTTCTTCAACCACAACTAAGTATGTTCTGTGGACCTAAGGACTCTCAAGCTGTGGGCAGGATGGGTATAATGATTGGTTTGGAGGGGAGAATGGCGTGTGTATGTGTGTGTTTCTGTGTGTTTGTCTGTGTATATGTGCGTGCGTGTGTGTGTGGACAGAGTGGTACAGCGTAGGTTACCCACATGGCTTCCAGAGCCTGTCAGCTGCTCTCTCTGCCCCCAAAAGTGGTGTGTTTGGGGTGGCTCTGGCATCTCAGAGTGCTACCGCTTCAAAAGTGAATTCAATAAATGGACAGCCATAATTATTGAGACGATAAAAACTCAAAACCAGTGATGGAATTTCATGGTAAATATGACTGGTCTGACATGCACACATAAAGAAAAATACACAGAGAAGCAGTGTATTATAATAGAAGGCTAGAAACAAAGCATGATAGTAAACAATGTGTTTATGGTCAAAGATTATAAACTGCTTTAACTGTCCAATAGTGTGCATTACTACTGTAAAGTCTACTATAGTGCAGGGAGCTGTAAAAGTCTCTCCCTATACAGCTCAGCAGTCTCTCTCCAGCACACTTATCTCCCCCTGGCAGTAATCAATACAGCTTAATAATGACCTATAATCAGTCTCGTCACGTTCAAAGTGATAGTGACTGATAGGCCTCTGCT
This sequence comes from Acanthurus tractus, assembly GCA_029783725.1. Taxonomy (NCBI): domain Eukaryota; kingdom Metazoa; phylum Chordata; class Actinopteri; order Acanthuriformes; family Acanthuridae; genus Acanthurus; species Acanthurus tractus. The sequence continues at coordinate 16,796,424 of JAQNCA010000007.1, forward strand.
GTCCGCCTGGCGCTCCTGCTGACACTAATGCACCGGCTGTCTATGAACGACTGTTTATTACTCAATAAGGACATTTGGAAATAGCCTGATCAATAATAAATGTTGCTCCCTTAACTCTGCCTGCATGCATGGAGGAGGCAGAGCGATAACATGTAAACAACAAAGCATCTTGTCTAATGTGTTGACTCCAGCATGAAGAGTTTCTTCCTTAAAAGTGGCAACTTACCACAACAGAAAAAAGAAAATTAATGAAGTTTGTTTGACTGGTTTGTGTGCTTAATAAAATAAAGCACTTAATCAACTTAAGTTTTTAGTAAAAAAAAAAAAGTAATACATAAATCTAAAAAAATACTGCCATTACAAGTAAAGGCTTTAAGTGTTTCAGCTAGTCAAGATGAGGCAAGTTTAACTGTAACCAAGTTAATCAAATGGCCGCTTGATTCTTCTAAACATGACCGCTAGTGATTAAAGTAACACAAACGATGCTGTGAAAGTATAATTTTGTCCTGTAGACTGAGGTGGCCTTCCTTCTCAATACAGAGCCATTTCACAGGGTCAGCACACTTTGATTCTGGCCACTGAATGGTCCTTTTCAGCTGCCACTTTTACTTTCAAACAGCAAGGGCGACAGATATATAAAAGCAGCTCTTCAGGCCTTAGAAAATATTTTGCGAAACCAAAATAGTCTGGCACTTATGAGAGAGTGAGCGAGAGAGGAGAGAGAATGACACTTCTTTTCAATGTAACTGGAATGGCGACAGGCAGTATATCAGCCTGTTGAAATCTCATTGGAAGGAGAAAATGTTTATTTTTTTTCCTTTTGGCGACAACTTAGAAAGCCAAGGAATCTGCTGTCCTCCTTCGCTCCACCGTCTCCCTGTTCAGTGTTAGCATTTGCCTTCAGAGTCGTCGGGATGGGGTGGGGGTTTGGCGGGGGGGCTGATTGACTCTAAAAGTGGCTGAGGTTTCCTCAGGTCCTGTTTGGGCATACCGAGGCCATCCTGTGCTGAGCCAGGCCCAACACCAGAAGTAACCCAGTTAGAAAGAGAGGAGACGCCCCGTCGTCTACCCATCTCTGTCAAAATATTTGTTTCGCATGCATGGGGGCTGTTTGTGTGAGTTTAGTGTGTGTGTGTTTAATGGGATGGTCAGTGGGACTTGTGGCACTCCATGTGTGGGCACTGCCCAGGCTGTCTTGCCACCCGTTGCAACCACACACACTCACTCATCTCACCTTTGCAGGACGAGTGTATGTCCGTCCCTGTCCACACACACACACACATGCACAACCAACACCACAGTCAGACCACCCAGGCAAGTGGGGAACCATGAGAAGGGCACTTTATGCTCCCAGACAGCCCGGTCCGACCACAGTGGCGCCCCTCTAACACCCATGCAGCCGCTATTACCCACAGAGCCTGTGTGTATGTGTGCGCGCATATGCATCTGTCAGTTTATCCTTCTGCATTGACTAATGTGTGTGGACGAGGTAGTGGGTCTTCTCTTTATATTCTGCCAACCACAGGCTCCAGCACATTTAACTGGGTTAATTTAGTGAAATGACTTCAGTGCAACATCAGACATTTCACATTTGCTACCTGGCAAACCCTGATGTGTTAGCTAGCAAGTCCAGCCTCGGTTATTACTCCACTGCTTTCTGCAGCACCACCATTATCCTTGCTAATATTTATCATGCTTGTGTGTGTTGATAGAAACAGAATGGGAGGCTAGATTGGTCAAAGTGCTGACATTTATTCTGTGTGTTTGTGGCTGCAATGGTTTGGTCGAGACTTGTCATGTGACCGCCTCGGCTTTGTTCTCTCTGTCTTTAGACCATCACCCAACCATGATGGAAATTGCCAAGGACAAATTAGCCACATATGTTGAATAATGGTTACAACAATTGATTGGGCACAGCTTGCCTTAGTGGAGTTCCGATGTGTGTGTGTGTGTGTGTGTGTGTGAGCGTGTGCATGTGTGCATGTAGACTTCCAAATGATTGTTCTCATGAATCAGGCTTGCATGCATGCAGTGTAGTCACTCCTCGCATGTTTCAGCACGCCAGCTTGTATTTTTGCCGTCTAACATTTGAATTTGTTTGTGTTCACCTTTGAATTGATTCTTTGTCAGTGATCACCAATCTGCCACTGACATTTTCTCCGACTGCTGTGACATTCCTGATGAGGGAGGAGGAGACGTGAGTTGCACCGACAAATCTGGAAGAGCATGAGTCAGTTTCTGTGATGCTCTTCCAACTGGGCCTCCCACCCAGCTATGCATGCCATGGCAGCTGTTCCACCTTTGATTGATGACTTCTTCTTTTGTCGGCCCTCGCGCCTATGATCTTTTAATAAAGTTTGTTTTTTTATGCTCAGAGAGCTGGTTGGACACACTGCAGTGACTCATTGCCTGGATGTTCCTCTGTAGCAACGAGTTCAGTGTGAATTGTTCAGCCTCTTGTGTTCATTAGAAACAAATATGATGTTACTTTGATATATTCTGTGGGGATCTCTTGAGTTAGCTGATTTGCATCTGCTTATCAGCTGCTTCCATCTCTGTCATGGAGAATGCAATAAAAGTTTTGAGACTTCACTCGTTAACGGGACATCCTATCATTTTTTACACATTAAGTTTAATTTTCTGGACATGGAGAATAATGTAAAAACAGCTTTTAATATCTTCTGTGCCTCTGAATAGGCTTTGAAAAGTTGAACAATTTATCTTAATGATAGCATATGGGTAATTTTTTCTCCCAGACTGGGCATGAGACTTAAAAAAACTGACTTAAGCAGAAAGTTGATGTCTAGAAATCTGATGCAATGCCAAGTTGATACTTCTGTGGTAATAGATTTATAAAAAACATGACATTGCTTCATTTGATTGTGCAATGAACTGTGATTTTGTTACCCTTGCCAGGGAGCATATGTTTACAGCCACCTTTTTTTGTTTGTTTGTTTTTTTATTTGACTGTAGAATTATGCAAAAACTACTAATATGGTTTTCATGAAGCCTGCTGGTAGGGTATAGCATTGGCCAAGGATCCATTATATGTTGAGTGGGATCCAAATCATGAGGCGGATACACAAATAATTTTTATTTCCACAGTGGGAGTCTGTCGCAGGTTGAGCTCACAGATTTGCATATCACAGAAAGGTGGACTAGGCCTTGAATGGCCTTATAGTCACTCAGTGCCTTAATAGTTTAAAATAGTCTTTACCACATCAACTCACCAAATGACGTCTCATGTGCAGCCTTTAAAGTGGTCATAAATGGGAAAGATGAGAGCAAAGGAACAGCAGAGGAAAAACAGAAAGTACAAACATTCTTAGAGACACTGTTGCCATTGCACCCGACATGCCAGGAGGATGATGAAACTTCTGGTGTGAGTTGTCCATTGAGGAACAGAGCCTCCTATTTATTTTTCTTTCCTGCTTTCTGATTGGCCAGCGGAGGCGTGCAGCCAGTGAGCAGCAAGCTTCCCCTCCAGAGCCTGATGACAGATCTAAAGGATAGTTCCCTATCCCCCTTGTTACAAATAACTTCCTCTGACATGTTTGGGCACGCTGACAATGTTTTGAGTGAAAACAGCTTTAGGGTTGGATGGGTTACAAGCTTTCAACCCCTAGGGTGGGCTACTTCTTCAACTGCTGCTTTATCCCTCTGAAGAGAGAAAGCAAGAGGGACCAGAAGGAGAAGAGAGACAGACAGATCCCATGCAAGACTAGGATTAAGGACTGCACAAGGCAATGAAGACTATGAATGCCAGTGCATTGGGACTGTAAGCAGTTTGGCTGTACAGTGTGACACAGACCTGTTTTGTCTCTGTCGCTCTCTGTCAGCGCTTTAAATACATCAGGAGGAGAGAGAGGGGGCAAGCGGGAGCAGAGGTGTGTCATTGTTGACACAGACAAGGAAGAATGACTGGACAGTTTCCTCTGTTGCCGCGACTGGATCCACCTCTGTGGTCTTGGCTGTGTGTTTCGAAGCAGTTCCAGGTCATTGCATGTGAACTGTGTCGCAGGCACAGAAAGGATTTCTGTCTGTACTCTGTCCTCTGGTTGGAAATCATTGAGCAGAACACATTCTGCTGCTTTGTATAAACCACAAATCCTTTGTTATGAGTCAGTGTAGACACATAAGTATTGTTGTTGCTCATTCTTTTTCTTATGTCTGTCACTAATTGACCATTTGCTAAACCCATCCCCTCAAAACAGCAGTTGTCTAATCATAGTTTAGAGTATCTAGGCACAACAGGCCTGTCAAGCTTTGGTTTTCTTTACATTCAAGGCTGTATGCACTTTGCTAAAGTACTAGCATTGCTTAGCTTTGAAAGCCTTTGAAGGCTTTGGTTTTTTTTTAGCCCTCTTAAAATTGAAATACAAGTTTGTGGAGTAAACAGAGTCTCCTTTCACAGCTGCACTCATTAGCTTTTCTAACTAACTAGAACACTGCCTAAAGCAGTAATCAAGTATAACTTGTAAGGCAAGGAAGCAAATCATTGCACATCCTGCTGTGTGGAAGCTGGTCCAGGATGCTTTGAGAGTGCTGGGCAACATAAGACTCTCTGTCCTGCTCTTAGTTGGATTTTAGACTTTTACGCTCCAACTACTCCAGCCAGAGTTTTATAAGATAGCATTATTTTTGCCAAACACAGCAGCAAGTCTTCACAAGAATATTTTTTAAAAAAAGGTTATTAATTGTCATGTCTCAGTAAAATGTAGCGATATGAGATGTGCATTTGACCCATCCATGAGGAGCAGTGAGCAACAAGCATACAGGATCGACTCCAGCTTTAAGTCAGTACCTTAGTCAAGTGCACTAACAAGGTCCTGCCTTGGCTCGGAATCAGATGCAGGACCTCTTAGCTGTTTAGTAATAGTGATAACTACTGCAATGATATGTAAAACACTTGGAAATAACAAAAAGAATGGCAACAAAGCCAAACACAGTCACAGTCATCTTTTAGCATAACATTATGTATGTAGTTATTAGGTGCATATTTAAGACTACTTTTACAATATTCTGATTCTAAAATAAGCTGGAGGCATCAAAAAGGCAGCTGCGTACAGTTTTTCAGCCAAAGTTCAAACTGACATTTGACATCACAGTCATCATTTCAGCTTGCAAAATCAATGGTTGCCTGCTAGGAAGGAAAAGCCTGCTGTCTGAAATGAAGAAAATTGATTGTTTCAAATATTATCAAGAATTTCAAGTGTTTGTGATTGAAAACAGCATTTGGTGCAACAGCAACAGTTGCCGTGGACAGTAAAAATTAGTGAACATCGACTCTGGTCTCAGCGAGTTTTTTTGTCTTTTTCTCTCCCACACTATTCCTCCCCATTTTATCAGCTGTCCTTTGGGGCAAGTCCTCCTGATCAGACCCATTGGAACGCTGGTATAATCCCCTCAATTGCCTAATCAGAGGAGATGGTGAAATCAATGAGGTGGATGGATCCTAACAGGAATCTGAAATGAACACCAGCCCTAAGGATCAATGCGTCTTCGCCTCTGTGTGTTTGTATGTGTGAGTGTGAGGGGCTGAAGAGATTCGACCTTCCTCAGGACAGCAGTGCTTTCTGCTGTAATGGACCACTTTTGGGAAATGTTAGAGCAGGAGGAAGAGGAGGACACAATGGGTGTTAATTAGAGGTCAAAGGTCTGCAGAATCCACCGCAAGACAATTTACTCAAATCAGAGCACAAGCTCTTGAAGCTAAATCAATCTATTGTATAAAAGTACAAATGATCCTTGTACAATCAATCATACCCACAATGAAGGTTGTGTAAGTTGAAGTGAATGCATATTGATTTAGGCAACAGCCTTTCCACTGGAAACCAAAGGCAATAAAGAACGGTTCAACGGCGGCAGAAAGGGAGGACAAAACCCTGAGAAATGGGCACATATCGAAGCAAAGGACCACCAGAAAACCACATGGATGAGAGGTGAAGAGAAAAGAGACTCAGGAGTGACTCGTCACCATCTGGTCCCCATCACCTCTGCCATGACTCCAGTGATGTCACTCTGAGTGGAGATGGTACCAATTAAAAGCCAGACTGAAGACATCTCCTGAGCAGAGAGATATGGGCTCATTACCAGGTCTTTGCATCAATCCTCAGCAGGACGGAGGCTTGAAGGACAGTACCTTTGTCACATAAGCTGGCCATGCGTATGTTTCTAGTTATGGCTGTTGATATATCCCAGAAGTGAAGTATTGATCCTATAATTGTCACAAAAGAAGAGTGCAGAGCAAATCCCATTATCTTTGCTCAGCTCTGTAGATAATAGCAGTCAGACTGGGAAAATCCAGCACATTTTAAAGCTCCTCTGTCACCTCAGGAGCAAGACGAGCAGTGCTGGCTCTCCTCTTATTTCTTTATCAGGACCGGAGACGGCTCAAACGTTTTCCCAGAATCTGTCAAGGACCGGCGAGCACAACGCTTCATCCATCACAGGAGCCAGCTCCACAGGCTTTTCATTTTACTGGAGAGGCCCACTTCAGAGGCCAGGCCCATTAAGTTTTCACATTCGTGTCCCAACGCCTGTCATTTGGCTCACATCAACCGAAACACTCTTTCATTCTCGCTGTGTCTCTCTCCCTCTATTCCTGGTGTCCCATTTATCTTTATTTCTCAGTTTCTCCCTTGTTGTCCCTCCATCGCTCCATCACTTTTCTCACTTCTAATGAGGAGTGAACTCGTTTTGAAATTATGACGTGATCCAAAGGTCAAAGCTGCAAATAAAACACACGTTTCAGAGCTCACTCAGGACAAAGCAAGAGAGGGTGAGCAGAGCTTCCAAAATAAAGCCGTTTCTGTGCATGCATGCATTTGTTTTCTTTTTATTGTGTGACTATTAGTTCCCAGATAAACACATTATAAAAAGAGCATGAGACTGTAGTTGCTGAATAAGAAAGCAGTCTGCTTTGGGTGGGTTTCTAAAAAAATGCATTCTAATACTCTTGCTAATTACCTGTTTAACAAACTGCCAGTCACCCAAATAAAACATCACATTATCAAAGTTAACATAATCTGATTACTTTACCTCTCTTTTGGATTACCCAACTGTTGGATATTGACATATCAAATATACAAAGGAAGACAACAGAATTATTATGCTGCTTTCAAGGGTGCTTCGATCAGGATTTTTGGGACTGATTGCTGGTCCCTGGAAGCGGCATCAGCTGATTTAGTTGTTTGCCTCATAGAAGTTACAGTTGTGAAACACTTTTAAATTTTGAGAAATTACATTTGTGGGCTCATTTCAAAGCAGGTTTCAAACAAAACTAAAAGGTTTTCTGTAAACTTTAAATAATCAGAATTTAGTAACAGTGAATCTGAGAAAAAAAATCTGTGACTGAGTCTCAGTTGTCTTTGTGTTCACACTGAGGTGTTTGTGCAGTGAAGCCACAATCCAACACTTGGTCACTGCTTGTAACACTTAATTTAATCTCTGTTATAAGTTTGGTTAAATGCACACTACATCTTAATTTTTAGCAACACCTAAGGTAAGTAATCAACCATTTTATGGTTAACATTATCATATGATAATGCCAGATGGTACCATAATAAAGGCAGAAAGTATTTTTTTAATTTCAATGCCAGCTTGGACATATTTATTTAATCCTGGAAGTGAAACACACCAGATGTTATCAAGATAGTTGTGTTACTTGTCCTGCTGTCTCTTCATAATAAATTAAAATCTGTAAGATTATTTTAATAAATATCTATCAGTAACATGTTACTTATGCTGATACTGTTACTGTTGCTAATCTTAAAATGCCATTCCATTTATTCCATAACTTTCCAAGACGACTTAATCCTCAACTCACGTCTGTACCACACAAAAGAGTGAGAACTGCACTGGTCTTCCTCAGCAGCTAAGTAGAAAAAAAAGTTCTGGATCTGCTGAATGGCTGAATTGACCAACTAAACACTATCAGGTTCCTGCTATTACTCTATTTCCCCTTTCTAAAAGCATGGCACGCAGTCTGTGTCATTTTGGAGCACCAGATCACAGACTAACATTGTTGACAGTCAGATTTAGTCTTGGAACAGACCTGATGCCTCAATCGCTTTTTTCCCTTCATCTTCTCTGACCATTTAAAAGTGGTTCTGGTATCACTGCCAATCATTCCGCAAACATTTTCCCTAATAGGAATCTGATGACTAAAGGCAATTTATCCTTCATTCTGGCGCTGCCTAAAATTGTTGTGAGGCCACAAATCTGGCATGATAACATTTGGTCTCAAAGGAGGCAAAAAGGCGTCTCTGAGCTATCCTTGTTTTGAGTCGTAGCACAGTGATGTAATACTGAAATACTCTCATCCAGATTGATGTCTGTCATGTAGACTGCAATATGTCCCATAACTTACATTAAATATGGCTCTTTTAAAGAGGGACTAAGTGTTGATAAAGGGGTTGCTCATTTTTACTTTTACAAATAATAAGCTGAATTCTGAGGCAATAAAATGCATCATAGTTTCATTCTATACATTCCTGAGTTTTACACAAACAGGCCTTACTTGGTCTGGTATTCTTATTCATCTTCTCATTGGCTGGTCTTTGATAATCTGGGCTGTTGCTGTGTAACAGACATTTTTCAGTTAGTGTGATAATTTGAATCTTAAATTGACTGTATAATCAGAAACAGAATATCGACGCTGACACCACATCATAAGAATATCAGGAAACAGGTCATTTTTTTCACACCAAACTTTTGAGGCTAAAAAATTTACTTCCTTCCTTATAAAATGTTTACAAAGTTTTTTTTCCACTTTTTATTTTGAAACCATCATTGTACATCCATGTTTACAGCAGTCTTCTTTATTGCATGTTGCTTGTACTTTGCTGTGGTTTTTGGCTCACCATCAATGTTATTGGTTGATCAATGGAACAGCAATAAAGCCAGCCTCGTAGGAATGTGTTGAATCACCCGCATGCTTGTGTGTGTGCTCATGGAAATACAAAAGTGATGAGAACCTGCTATTAAAAACATTGCTCCATGGCAACTCTGTTGGTGAAAAGGTTCTCCAAGGTACCTTTAGTCAATTATAGTTTTTCTGTTTATTTTCCACATTTGTTGTCCTTATTGTAAAAAAACTTAGAATGGCTTTGAGGTCTAATAACCAAACCCCTACAGTGAAATATTTGCTCTGCATATTGATAGTATAATCTAGGTAAAAAGAAAATGTACTGTATGTAAATGCTGTCAAATATACATATTTTATAAAACACATACATACGACTTCAAGCACTTTCTTTTTTTAACGTCTTGATGTTTTAAAATCATTAACACGGAGATAATAAAAAATTCTCAGCTCATTTGACATTTGTGAAATTTAATTCCCTCCAGCTCTTTATTACAAAACATGCCACACAATCCCATGTAGTATTTCTGTAGTAGGTGTTCTGATTGTAACCACAGTTCCAGTTCATTAGACATGAACAGACATGACCAGGGTTGGGTTCTGCCGTCGCATTTGCATGTTTTCATTGTTGTTGTGGCAAGCAGAAATTTGAGGCGATCCACATCAGACTACCAATAAGGCAGCATTAAAGAAAGTATGCTGAACATTCCTGTGTGTTGTGATTGTGGTACAGTGTGTTCTCACACATTTCTGGAGCAGTGTTTGAGGCACGTATTGCCCCGTTACATGTCAACACTCAACAGTAAGGGTCCAAAGAGAAAGTATTGATTAGGGGTCAGCGGTCTGTAAGGGGTTTATTTACTCTCATCTGCAGCTCGCAATTTAAAGGGAGGAGCTGACAAACTGCCCTGAATGGCCTCTTTGTCAGTTTTGACCTCTTTCTCCTCTCTTATCCCTCTCTAGCACTCGAACCTTCGTCCAGGAAGGAAGCAGTTGTTGAGAAACACTCGGCTGGTTTCCTCTGTACATCATCTGTCAGCTCCCTCAGAAAAACAGCAACAAAAACAGAAGAGGTTTTGGATATTGTTCTGTCTATCCATCAGCTTGTTTGGGTTATCTTGTAAGGTACCAAACATTTAGTTTCTATTGTGTCTTTTTGTTTCTATTTAGTGTCTATTTGCATATGTGCAGCACTTCAATGAACACTCCACTTTTATTTAATCTGTACATTTTAGCTTGTTCACTCTTTGACTCTCATTCCCCTGTCTCTCCGGGCTCTTTAAGGTGTTTACATAATGAACATATTGAATTTGTTACTGGGCCCAAGTCTTATTTCCACTTTGCTCTGGGTAAATAAAAGGATAGACCCTATATTAAAACATATTTTTAAAATTATATGATAATTAAACCAATTAGAAGTTGTTTATGGGCCCGTGCTTGGGTTATGGCCACTTTGGGCATGCCATTGAACAATGTGGATCTTGTTTGGCAGACGTTTGAAGCGGTTTGGCTGTTTGGAGGGTCCTGTTAACTGAGACTTTTAAATAGCTGCTTTTTGAAGCCCTGTCGTGCACGCCACACTCAGGCCAATCCACGGGCTCCTGGAAACCCGAGGGGAACATTATCAAATTTAACCCAAAAACACACATTCTGTTTTATATTTTGTCAACCATATCCCCCTCCACCAACCCACTCCCCCCATAAAAAGACACCCGTTCTCTTTTTTTACAAGAGCTCCACCTACTGTATTTATACTTGACCATATCTCAGATTCCTTGGAAAAGAGGTGGTATGTTTTATATTGATGAAAGTGAGTATGAGTCTGTTTCACTTCACTTTCATACAGGCATTACCTTAACTTTATAAGCTTCTCTCAAAAACTGCTTTGTGCAACAGAGTGTAACACTTTTTGTCTAAATGCATCTTGAGTTTTGCTAACACAGCAAGAAATGTACAGAAAACTTCCTTGGATGTCACCTTAGCCTTTTAAGATCTAATTTATTTTAAGAGTTTCACTACTCCCACTGTCTTGCTGATTGGTGTTGAGCAAAGGCTGGCGAGAAATCCTCAGTGCCTTTTCTCCTGTACATTTCAGAGAAGGCTTTCACAAACCACTGGTAAAAATGTTTGTCTCAAGTTAATGGTCCTCTCCTCACACTTGAGACCAAACAGAACAAACAAAAAGCACTTATGTCAAACAGCATCCTTCATTACATAGGAAAGAGAATGTTTTATTAACTCTAAATAAGCCCCACACCTATCGTAAACACCTATATTACTGTAATGTTATCATTAAATGAGCGAGAGGAAGCCTTTTAGCCTGATAACCAGCAAACAGCTTTCCATTTGCCTCTGACTAAAATGATTTAATGGCCAGATTGAATCAGTGAAATTAAGTTGTTGTTTCAATCGCAATGTATAAGCAGCCCAGCCTGAACCAATGGGAACTTTAAATACAAACTTCTGAGAATTTGCAGCTATTCAGAACATTTACAGTATAAAGTCTCAAACAAAATTTAATACAAGTTAAGGATATGAAAGAAAGCTTCAGTAAATATTGTTAAAAAAATATATAAGGCCTGCTTCCACTGATAGACCCTGGACCAATGCCTTGCCTGGTCGTACATGAATACACCCATCTCATTATCATATAAACATAGAAAAAAAAAACAGCTAATGTAGTAATAGAGGGAAATAAAGTAAACAGAAAATGAATAAATGCGTGCCATGACCCAAATAATTAGACTGAAAATGAGCCATGGCAATTAAGTTCTTAAATTATTATATCAAGGGATTGGTGGGAAGAAAAACAAATTAAAACCTTTTCCTTTTTTTTTTTTTTATTAATTGTTTGGAGGTTACACACCCATAAATCTGTCCACTGCCTGTAATATTGTTGAGTGTAGGTAGACAGAGCATCAATGCGGCCTCATTCTGCGCAAAAAAGGTCTTGTTTACTTTTGAATATCAGACGACTTGTTTCGTGCCCTTAAAGAACCCACATGTCTTCATGTGTGGGAGCCCTCCCATGCCTGCACTCATACTTCTGGTTAACCATTATCTTACATCAGGTTTAGCATGCTAGGCCGCAACCCAGATCAGGCCTGAAATGGGCGGTTGCTGTTGAAGAGCGTGTGTGTGTGGGGGGGCTCAGCTCCAGCGGATCAGTGTTAGCTGCAGCAGCAGTAGCGATGCTAGTCCTGCTCTGAGTATTTTTAACTGTCAGCACTAAATGCCTCATTCAGCCACCCCATGCCCCCCACCACCCCACCCCCCCACCCACCTCGTAACCTCAGCCAGAATACCTTCACTTCTGTTTACACAGCACCACAGTCAGGCTTGCCAGCTGTTTACACTTGCGCACACACACTCAGATGCACATACGCACATACACATGCACACTCTTACACATACTTAAAAAACACAAATATGTAGCATGCTTTCTGTGCTACACACACACACACACACACAGACAACACTCAAACACAGAACACATCTATAAAAACTCAGTCTCCATGAAAACCTATTCATATTTGCAAATGGAGACGCACAAATAGACTCCTCCACTCATAGCCCTGTACACAAACACACATATCATGTGATCTGGCCCGGGCCTGTCCCGTCTGTTGGCGAGTTAGAGGAACGGAATGTGTAAAAAACGTTGCCCACACATCGAGCAGCCGCCCAACGCTCGAGTTGGCATCCCACACAGTGGGGAAGTGTACCCAGTGAACAGCAGGAGAGGAATGCAGACAAATGACTTGTCATTATTAAACAATTCTGCTGCAATTAAACTTGCTCTTTTTCACCTTCTGTCTCACTCCCTCTGTAATCAGATCGGGGAGATAATAGGGTGACACTATATGACGAGACGATGGTTATCTGGAAGAGCCAACCCGAGGGCAATCAATCAGTTTGGTGAGACAGCTTTATGACTTCTAATGAATTTCTCCCACGCCACCACCAATGCTGGATATTCAAGTTTTTGCCTCCAGGCTGAAATTTGAAGGCATTTATTAGGCATTTATCTGAAGTTGTGCTCTTCTAGTAGAAGAGCCTGAGCTTTTTCTCGGACGTGAATGAGATGTGAAGCTGCCTCGTAGTGGACGGCATTGCTTTTCCACACCTACTGTTAAAGATGTTTTGACATTGCATCACCCTGTGTGCACAGCCGTCTGCTGGGCCCCTGTGTTTCTTTCCCTCTCTTAGCTCCTGAGTCTGTTCAGTGCTAATGAATGAACGAAGGGAGCTGTGGCTGAGCTTCTCTGTATTTTTAGGGCTGTGCGCCTGTGGTCTATGTGGCCAGTCCCATTCAGAGGAGCCATTGGGGGATATTTTTGGCCACGGGCTGAGTTGAGTCCAGGCCCACACAAAATCGCTGACAGACGCAGGCGAGGAGGAAAGAGGGATGTTTTCCTATTGGGAGGAAACCAGGTCTGATTATGGAGGGGAGAGAGAGAAACCGAGAAAAAAGGCAGATGACTGTGTTTGTGTTTGTGTGGAGCAAAGATGAGAGGAGATAAAAGAGAGTTTCTGACTCACTCTCTTTGTAGCGTACATGTTTGAAAGGCTTTGACATATAAGTCTAATGGGAAAAAAAAGTAAAAAGGCTTTAGTCACACTGGGTTTTTATGCTTAACTATTAAAATGAGTCATCCAGTAAACAGACACAAGGTCAAAACAACCATAAGCCACAGCTTTTTTCAAATGTAAATTAAAACAAAATAATGATAATTACAGTAATTGTTTCCCAGTTTTATGTTATTTTTTCCCTCCGGAGTTGGTTTAGTCCATATTAATGATATTAAAGATACCCATAGACTTATTTATACAGCTCTCCAGATGCTATTTCAGTTGGCTCACTGATTGGAGCGATTTGCATGCTCCATGTAATGCGGATACAGCTCTCAGGCTATGATTCCCCATATTAATATTTAATTGCCATCAAAGTGTGTTTTCAAAGTATAGGGTGACACTCCGGTCTCTCAGCCCAGTCACGATAGAGCTGATTCCGGAGCGGGGTGAAAAGCGCTGTGCGGTTCCAAAGAGACGAGTTTTCAGTCATCTTATCCCTCCTTTCTCATGCACTGGCACCTGTAGCGCCTCTCCAGCAACAGTAAATCACGTGACCATTTCCTCGCGAAGAAATCCTAATCCTCGTGCCAGATCCATCCGAGTGCGAGCAGCTGCCTCGGCCCAAGACATGTTGAAACCCGAGGCGATAGCATTAAGAATTAAAAACGTTAGAAAGTGGTCCCTGTGCTCGCCTTGTTTTGTCATCAATGTTCCATTAGTGTCACTTTATTCCACGCCTCCCCTCTTTCTCCCCTCAGTGTGTTTGAGTCAATATCGGGAAAGCCGGCCCGTTTCTGCCCAAATGGTTACAATATACCTTCTTCACGCCTAAAGAGCTGACAAAGGTTATTAGGCTGACCTGCGTCCTGAGCAGCGGACAGAGCCAAGCAGATAGAATAGAGCTGCTAAAGATATGTAATCTCAAGCCCTGGGAATTTGCCAAGAAGAAAGTGTGAGGGGACATGGGCTCGTGGAAGGCCATTAATTGTTATAAAGACGCAAATTGAAACCATCTTAAACTCTAGAGTATGTCAAACACACATTGAGAAACATTTCTCAGGAGTTCTCTCCTCTCTAGTTACCATTTAATGTCTTGGTTTTAGAGTGGGGTACCTGATTTCCTGGACAGTGGCCCTTGGTATTTAGAGGTCTGTCCTTCAGCAGGAAGTCTCGTGGATATAATACTGATGTGTGGCTCCAGCCAGTGGCCAGTATGGTGATGCTTATACAGAAGCACAGCTGTTGTTTATGATGTGGCTAGCCCAGGTGGACGGGCCACAGCCACAAGCCAATCTAACCCCAAATCCACAGATCTATAGTACCAAGCAGAGCCGTTTTTAAGTCTTTGGGGGAAGACGAGTCATTCAGGTCTGTCCAAGCAGGTCCAGAGCACCATTCCAACTCCTTTCAGGCAAGTTCTAGACAAGTCAGATCATGATGGATTTCAACATCTCTTTATAACGCTCTTAATCAATGAAATTTTTAATGCAGTGTTTAAAAAGAGATCAACATTTTTGAGGAGAAAGAAGAAATGTTCAAACTTTTACAGTCTTTTTTCTTCTTACTCAAACAATATCACGACTTTTATTCTGCCAGACCTTAAAAATTGTTATGATTATTCTAACAAACTAATTCAAATGTAAATGTAAATCCAGAATTTTGCTCCTGTCTGTTTCTGGGTTCTGTTTCCTAGTGATTTCAGGACAAAGTATATATCACTTGTTATTTATCAGGAAGTTTCCTGTAACTAAAATCAAACAGTTTATGTATTTAATTTAAAATGGGGGGAAAGTGTGCAAACCACAGTCTGTTAAAACATTCAATGAATTAAACTTTCTACGAAATCTAATTATATAGAGGTCAGTTTGATTGAGTTCATAAGAAACTGTTAATGTCTAAAAATAATTTCCTGGAAAGAACTGTCAGGAAAGGACTGTCAGGATACTGGAATAACTGTTGGAAAAAAATGAGGCAAAGATCCATGAGTGAGTAAAGTTTATTTAAATGCTGTAGCACCTTTCGAGCCATTTAAGTGAGGTTCACAAGTCATTAATATAAAAAAACAAGCAAATGACAGGCAATTTTTAGACACAAAATCGTTAATGACAGGCCAGTCTGTGCAAGAGAAGGTTTTCGGATGTGTTTTAAAGACAGACCAGGCTGCTTTATAATGTATACAGAAAGACTGTGTCAGAGTATGAAAGCCACAAAAGGGAAAGTCACCCTCACTGTTGAATTTTCACCAAGCAACTGGTCTAGAGCCCTTCCTGTACAATAAAGTTAAAAAAGGAAAGGCTTGACATTTTGGCAAATATGCTTAAATACTAAGAGTAAGATGAGAAGATCAATATCTTTCTCATTTCTTTACTAAATATTCAAATTTTAGTTTAACTTAGCCAAGCTAAGCATAAACACTGCAAGCAGAGGAGAAACAGCTAGCCTTGCGCTGCCCATTAAATATTTGCCTTTATATGGATGAAACAACATACACATTTTATGGTAATTAGTGAGCGTAAGACGTTCTGCTATGTGAATTTTGTATCCTTTGGACGTAGTTAGACTAGCTGTTTCCCTCTTTCCAGTCTTAATGAAAAGCTAACTAGTTGCTAGCTATTACATCAAGCAACCATGAGAGCGGTGTTTATTTTCTTAACTAACTTTCATCACAAAAACAAAAAGGATGTATTTTTCACAAAACATCAAACTATTCCTAAAGATTTAGTACAAAAAATAATATTTTTTTAAGTCTATACTGACAGTTAGTGCTTAAACTTAAAGTTATAATCACATGTGGAGATGATTTGCTTGATGTGCAAGATTTCGGGGCAGCTGCTCACCAAGTCTTACACAAACTGACAGTGACTTGACATCAACAGCTTCAACAGCAAGTACCACAAAGGTTTGTAGGCTCCGCCTACAAAACTGAGACCTTTAAGTGACCTTATGTTGTGCAATTTCCTAGTAATTTGTATCTTTTTTTCCAAAATGTTTCCAAATGGAAACTAATGTTTCATAAACTCTTCTAGTCCTACCTCTTACATTTTCTGAGTCACTGCTATTTGATTTTATGGTTGTTTCATAGAAATTTGAAACGCTTGTATGTGCCTGCTATATTTGTTCATTTTTACTTGCATTTAGCACAATAATACCAGGAAATTATGCAAGAAACACTATGTAAAAAATGGTATTTTGTGCGATTTGGTACTCCCATAGTTTTTGAGTGCAAGACCATACACAATCTGTACCACATGCTGCTAACACTTGGTTGTAACATTCACGGCTAATATAAGTGCAAATGCAGCTACACAAGACACATAACTTTTCAAGACAGCTCATGTTACTTTCCTTACTAGTCCAACAGGAAGAAGTCCACCTCAGTCTGTCTTTCAGCCTTCTATTTTGAAAGCCACTCCTATGTTTACTCTTGAATATAGCTTGGTCACTGTCTTTTTCTCCTCTTAGTTTCCTCTGTCAATGTTTTCTTCTGCATTTTCACCTCTGTCAGGATGTCCATTTAGGATGCTGAGCCCATTTGTGTTTTTGGACTTGAAGGTTTTGGTTTTGTTGTCCATTCGCCACTACTTCCCACTTGCATTCTCCACTGGATCCCCCTCTGCCCCAGATATTAAAGGTCTCCTTCGCTTGTCTATGGTGTAAAATTGTTGTGTTGGGTTGCCTTAAAGGGTTACAAAGGGTTTCCTACACACTCCTTTAAATAACTAAGTGCAGTAACAGGCCATCAGGGTCAGAGTGACTAACAAAGAGACGCCATTCACACTATTACAAGTCATTGTAACAGTAAAATGATTTAAGGGGATTTATTTAAGTAATTTTTGAACAGTTAAAAATATAACTATTCCAAGAGTCAGTCAGTTCAAACTCTCTCTCGATGTACATAATTTGTGCACCAATAAGTAAAAAACACCTTAAAAAAAGCCCAGAGGCTGAATGTACAGTTCTTGCATTGAGTTGTACTGATGTGCATCTACATGCACAAAGACAGTAACAGAACTCTGTGCTCCCTGGCCTTCGAGTCATCTCACTACATCAATAAATACAGCAAAATAGCATTAGCAATAACTTCAACTGTATGACCAGGCTATAATATGATAGAATTAGTATCAGTGTTTTAAGGTTTGGCCATTTAGGTGAAATCCAAAGCCGGGCAGGGAGTAATTTGGACACAGGGAAAATTGATTTTGACCATCAGCACTTTCTCATTTTCAAACAGCGCCTGCGGCTAAATGGGTTAGCCTGTTAAGCACATTACACAGGTAGCTTCTCCTTTCCTCCCCAATGATTATGTGTCCGCCTTGAGCAATTGATATTTCTTGCAAATAAGAAAATTATCATATTCCATGACTGGAAAGAGAAATTAAGGTCTGCTGTTATGGAGTGGAGTCTCAGGACTGAGGGAGGGAGACCAAGGAATATTTTTCTTTTCTATTTTTTTGTTTTTAAGGGTGGGGTGTATGTATCAAATGTCCTAAGCTATATTGGAATTGCAGCGCTGTCAGGCCTCATCAATAAAAATATACAGTGATAGACTGTAAGTGGTGGAGGGGGGACAATAAAGAATGGAAGGACACTGAGACAGAAGGACAGGCCTTTACTCTGTGCTTAGGCAGAAAGAGCTGGGAACATATACAACAGGGTGTGTCATAAGAAAGCTGTAATTTTACCACCAAATTGTGCACTGGCCTTATAAATCAAAAAATTTCTTCTCTGAATTTTTAAACTGCGGTGTCTGACCAGAGTTAAATAAGCATTTCATCCAAATAATCTGCAGTTTTACATTTAATTGATACATTTATCTTAAAATAGCTAATAACAACCAGACTGCTTCTCTTCAACCTATCTTATCATCACAAGTAAGCAAAGAAGCCCAGTGGTGATCAGTGGCAGATGACACCTTTAATCGAGCAGTGAGGCTCCAAAGAGGCCATGAGGCACCAGTTGCTAGCGATGAGGTGTGTGCCATGATGTGGGTTATTAAGCCTGCTGCATATCCAGTGGGGCCTTCCCCTGCACCGCTCCCGCCCTGTGGCCTGAAACGCTGTCTGCAGACTGTAGCTGGAGCTCCTGGCGGTCTAAGTGGAACCACATGGGGGAACTTGATAGTGGGGCTTGGCCAGAGGAAAAGTTAACCTGGACAGAGCAGCAGTCAGCTCTGGGCCTGTGAAACGGATGGTCAGCGCTGCCAGATCTGAACCTTTAGCATACATCCGAACAGTCATTCATAACATCATTGTGTCATCATCCTGTATATGCACATACTGTACATATATGTACACTACATAACATGCCTAAACAGACACTCTCACTTGCCCTGATGTACGCACCTCATCCATCCTAGATCCTCTCTGGGGTTTTCTGCGGCTGCAATGCCCTCAGGAGTGGCCGACCGATAAGGAGCATTTACCGTAGGGCAAGTCGGCATGCGAACAACACCAAACACACTAATGGGAGGGAAACAAAGCCACAGGCCACAGACATCCAGTAAACAGCAGACCACAATCAAGGAGATGTATGCTCTCTCCTCTATTTGACCATGCAGGTACACCAAGGCACCAACCAGAGTTGTGACTTCCTCAAGTCTTTTGTGTGTTACTACTTGCCGTGCGGCCAGAGTAATTGGAGTAACTGTCCACAGTCGGCTTGTATATACAAGCAAAAGGCCAGCTACTGTGGGATAACAGTGTTATTAGGCTGGTTGCTGACTTACACCTCCGCTGTGAGGGATCTTAAATTGGGGGGTCAGTTATTAGGAATAATCAGTCTCTCTCTGTCTCTCTTTCACTATCTAATGTGCTCTGCAGCCATGTGCTTCCAGTTAAGTCAGCGCTCAGCCCTAAGCAGAGGTTAAGTGAAACTACCTGTTCCTCTGTGTCTGGCGATTATTTGCTTTGTCCACAACACCGCCAGATCATAAAACACTTGTGTCCACTTTCCCCCTGCTCTCAAAGTCCCAGAGGTTCATTATTGTTACGCCTGGACGTGTGGCTGTACAAGGCCGCCTTTTTAATGTCATGCTGTGACAGCCCACTGAGGGTTTCACTAACAACACATACCACAGGCCAATATTTCAACAGCAAACTATTATGCACTTCAAACCTTTTCCAAAAAGGTATTGCCCCCCCTTCATTTACACAATATTGATGATCATCAGTCTGGAAGTGATACAGTAAATAATGAAAAATTAGGTTTCTGCAGGCAAATGGGATGAGACATGAAAGCAGACTGGAGTGCTGGCTCTGGTTTCCTGTCTGAATGGCTGTTAATTAATGGAGCAGACGGAGGCCATAATTCTTCCCTGGCCCAAGACTGCCACAGTGCCAAGCAGTTCAGTGATCACAATCGTCCACATGCTGCTGGTCTCATGCTTCATTGTTTTACCGTTGTTTTTTTTCTTCCAGTTTGAAAGAATTCACATCTATTAGTCTTCTTAGAAACCCAAGCCAGACTCGCTTTCCTTTTTACCCCACACACACTCACAAAGAGAAAGACAAATTGGAAATCTGAAGCAGTACATCTACTTAAGATCAAACCTTTTTCACCCCCTATCAGTTTAGAAAGCCGGTCCGTTCTAAATGATTTCCAAAACCACAGGTGATTCGTCTGTGTCTCTTCCCTTGACTTCATTTGCAGGATTCAAAGATCAAAAGGGCACGCAGCTCTTCCAAGATGAGCTCTAATCGCTTGAACTCTAGCAAAGTCATTAAGTACAGTAGTATAGATGTCTCTGCTTCAGTGCCAGCTGAAAAAAGCCCACTCTTAATATCTACTCTCTTAGGGAGACGCCACTCATGGGGAAACATTGGCGCCTCCCACAGAGCATGATTAAAGTAAATGAATGAAATAAGATACAAGAAAATTGAAATGATTAGTTTTTATAGTAACCACGACGACTGGCAAAGCCCCACCGCTTCAGAACAGGAATGACTGGGCCAATAAAGCAATTGCATTCAACTGTAAACTGGGGAGGGGGAACAAGAGTACATAGCAGAATAAGACAAAAATTACACTGATTATGTATCCCAACCCATGGATTTCTCTATGAAATATAGTTGCCTTTAGAACATGGTTGAATTTCCGAGGTATAGTCAGAAATCCCTTAAACAATGTCTGGTTCTCATCACTGACAGCATAACAAAAATTTATACTTTTAAAGCTTTTGGTTTGTTCACCTTTTAAACTTGCAATATCTAATTTTTGGATTTTCAGCCACTAGGGGTCAGCATAAACATGATATGCTGTTAGCAAACAGCTGCCTTTTCAGACATCGACAGTATACAGGAAAACATACAAGTCCACTCTCTTTTTACTTCTATTATTTGTCTCCACAAACCCCATTATATTTGGCTTTTTGGTTAGTTGCTTGGTTAAGTCCACTCCCTGGAAGTAGCTTACTTTGTATTTGTGCCATTTTGTATCGGGCAGGCAGGGTTGGTGGTTAACACTCTTTCCTCTGAATGTATTTGCCTTCTTCAGCCAAAATACTTGAATGCAAAACCAAAAACCAAATATGTGCACTGACAGAAACTATAAAATATCAAATAGTTTACATGGTAATAGTTAAGATGCTAGTTGGGTCCTAATTTTGGAAGCTAATTTAGATGCTAGTTGGATACTGGTTGGATGCTAATTTTGTTGAAGCTCTTAACTATGAGGAACCCCTCTCCCGTGCATGTAAGTCAGGTGATGATAATATAACAATATTGATCATAGCTGCTTTAATATTTGAACTGCATTAAAACTCAAGGCCAAAATTACTATATAGCTTCACCTTTGACCTCAGCTATAATTTAGAAATTAGACTCTGCCAAATTCCTCCCCACCATAATAAGTACTCAGTCACTCTCATAGCCCACATTCCCACAATATAATGTATGCCTCTTTTTATAGACTCAATTCAAACATATTCATGCTGTTTTCTTGGTGACTTGACTTGGTGACCTCGTTTTGCAGTGTCAGCTTCACTCTTCTTGGTCATATTTCTTACATATTTTTGTATTTTTACACCTCATTTTCCCTCTCAGCATCTTCAGGCGTGGGTGTAAAAGGGACCGCAGTGAGGACAGTTAAGTCCTTCACAAAGGGAAGCAATCAGACCAAAACCTCCAAATGAGTGTCGTCTTCATCCCTTCCCATCCGGCCAGAGCCTGTGTGTGGTGGCTGGTTTGTCCCATCCTCACCACCACTTCTGGGCTGGGGTTCCCCTCTGAGAACCCACACGCCTGAGCTGGAAGGGCTTGGATAATGAGATACTGTAGAGACAACAAAGGCATCTGCCTCTGCTCGTAGTCATAGTGCAAGTATGAATGTGAAATTCCCAACCTCAAATACAGTATGCAGAATCAGAGTTTGGACAGTGATGCCGCTGACTGGCAAATTATAGACATTGGTCATGGTGAAACAGTGGTATATTTCTTAGATCATGCTATGCTAGTACACATGGAGTAGCAATTTAAAACATCCCATTAATTTATTGAGCCTTTCATCTACAG
>JAQNCA010000007.1:16818471-16839364 GCA_029783725.1 Acanthurus tractus
TTAGATCATGCTATGCTAGTACACATGGAGTAGCAATTTAAAACATCCCATTAATTTATTGAGCCTTTCATCTACAGGATAAACAGTTTAGGATCTCTCTTCAGTTGAATGTTATGTGTCATTTTGCACGGTATATGAAAAGGAAATGAAACACAGCATCTTAAACTTTAATAAACGAGTCATTAATGGCCTCAGTAATATTCCAAAACCAGAGATGGGGGGTGCAGTAATTAATCACATATGAATTAAACCCTCCAGTCACTCGACCACTCTTCACAGTCATCGCACATCCACCAGCCCCCATCCCCGTCACCCTCCACTGCCTCTCTGTCGTTTGATCCCAGGCCTGTGTCCACCCAGCAGCCCCCCAAGTGCCCTCTTTCATCCCCCACCCACCTGGCACAAGAAGAAAGGCTGCTTCTAAACACAGTGCAGAGTGGGCCGGGCCCAGCGGGCATCATGCCATACGTACATTTCCACATTCTCTCATCGCCTGTGCTGTGTTTCCCCTCCAGAAGCCATATATCAGCCACTGCTGGGCCTGCGCCCCACCCTGCTCTACTCCTCACTACTTCTCAACATGCCTACAAAGCCATGGGGTAAATAACAGGAGTGGAGATGCTGTTAAGCATGACGGGAAAAGAAAAGAGGGGGGTGGATATTTAACATGAACACAGAAATAAGGGCATCGTCAAAAGCTCTCGAGTGAATTAAAACATCCAACTCCATCGTTTGTGTCTTGCTGTGAAACTGGGTGAGGGTGTGGATGTCATGGCTGTGCGCCAAGTTGGAAGCTTCGGGGCTTCCTTGTAGGGCACAAATTGTCACATGCACCAGTGGCCAAACCCAAACCACCATGACCAAGGGTGGAAGTGACATCATTCTCTATGGCTTGGCAGGCAATAGTATGGCATTATAATAGCAATGGCGTCGTGCTTGAAGGTACGAGCCAAGATCTGGTTAACCGCTGTGGAAAAGTCATGGGGGTGCAATGAATGACAAGAAAGGGAAGGGAGGATTTGTCTCGCTTGTCAGGTAATGGTTAATTGATCATGTTTTTAGCCACGCTAGCAGTTGGTAGGTCTCCCACTTTCAGCCGGACTGAAATATACTAACAACTGTTCAATGGATTTCAGTTAAATTTTGCGCAGACCTTCAGTAGGACGATTCCTAATAACTCTTAGTCTCGTAAATTTTCCTTTCATGCCCCCATGAGGTTTTGATTGCGGTGTCTCAACAACTACTGAATAGATTCCTATGAAATTTGCTAAACACATTTTACGTTCCCCCTCAGGTTGCATTTCAGTTTTTTTTAATGAACCCCTAAATTTTGGAGACAGTTTGTCATGTTCAAATATACAAAATTAAATATCTGTACTTGATGTGGTTAAACACAAATAACCAAAATAAAAATTTTGTCAGCCAAATAGAATTTTACAGCAGCCTTATCTCATGGCACCATGTTAACGCCTCTTTTAGACTTTGCTCTAAAGCACTGAAGCTTTCTGCTCAGCACCAGCGCTTTCAAATGGATGATACTCCCGAAGCATCCTGAATGTGTGTTTATAAACAAGACTCAATATTATTGTGATGTCTGAGCTGAATTCGATAGATTCCTTCTCTGTCAGTCGTGCTTCCGCTGCAATACGATCCGAAATTACATTCAACAGCAACAGGAGACGGGCACGGCTCATTCTCTCTATCCATGCTGTAGCGCTCCTGCAGCCTCTCTAACTTCATCATGGGGGCTCAACGGGACTCGCAAGGGGCCATGGGAGTCTGAAAACACCCTGGTCCATTACTCTGAGTGAGAGGCTAACCTGGAGTTAGAGTGTCTTTGCCACCTCCATCAGAGTCCCATGTCTGGCTAGAAACGTTCCCTCAGAGACTTTTGCCTTTAATGGACTCTGCTAAACACATTCTCTCTGTATATTACCTTTAGGACTGGCCGTATCTGGTTTCTATATACTCTGTTTACACATGGCTCAAACTTGTTCTACCTAATACTCTCCTTGCTTTCCTTTTTATCTTAAATATTACTTTTTTACTCTCTTTCTCTACATTTTCTGTCTTTTTGTTTGCTCTTGGTCAACACTGATTCTCTTTCCCCCGCATGTACAAGATTAAACAATGGACCTCCAGTCTGAATTTGCTCTAAATATTTTCCACGGCACTCCTTCTGCTTCACCCAAGAGGGTCAGATTATAGCCCACATTAGGGAAAACACCTCATTCATTCACACACATAACCCCACATCA
This sequence comes from Acanthurus tractus, assembly GCA_029783725.1. Classification (NCBI taxonomy): domain Eukaryota; kingdom Metazoa; phylum Chordata; class Actinopteri; order Acanthuriformes; family Acanthuridae; genus Acanthurus; species Acanthurus tractus. Next base: position 16,820,730 of record JAQNCA010000007.1, read on the forward strand.
CTGCAGATTGTCTGGCTGAGACAGTTCATTGACTCTGGAATATCCGTCATTGTTTTTCCTGTCCTGTTCAGCGCTTCCACATGTGTGTCTGGTTTTAATGACGGCGAGTCACCCACAGACCTGTTATAACTTGATGGACCATATAGTGCCAATACCACACTGGAAATTTTTACACTTTAAAACGTGTGTTTTTCAGTCTATTATTAAACCCATGATTGCTTTTGTCATTAATTGTGTTGGTTGTCATGGTTTGGTTGCATGCCATGGCACAGTCGTCCCCTCTTTCCTCTTCTGCATCTAAATGTAATTCATCACTGTTATGTGTGTTCTAACTTGTCAGACCTGCTGTTCCTCACCTGCCCAGCAGCTGTCGGCACTGAGTTTCCAGCCTCAGCCGACTCCCCTATCTACAACCTCCGATTAATCCCAATGTTTCTAAAGGAGAGTTCTCAAATGGAATTCACTATGATGTCACTGTTCATCAGTTTTGAGGAACAGTTTCAGTCTGTTCTGACAGACTGTCTGCCTGTCTGTTTTGTGATTACCACAATAAAAAGTGCAACAGAGAAATTAATTAGTGCATGAATTAGGTGTTGCTAGAAGCTTGCAAGTTCTTAACTCCATTAACATTGAAATTTTCTCCAATTTGGACTCTGTTCCAGGTCAGCACTGACAAGACAGTTATCAGAATTTATGTCAACTTCAAGTGTTTTTGTAATTAGAATTAATTTTATATAAAACATATCATAGATTATATTTCAACTTAAGACCACATCACACAAAGTCTTTCTAACCCTAACCCTAAATCAGGAGGAGCCAACCAAAAAAAAATCAGATAATACACATGTAACAAGCAAACAATAACCAAAAAGTACAACAAGGCACTGTAAGGGTGACCCGATCACCGAATGATGTGAGCATACATCACTCAGCCCAAAATGTGCTATACCCCTCTTCTTCATGTTTCCTGTCCATCTCTGCACGGCTGGCTGTTAAGTCTTAGTTATCTAAGAATAACCTTTGAAGGTTATATATGCAAACTTAGTTCAACTTTAACATTATTCCCAGGGGAAAATACTTTGTACCTTAAAAATGATTAAAATTAAAATTATCTGCTTTGCAAAATAAGTTTGTTCATGAACATAAAAGATCTCTTTAAGTCTTAAATAGTTCTGAGAATAAACCGTACTGACCACGAAGAAAGAGCTCATTTATTACTCGGCAGTTCACAGTGGTGTTGTTGTTGACACTTGTTTTAGATATTTGGCACTGGTTTGTTCATCATCAGATTTGGAATTAGATCATCAACACTTTGAACTGGAGATGAAAGGAACCACTGCCGTTTTTGCTCTAAACGGAACACAAAATTGCGTGGGAATGGGATTCACTCTTGAGTGTGTGTGACTGTTAGCACCCACATGCATTCTGACACGTGTGTGTGTCCTTGTTAGGTTACTTGATCTGGAGACTGATCTTGCGTGTCAGGCCGGGGACAGATAGGGAGGGCTGTTCGCCTGAACAGCTGCATGTCCGGAGGCTGTTGACTGGCCACCTCTTATCGCAGGCGGCTACAACAGCTTTTTGTTTTGCCACGGGAGATCTTAACTTTCTCATTAAGGTCACTGGGTAAGAGGATGGGAACTCAGAAGCGGAAACCCATGACACTTTTAGGCCCCGCTCAAGGGGAGACACTGGTGTTGAACTTGTGTGTGGGTTTAGTGGTGAATGGATGCTTCAGAGCAGACATGGAGCCCTGTTTTTTCATCTGTGGTGAGAGCTCAACTGTACTGGAGGTTGGGGTGTGAGAAACAGAATCACAATTGCATAACAACAAACATGGAACTTTTGGCCTTTTATTATATATCCTCACTTTGATTTTAAAAAAAACTACAAGGGATCTGCCTCCCTCTTGTGGTCAGTGGGAGTTCAATTGGTTGTCGTTGCTTTCAGTCACTGCTTGTCATCACTTCAGTATATTCTCCTCTTCAGGATAAACATCTCACAAACATTTACCTCTGATAGTCCCACTTGGTCTCTCTTACTGGAATGGATCAAACTTTTTTATTGCATCCTTTGAGTTCATGTCGTTGTTGCACTTTAATTTTGATCAGTAATTATGATCATAAAGTTTGTGGATTAGTCTGAGTTCCTTTGGATGACAACACAGGAGACATCTGTGTGCCCACAATGTACGGGCTATGGAGCTGCTCTCCTGTGGTTGCTGCTAGTGGAAAACCCATAATGGCCTTTAATTGGGACTTTAATTGTGTGTGGTGGAGCAAAAGCCTTGACTACAAAACTGGCGGTATTTGAGTGCATGCATGTGTCCTTTGTGTAAGTATATGTGTTGGTCTCCAAACTGTCTTCCTCTGGGCCTGTGTTTTGCTTCAGTTGGAATTAGACCAGCTATTACTGTGTCAAACCATATACGTTATGATGTACTTAATATTGGCATTATTTGGCCTACCAGGGAGGATGGTAATACAGCCAGTCAAGCTAAATAGGGACACCCACACACACACAAACACACACACTGGCATTTGCGCCGACACAAAGATGCTTTTAGTGTGAGGCGTTTCACAAGAACCCTGTTTCAAATAGCTCTATATTCTCTCTATTCATCCATGCCCTTTGGATACGTCTAAAACTACCAGCAGCAGCTTTTAAAATCAATGGGAAGCATTTTAATACAAGGGAGGGACGGCTGATTATTATGTGCTGTGAAGAATGTTGCAGCTGAAAAACTGCTTGATGACATATGACCCTGTGAAAGATTGCAATTTCACCCTCGGATCAAGTATAGCTGCAGTGAGAATTTGTAGTTGTTTTGGTATCATCACAGACAGATGTTCTCTTAACACTTATCATCCAAAGTCTTAACATTAACATGTATGCCTCGTTAATAAGCCTGCTATCCAACATAAACTAGATATGCATGAGAATGGACATAAGGGAAGTGTAATATAAATGGGGGTAAGAAAAAGGTAGCAGAGCATGTGTTGAACATAAGAGAGGCAGCAAGAAAACACGACCAGGAGTGTACAGGGGAGAAGGAAGTAGAAAGATGAAACTGAATGGGTTGTGCTTGTCATGATTACACTGGCACTAATGGGAACACTTGGATGAGATGGAAAACAAAACGCCATCTCGTGTTCCATTCATGTCTGCAGCGCCTTGGCCTCTGTTCCCTACAAATACATACACATACACACGCATATGCACACACACGCACACACTGGCAGAATGAAGCAGGAGCTTGTGGTTCCAGTCCAGTGACAGCGGCCTGTATTCAGGGTGGCGACGCTTCAGGAGTAGCTCCTCGTATTGGAGAAGCATGTTTGTGTTGGCCCTGAATTAATAACTTTTCATTTAGTGCGGAAATGACAGGAATAGTAATTAAGGAAATGGAATGATTTTATTGGCCATGATGTTTATATTAAGTTCCAGATGTGAAGCAGCTGCTTGCGCAGCAAGAGGCCCTGCCCCCCATGTGTTATCTAGAGGAACTCTTTTTAAAATTAAGATAACAGTGCTGGTTAAATATTAGTTTGTGTGTACAAACAACACAGTATCTCGTTCACAGCATGTCGCAAACTGAACTAATATCATGTCCAGTTTGATTAATGGCGGACAGTTACGAAGCACTACGAGGCCTGCTCTGTTTTTATAAATGTGCCCCTAAAGTGCAATTTATTTGCAGATATAATGTTACTCTATTTCAGACCTGATTTGCCTGACTGGAAAAGTTAATATCGAGGAGTGGCTGTTCAGCATTTTTGGGTGGCCCCAACACGTGAGACCCACATCATATTAAATCCCAGTATCCCTTAAATGGTAATGACAGCACTGCTCGGATCCTGACATTGCCTGTCACAAAGCCAGATTGAATTTCAAATTTAGATCAAGCCAATCTCTACTGTAACTTTTGAAGCTGTTGTCAGGCTTATGACAAGCACTGGCACAGAAATGAACAGAGAGACGTATTTTTCTTAGCCTTAACAAAACCTAGAGGATTGTATCAATATGTACCTTAACTTCAAAATAGTGTTCACACGTACTTTAAAACCTTCTGTTTCTCTATTGTGTAAATATTTGATATTCTTTTGACTGATAATGTACGTTCAATGTAGCATTTAATTATTCTAAAAGCCCCTAAAGTTTTGCTAAAGTGAAGCCAACATGCCTTACTTTAGGTTTATACATAACATTAACATTAAGCGTGAAGCTGCAACCATTGCTCTGTCCAAGCAAAACATGTTAGAGCTTCCTGGGCGGTGACTGCGTGCACCCTGTGGAGAGTTTAGTTAACATATGAGAATACTTGAGAACTGCTAGTGAGAACTGTAAATTATGTGTGGATGACACTGACTAGGAGATGAACGGCTATTGAAGAAAAAGAACACACCCATAAGACATACTTTAACTCACAGGCTTATTTTTGTATTGATGTCTGGAAATTGAAAATTCAACCTCATACACAACTCCAGACGTCTCTGTTCCTGTTGTTTTGCAGCTGTTCTACCATTGTAAATCTAAATGAAATACAGAGGAAATGTTGATTTGCTGCATTCCCTTTTTCAAGTTACTTTATTGTTTCTCTCTCTTACTCATTTTAGAGTCATTTATTATGAAGATGTTTTCTCTTTTGCATGGCAGTAGTAGAGCCCTGCCCATTACTGTAGCCTATGATGTTTTGTTCTGTTGTGATGTGCTCCCATCTGGTTTCTAGTGAAAATGCATCACTCCATTAACATTGCCTGTGATCTAGAGGATGCTTTAATCTAAGACTATAAACTCCACTTAATTACATCCTCCAAAAGAGCTCGATTAGTATAATGCAATCAAACAGGGAGCACATCCATTTCAGCAAGTCAAACATGCTCAAATGGCTCTTGAAAGTGTTTACTTTCTTTTTCTGATCAGATCATAGAATCATATTCCGAGGTCCAAGGTTATGTTCCCAAGTCCTGATTAGTACTTGTGTTTTTTGTGGGTAAAAATAAGATACACACGCAATTCCATTTCTCTGCAGCAACAACTACCAAAATGGTTCAGTTAAGTGAACTCTAAACGGACTCTCTGTGTGGAGCACTGATGACTTTATGCTCGACCTTTCATGCCTGTCATCGTATGACATCCAGTCATGCTCACATTGTCTGAGTGTGTCATACCAGATAAGTTTGGTAAAATTTCTCAGTGACTTCAACTTCAGCAAGATCCAAATTGCCTCACATGGCTTTGAAGACATCATTGTAAAAGATGCCTGGTAGTTATTTAAATCTCAGTGACTTGATTAAAAGATTGAATAAGCACACAACGAATGCAACAACATAGCAAGTAATCCTGACTTTCTTGCAATGGTTTAACAAGTTTGACACTGATTTTATAACTAATAACTAGACTCATATGACACTAGATTTAAGACAGATGTTTTAAACATAATTTCATTTTCTATTTTCACCTCTCAAAATTTTCATTAAAAAAAGATTAAGAATATCTACAGAGTAAGTGAAAAATTCCCAAAATCCCCCCAAACAAAATTCCATCTGCTCAAGGACGTGTTTTAAGCCTTGTGCACAACAGCTCTCATCTTTCACAATGTTTACATCATTGGAAGTGAACCATAGGGTGTTTCTGATAAAAAAAGACCACATCCCCTTACATGGCCACACCTGTTTCAAATGGTAGCCTCTATAACCTCACATAATTTGGATGTGTGGCTTTCTCACCCCTTTTTTAAGTGAGTATTTTGTCTGCTTAAAGAACTTCTCACTTCATCAGTAATAACTTCATCATGATATACGACAAATATGCACAAAGTCATACAAAAGGGAAAATAATGGTGAGAGGCTCAACATATATATTTGATTAAAAAAAGATTAATAAAAGATATGTTGTAATTACTAGTGGTAAACAAAGCATCTACAGCCTTATGCTTGTATTTATCATGTAAAAATAACATTTTGTATGAAAGAAAAATACACATGAATCAAGAATTTCAAGAAATGTATTTAAGATTAGAGGTAAACTTCTAAAATCATCTGTAATTTTATACCTGATTACATACAAGTACCCAAATTAGTTTGTTCACTCGTATTTGAGGGGACAGATGAAGCTCTCCCATTGAATTTCTTTGTATATAAATATTTTATGGTGATGTATTGAAGATCACAATAACGTTATTTTTAGTAGTAGTCGTAGTAGTAATAGCGTAATGGCTGCCTAATATTTTCGTATCCTTTATTTTTTCTTCGTCATATCCGGCATTTACGCTAAACTTCCTGTCTTCTGCCTGTGTGTAACGTTAGCACAACAATGGCGACGAGTACTGAGGTAAGTAGTTTGTGTATTTTATTGGAAAATTACCCTCTGATGTTATGGCAGATTTTGGTCGGACTTATTGGTATAATTGCTAACGATGACTTACACTGCCAACGGAAACTGTTTCCTTTTTACGCCTGTTTACAATCTCGTGTTATTGTGCTAAGATAGCCGATGTTAGCAAAATGCTATTTAACGTTAACGTGAGCTCGTCACTGACTTTTGGGCATCTCTCTCCATCCATTTCGTCGGATACTTTCGGCTCCATGTATACGCTAAATTTTGCTATCAATCAGCTAGATGTTATTTCGTATTGTAATTGTTGCGTAGTTGTAACAGACATTTTTTTGCAGGCGTCTACTTCAGCCACTGAGGAAGAACAAACTGAAACACTTCCGTCCCTGAAGAGAGAGGAGAGACTACGGAAATTTCGAGAGTTACATTTCAAAAGGGTAAGGTTCTTCTTTTTCTATTTTTTAGATCTAAAAATTTCAATAATTACGCTTGTTTACTCACGCCGTCAGCACAAGTCGTTCAAAGCTTGGATGGGCATTTCTCTTCTTACCACTTGCCTACAGCTGCTTGTACAATATGTCAACATGTTATTTTTCACTGCAGAATGAGGCACGAAAGCTCAATCACCAAGAAGTTGTGGAAGAGGACAAGAGACTGAAACTCCCCTCTAACTGGGAGGCTAAGAAAGCCAGACTAGAGTGGGAGCTTGCTGAAGATGAAAAGAAAAAGGTTTGTGGTAGTCTGCATATCCAGCAATATGAGAAATGTCACTGATCAGATTGTAAAAAATGAAGACATGGTGAAGAATTTTGCAATTAAAGTGTCAGCTGTTTGCATGTTTATAGACTTAAAGTCATCTAATAAAATTTCACTCTCAAATTGTCATACTTGTGATGAAACTCAAGTACCTAAAAATTATTACTAATGATGATGTGCTGTTTCTCGAGAGCAATGGTGCCTTGACTTAAACTGCACCTATTTAATCAAACATTTGTGCATTTTATTGATCAACCGTGTAAAATATTTTTTTAAAAACTGCCATTTGCATACAGACAGATGAGAGAGCCTAGGTTTTCACAGATGCACTACGAGTAACAATGATTCAGTGGCTGCTATAGAAAAACTCAAAAATTCTAACCGTTTAATTTTAGTGTTGACCACAAATTCAACCTAGTGTTGGTATTTGGCTCTCAGGAATGTGCTGCCAGGGGGGAGAACTATGACAGAGTGAAACTGCTGGAAATCACTGCTGACGATGCAGAGCGATGGGAGAGAAAGAAGAAGAAGAAGAACCCGGACACTGGCTTTGCAGGTTTGTTGCAGAGTTTCTTAGGAACATATAGACTATGAAATGCGAAAGCTGTGTTTCTGCTTTACCTCGCGATCATTGTGACGAAATGTACTTTGGTCCAAAAGATATTAAAACTCTTTAGTGGTGTAAAATCTGCTGTGCCGTGTTGTTTAGTCTGATATGTCCTTAACACATTAATTTACTGCCAAAACTGAAGTTACTTGGATGTATTTCATGTCTTACTACTTTGTCAAAACACACATACTTCAGCCATCATGATACAACCTGCATGTACATTACAATGGGCCCCCATTTAGTCTCAGACTGGCATAAATACAGACTTCAGGACCAAAAGACAGCCGTCATTTCTCAACCAAGTCGGTCACCATCTTCATATCCACTTTAACAAATAAGCATCTGTGTGAATAAATCAAGCTAAAAAGCAAAGCCTATCAAGACTACAGTCTTATTCAGCTTTGTTTGTACATGAATTCCAAACAGTCAACGCATTTCTTCATCCATCAAAGAAAAACTGCTCTTCCTTACATTTAAGGGCCCTGACTCACCAAGTTGATGGTCTGCTATCGTTTAGTATCTGTTACTATAGTTTTTGTATTGTTTCTCACACCGTTGACTCTAGTTGCTCTTTTTCAGCTCTTGTCTGCCACTTTTTGGCAGATCCAGAATGTTGAAGCCAAGACAGAGCCCATCTGTGAGAGAAAACACTGTGACTGACCATGGAAATATAGTTTCCAAAATAGCTATTTTTTGCCCTGGATGACTGGACAGATTAGTTTCTTTCAGCATGAGGATGAGCTGATTAAAGTTTTTAAAATCTGAATTTTCATTTAATATTCTGCAGAAAAGCCCCTTTGGCCTTTTGCTGCACTTAAATTCACCCAAGTGTGGTTTCTCCCTGATTTTCCCCTCTGACTCTTCCTTGTTTTTCCAAACTGGAAGACTAGGGGCTGACAACACCAGTGTCTTTTGCAGCTGTTTACCTGACATATACTATCTATATTTATGTGGCTTAGAAGCAGTAACCGTTGTAATGAAATTGTCTAATTATTGGGCAAAATTGTTGTGAAAGTGGTAAACACTTTATGATTACAGTTATTTGTATATAAAGATTTTATGTATTTTGTTCCCTTTTTCAGTGGCGTTTGCAGACTACCTCCATCCGCTGGTCTTGACACTACAACTCAGTCACAGAACTTACTCATTTACCATCAGCTGTTGCTTTTGCAGTATGTTTAAGTGCAACTTTCTGCCTTAACACAGGCAATGTACGGCGACACAACAATTGGTTGTCGTTGCCACTAGTTCTTTGATGTCAGTGTTGGTGTGTCAGCATGGCCCTAATATGATCATGGCTGGCAGTTGATGTTTAACACACTGAGGTGTTTGTCACTAACTGATTGTATTGACTTTAGTGTCTTATAACATCAAGAAGTAACATGGAAACAAACATTGATTTGATCAGTCTGCTTTATTTTAGGCACATGTAATCATCCTGTTGTGGAACTAAACCTCAGTATATTCATTAAGTAAATTGTAATTTAATAAGGTTTACTTTTGAGGAAGAAAGTGGTACACTGTGATTCTGGTCTGCATTTCTTTTCTGCATGTGACAGTTTGAACAGTTTTTCCACTTCTATTTGACACTGTGAAATGCTGTTACATAGCAGCAGTGTATAGAGCATAACTGGCTGCTTGGGATATTAATCATCTCAAACTGCTCCCAATTTAATCTACCGACAAAAGACTTTATGTGTCTCCTAAATATGGCTGCCATCTGTTGCATCAAAACCTCCTCTGAATTAAAACCTTGGGGGAGAAAATTATCACCAGAGGGGCTTCAAGAGAGGAAGAGAAGAGAAGAGGAGAGTTACCTCTCTTCGTCCCTCTTTAACCAGCCACAGGTTGTGTTTCTAGGTCTTGTGCCTGCTTGCTGTTTGTTTCGGTAATTATAACTCAAGTCATTTTTTCCCCCTGCTTTCTCTCACACAATGGACTGAAGGTTATGCTGAGGCCCAATTCCGACAATACCAGAGGCTCACCAAGCAAATCAGACCAGACCTGGAAGGTTATGAGAGACAAAGGGAGGAATGGTGAGTTATGCCCCTTCCCCTCCTTTGCTGTGACAGTGCTGTATTTGTATCTTTTAATAGTTAATGTCCTCTGGTGTTACTCGATCTTTTTGCAATCCTTGTTAAAGGGCCATAAAAATGACACATGAGGATGATGCTGCTATGACCGTGACTGTGAAATTTCAAGTCAAGTAAAATGAATTGCAACAATTTGCTTGGTATGCTCATCGTAGAATTCACCCATCACATGTGCACAAAGCATTTCCTATATGATAACTTGTACCCCCTAATTTGCCCTCGGGATAGTGTTGACACAAGTGCCCATTCCTGAAATCATTTAAAGATCTTAAAATGCATGCACATCAAGGCTTAAGAATAATTGCCTACAGTTTTTTGTTTTGTTTTTGTTTTTTTTTTACCCCTAAAGGCTGACGCACACACAACCATGAATGATAGAATAACAACTTTTTGCCTTGAGCCCATATCCTCTTATCTTGTTAGGGTGACCGTGGTCTCATTGCTGGAAAAGAACAGTCAGTTATAACTTGTCAAAATGGTTAGTTTCACTGGTTTGCCATATGTAATTCTTTTTCTGGTATTCCACAGTGGTGAGGACTTCCACCCAACATCCAACAGCCTGATTCATGGCACACATGTCCCCACAAAGGAAGGCATTGACCGCATGGTGGAAGACGTTGAGAAACAGTAAGTCACACTCGAGAGCAAACAGACAGAAAAGAGATGCCATATTGTCTTCCAGCCATCCACTTATTTAGCCCTCTCTCAGCTTGCCCATCGAGGATTAACTTGACACACTGGGCACCACTAAGATGAACCCTGGTACCAACTGTTTCCTGATTTCTGCCCTCTGTGGCTGCTGTCACAATTATTAAAAAGTAGTGGACAGGGCCTACGACCTTAGTGCTGAAAATGAAGAAATTTTAAAAAATTAATTGCATGTAAGAAAAATAATTGGTCATGTATAAAAGGACCCCAAATAGAAAAAGCAAGGTGAGCTTGGAGCTATCTAGCCTCAGCCATGCCTTATTATGATATTTTTTTTGCAAGTCAGAACACCTAAAAGTTTCGGGGTTTTTTCACACATCTTAGAAAGACTGTGGGTTTAAGTCAGACCATTTTCCTGTAACAGACACACAAGTAATACAGTGTGTAGATAGGTCTGAAATTATGTGACTGTTTTTGTTATTATAAATTATGTGTGGGTGATACTGTGATCTGGTTAGAAAATTAGAAGAGGGGACTTTTGTACATACAAGGGCCTATTTGAAGAAATCAACCCCAGTGTCACGATGCAAGCAGATGATAGAAGACACTTTATATAATCTTTGTGGGGTGCTGCTTAGGTCAGGGGCAGCTTCTTACCCAAAATGGACCACCCTTAACAGAATGTATCTCTGGGTCCTAGTCAGGGCACAGCCCCTGGTCGGAAATAGCAAACTATGTAAATGATTTTGAGTCAAACAATTAGCCCATTCTTAATACTCAGCGTGGAAAGAATTAAACAGTACCTTCAGATTTCAGTCCTCACATTTAACTGACTGCTGCTTCAAACCAGTTAGTTCTCATTACGTTTACGCCTTTCACTCTTGATTTCCAAGTTCTTTCCCTTAGCTGTTCTGTATTTGAGACAGTTGAGGGCTTGTGTTAGAGATGCGACTGTGGGGCATTAGAGAGGGATTCAGTTGCCAGGTTATGACGCACAACAATGCTTTGAAGACAGACACAGTAAATCAAGACTGGGAGCTCATAAATTGACATTATTTTCCTCTTGAGTATGTATGTGTTATATTTTCCATCGCCACTATCCATGCCAAATTTAAAGGTACAGCCCTCTAAATTAATGCCTGTTGCCAATTATTGTTATTGGATATGCAATGGATAGTAGCCATACTGGTTTGTGAAATCTTCTCTAAGCTCCTTTTATTTGTGATTGTCAGGATCGAAAAGCGGGCCAAGTACAGCAGACGAAGAGCCTACAATGACGATGCAGACATTGATTACATTAATGAGAGGAATGCCAAGTTCAACAAGAAGGCGGAGCGCTTCTATGGCAAATACACAGCTGAGATCAAACAAAACTTGGAGAGAGGCACAGCTGTCTAGTGAGACCAGTCACCTCCGCGGACATGGTTAAGGGCCTTAGTTTAGCCCCTGTCCTCTCAAAACTTGCTGAAAAATGCAGAAAATGTGTATTATAATGTCGGAATGGACTGTGTATTGTAGGGCAGTTTTTTTTTTTTTTTTTTTGTCATGCCGAGGCTACAATAATTAAATTTTATGTATGATATGTAATGTTTGGTGTTCCTTTGTGTAATATTAGAAGTGAAAACAACACTGTTGTTATTCTTGCCCTTTATTTTTAAATAAACAACTCTCCACTATCCATTTATCTTGCACACTTGTTTGTTTTTCTGTTGGTATACTGTGTGTGCGGTCTCATGACGGGGACATACTGAGCATGAGAATGAACTACCATCAAACCTCAGGGCATTTTTTGCAGAAGATGGCAGCTAAAAGAATGTTTTAGTGTAGGTGCACGCAAGAGATAAGTGCCAACAACTGAGCAATTCAATTAATTCGTTATCATGAGCATCTCAGTATAACTAACTTGCCCCAAGCTGTGACACAAGCAAGGGAGCCTTGTGACTGGAGAGGACACAAAAACAGGTTCCCATGTAAGTATGCTATTCTTGAATTCCTGCCTGTGTGAATATAGGAGCACTGCACCCTCTACAGGCCACGCAGTCAGTAATTTCTGTTGTGAAGGAAAAGTCCTACATTACTGAATTGAATCAAACGTTGGTTATTGTTCGTTGGTGTATGTAATCAAAATCAATCAATCACGGTGTATGAGCAAAATTAATTATAGGCCGTCTTCAAAAGGATTGTGTGCAAAGACAAGTTTATGTTTCTGTATTAAAGACCAGGGGAGGTCTTCAAGTGATGTCTTTGATATTTGACTCTGATCCAGAGTTGTTAGGGTGTGAAGTGTTGGGGTTTGATGATTGTGATATTTTTGTAATCTTATCTGATTCGCCGGAGGATATTGGCTGGGAATTGTATAAGGAACAAAAAAAACATAAATTTGCTGTCTCAGATAATCTGACTCCTTTTTAATTTTTTTTAAACCCAATTGCCAGTTATAGCTTTAGTAGGTGAGTTTTCCTTTAATCACCAAGAACTGTGAGTGACTAAAAACTACAATAAACAAAACATTTTTTGTCACATTCATGTTGACTTTTCCTCTTTCGTGTGCGTCTCTATGATGTGTACAAACAGTACCAACTCCCTGCTTTAGTACCTTCTGCTCCAATTCCGCCATGATTGTCTTTGTTGTGCATTTTCATGTCTTATCCTCTATCAAAGTAATTAATCAAAATTACAGGTCAGTTAACAGCAGGAGACACGCAGTCTGGCTGTCAGACATATTCAAAAGTGTGTGATTTTATCTTCTCCTTACAACGGATTGTGACATGTATTAAAATATCTGCATGAAAAGCCTTGGGATGATTAAAATGTATTACCTACTTAATAGATAGTTATCTCACACAATGAATAAGTTACCTCCTGGCAACAGATCACTGTAAGTTTTAACATGTGCCAAGAACCCATCAAGATAAATACACACAAACATGAGAAGTAGCAAAGCCGCCACAACAGTAGAATATATCAAATTACTCAAGGTGCATGTTTAAATCCTGTGTAAGCAGCCGTTGATTGATGGTTTTTCATCGTCTGAGTCTGATAGGAAAGAGAAAAAAATGAGTGTGTGTGGTGTGATACACTGCAGACATTCTGAGATGTCATATAGAAGAAGCTTAAGAATTGCACACTTAAAACACTTACTGTTACCCCTCTATTCAAGTGACCCGCTAAGGACCCTAAGGCTATGCGGAATTCGGCGATTATTTATTTTCATTGTACGACTGGGCTAAGCAACTGTGACGTCAACATCTCCTCTACAGAAACGGCTAGTGAACAATATGATACAAGGAACAGAGTGAACTATGAAGGAATCTTGCTGCTCTACTATGAATTTTTAAATGATCTTACCATCTTGGGTTTCAAATATCCTGTACTAGGAGATGTCAGCCAGTGGTTAACTTGGTATTGTCTTTTTTTTTGTACTTTTGAAATCTTTGTATCAATTATGCTGAAAATCAAACTGATTTGCCACTTTGTAACACTTAACTCATACTGGCAGTGATTCTGAGGTTTTGGAACTGGACATCTGTGCCGACCTCAGTCTTCAACAATTCTCACAAAACATTAACCATGTGTAAGCAGTTTCTTCAAATCTAAGATAATACTGACACCTAGTGGTCAACGTAAAAACCTGCATTTGATCTGTTTTCATTGGTTTGGGTTTATGTTTAGAGAAACGTTGCCTGTCCTATTTAAGGGAGGAATTTCTTGTCGTCCAGTTGCAGATCTGTTTCCCTCTGTCCTTTTTCAAAATTACAAAACAGTAGTTACAAGTGCAGGTTTCTTCTTAATTGCACGTATGCAGTTACACAGAGCTGTATATTTATCTGTCCTTTATTTGCAATGTACCCTATTGGATCCACTATTCTTTGACTGACCAGAACATGGGAGCAATCCTGTGTATATACTTTGCTTTCGAATAACTTCATGAGTTCTAACATAATCCTTTTCATTGATGATTGTAGTCAGTCTTGAAAACTCTAAAACCCTATTTTCTATTAATGGTTCTCCCCATTTATTTTTTCTAAGTTCAAAAATGACTGAATGCAGATCAATGATAACAAAAAACGAAGACTCAAAATCAGATAAAATCTTTATTGATTGCATGAACAGCACAATATATAAATTCAGGGGAAAAAAAAAAGATCCCACCTGAACAAATCTTCTCTTCTTCCGTTGGCCATGAAATGGTAGAACATGATATGTACAAAATATATACAATATTTAAAGAGTCCATGTACTCTGCCACACTAGCGTGACATGGTAAGTGTGTGTTTACGTGTGTTAGAGGTTTTGCCTGATTTAACAGGAATCCAGTGCCCATAGGGCTTCCTGCTCTCATATAGGTCCACTCTTGGAGTTACCTTTGCACATGATGGAGCTGCCACAATTGGTTTGACCACAGAGTTCTGATAGGGAAAGAAATAAAGAGAAAACAGGCTTTAGATAATGTCAATATATTGTCAGGGTAATGTTAAGGAATGTTTGGTGGAAAAAAATAATTTTAATAACTTACATTAAGGCTGAAAGATATTATTCTCCTTTTTGGGGACATCTTTGGGCTGGCCAAGTCATCAGACTCCTCCTCACTATTCTGTTTCAAAAAGACAAGAACAGCCAAACTAGTTAGACACGTTCTTAAAACTTATGGCAGAGTGAGCTTTTGACAGTTTGTGAAGTTCGTTAAAATGGATTACAGCTTACAAACATTGTAGCACACTTCTACTGCATTGATAATTTACCAAATGTTAGCTTCAACAAACTGCAGCTCTCATGCACACCCCCCAACCCCCACCCCCACACTGTCAAAGACTAAGCCAGACAATTATATGAATGCTTCAAGGACAGGCCTTGAAACAGAATAGAGCAAAAAAAAAGAAAAGCAAACATAATACAAAGTAAGAAGTATGTCTTCTCTGTCTACAGTGGCAGCATGATGGTGACGTAGGTTTCCCAGCCCCTCAGCACACAGCTCGTGTACCAACTTATCTTTGGCATACGGAGTGGAGTTCTTCATCTGTTTTTAGCTCTCTTGACAGGAATTGTCACTATAATGTAGTCCACACGCCTGCGCTCCATCAGCGAGTGGAGGACTCTGCTAAATAACAACGACCCATTTCAACTTCAAGCATACATACATTTGTAATGTCAAAATTCTGAAAAGGCCTATGTGAGTTGAGTCAGTGCAATAAAATATCTGAATGTTTGTGCTTCGGCTATATATCTATGTGTGTAATTAGCATTTTCATGGACTGTGTGCTACTTGTCTAAATGTGAGTAGATCTACTAAAGTGTTTGCAAATCTCTAATTGATAAACTAAACATTTTGAACATTTCAAGAGTTATCAGTTAACCTTTTACGCAATAACACATTGTCGTCACCCAAGTCACATGACAGCCCTTTAATCCCAGGTGCCGATGAGAGAAGGAGATCACTGTCATGTTATCTATGAAGACAGGAATAAATACAGAGAGTATGTGTGTTCCCCCAGGGGTCGAAAGGTTAACACAAGACAGGAAATTCAACACAACACAGACTTTAAGCTTGTCAATAGAGAACTACAGACCTCACACTGTGCTGGATTTACAGTATATTGGCTGCAAGTCTGATAAAAGGTTGTGACCTCTACAAGAGACTTTAAGAAAAATTATTCTTCCTGTTCAGCAAAAGCAACACTTACCCATATCCTTGTGTTAAAAAAATAATAATGATCAGTGAAATGTTATGCAAAAGTGCTGAGAAAAACTGTTACCTTGCCCTGTTATGAACGTCCAGTTGAGGATAGGAAACATCTACACCTTATATTTCAATCCATGTTTAAGTTTTTTCTTTAGTGTATGGTGTTTACCATGTGAAGCCAACAGTCAATTAAAAACACTCACCTGTGATGGAGTCTTTTCAGGGTCATGTCTCACCCTTGACAGTGGCTCCAGAGACATCTGTTTCGACTCCACTGACTGCTCTGACAGGATTGGTTTTACACTCTCTGGAAGTTCCAGCTTCTCTGTTCCAAGGATCTTCATTGCATTGGCCTTTGCAGTTTGGAGGAGCTCCTTTTTATCTGAAGAACACAATTTTTAAACAGATGGTTTAAACTGGTGCATAGTTCAACATTTCTCTAAATATAAATGATATGAAAAAAACAAATAGTAGTGTTTACTATTCCCTCTTTAAAGTTACTTACCATTCAGAGTCACACTGACTGAGTGCCCTGAAGATTTGGAGCTTGAGTGACTCCTGTGGGTCCTGGATGGTGATCGAGGTGAAGGCCTCTCAGTCCTTCTGTGTCTGCTCTGGTGGCTCTGATGGCTGGAAGACCTGGAGCTGGACCTGTAGTGTGATCTGTGGCGTCTTTTACATGAGTACCTGTCTGGTGAGGGTGAGCGACTGTAAGAACGTGAGTGGGCCCTGTAGTGGCGGGGTGGGGAGCGGCGGTATCGGCGACTGCCATATCTGCGATGATTGTGACATCGACAGCGTGAGGAACGTCTGTGGCAGCGGGGGTGAGAGCGGGACCTGGGGTTAGAAGAGGATCTGCTGGTAGATGAAGATGATGTTGAAGAAGAAGACCTGTAACGCCCCCTGTGGCTGCCACGTCCCCTGTAGCGGCCGGAACTTGAAGAGTGGTTACTGTCACAACCACTTCTGGATCGGGAGCGAGAGTGAGATGAGGCAGGGCTTTTCTGGTCAAAGATAACACTGATGCCATCACTCTGGCGAGCATGAGCCATTTCGGAGTGGGACTCCTTTGCCTTGGCCATTGTGTTACTTCTTGACACAAGCTGAAATGAGAAAAATCAAACATCTGCTTAGCTGTTTTAGAATTAAACACTGAAAATAGCTAATATACTTTAATTGGTTTGTCCCTTGTAGTCCTAGTAGCAATGACATGCGTCATTACTTCGTTAGAGAAGTGCCTTGATAATACCCGGAGTCTACATACAACCCATGACTGCTGTTGCATAATAGTTTTCTCGGTGCTGCCCCTAGCGGGCAAAGTGGCGTTGAGTAACTACAACGGCCGACTGGAGAGTACTGGAAATTTCCACAATGACGTCAGCTAAAGCTGGCGGGCTAGCTTAAGCTAGCGTCTAACTTTCCACTTTAACTACTACGTATTAAACCTATTAAAACGAATCAAATAATAACGTGGTCCGTTACAAATAAACGAACAACACATTCAAATGTAAAAAAAGACGATTAAAATCTACAACTCGAACTCTCGACTGGCAAAACAGTTAGCTATGCTAGTGGATGTTGTAATTCTTACCAGGCCGACTGTAGCTTGAAAACTTGGTTCTGTTAATGCCGACGATAACGATTTCGTAAAGAAGGTCGCCCTGAGTCACTATAAAGAAATATTAAAGTAAGAAAATTGCCCAAATACTGATATTTGTCGATTAACAGTAAAAGAAAATGGCAGAAGCTGTTTCTCCTACGAAGCTGGCACGTCCGTCGTCGATTCTCGTCTGAAACCAATGAGGCGGAGCAACGGGACTTTTAGAAGTCTCTGGAAATTTTGGTCACGTGTTACTGCGAGCGATTTGATTGTTTTGAAGGTTTACTGTTGAAACGACCTTCTTAAATGCAGACATAAGTCGATTCGATTTAAAAAGTCTTTTTTTCTTTTACTCGCAGAGAGATATTTGTCAGACCATGAGAAAGTTGTTTTGACGAATCATTTTTTGTGACCGCAGCAGCACAGGAATAAGAATATCTATATTCGCTTTCGACAAACAATACTGAAAAGACGATGGAGGCGTGTAGTGGAGTCAAGACAAAAATATGTCCTGAATCTTTTTTTTGTGTTTGTACGAAACCAGAATGCATACACATG
This sequence comes from Acanthurus tractus, assembly GCA_029783725.1. NCBI lineage: Eukaryota > Metazoa > Chordata > Actinopteri > Acanthuriformes > Acanthuridae > Acanthurus > Acanthurus tractus. Next base: position 16,839,011 of record JAQNCA010000007.1, read on the forward strand.
CTTACTATTGTCGGATATTTTAAATAAGGGAAACGTAGTTCAACCATATTACCAGCAATATCTACAGTATCAGTATTCATTGCCACGCCATTCAAAGAAACAAGACTACGACTGAATCCCACAATTAATTGCAATGTATTAAATGTCCTCTCTCCTTAAAAAAGGGTTCTCATTGCACGTCAAATGCCACGTAAAATCAGTCGATTGGGTTTACATTATTGTAACCAAAGGCCAGCCTTGTAAGTGTTAAGTTGAGCTGCATTGTAAGCAGCCGTCTTTAATTTATCTTTTGAGGGAAGTCTCCTGTTTTCCTCTTATTTTTACTACAGCAACAAAAAAAGTAGCAACAATCTA
>JAQNCA010000007.1:16839464-16876079 GCA_029783725.1 Acanthurus tractus
AAAAAAGTAGCAACAATCTACATTTTTTCCTTATTCATTTATTCCTGATATCGCGATGTAAGTGTCATGATTTTTCCTGTCCTTTGCATTTAAACGCAATGTAAATGGGTTTTTTTTCATTGCAAGGTGTCATGAGTACGCAAATGTATCATTATTATTTTTATTATTATTGATTTGAGTGGTAGCAGTTATATCGAGCGCAGTGTTATTGCTATTCAAATCTGATCTCGCCTTACAATTGGTCTCGCGATACCTTATGTAACGCTGTTTATCTTTGTGCTTCCGCCTCCCCACAGTGTTTAAATTCGATTAACCTGAGGTCCGCACGTCTCCGTACTCGAGTAATCTGAGCAACAGGCTGAAGCGAGCAGAGATGGACGTTCTTACAGTTTTGCCATCCAGCTTTGGATATGTCATACTTATTTACCTCTACAGCTGGGTTATGCTGACGTATTTAGGAGTAAAGGTTGGGGGTGCAAGGAAGAAGTACGATGTCAAAGTACGTGACTTAAGCGATAACTAGCTGAAAAACAAGAAGGAAGTGATTTTCTTTACTTGTGTTATTGGCTTAGTTTATATTTGATCTTTTCTTTGCAGTATCCCACTATGTACAGTGACAAGGAGCCGGTTTTTAACTGCATCCAGAGAGCACATCAGAACACCCTGGAGGTGTACCCCCAGTGGCTTGTTTTCCAGACCATCGCAGCTCTTGTCTACCCGGTATGTTTCAAAGTCATACCCACGAATTAGTTTGTGTGACGTCTTTGTATTATTTTGCCATACTGGCTGGACTGAAATGTAAAGGTCCACTACAACCTTTACCACACATATTGTCAGTGTGTGGGAAGGGCAACAATGATCTTTGGCATAATTTGCTGAGATAACAGCGTCCTTCCCAAACAGATAGCAATGACTAAGCATTTTTTCCATCTAATTGTATAACTGCTGTTTTTCCCAACTATTTTGGATTTCTCTTTTTTTATTTGTCATTCACTTTTTTTTTTCTTTTTGTTTTATATCAGTTGTCAGCATCTGTGCTGGGGGCAATTTGGGTGACCAGCAGGTTTTCCTATGCTTGGGGCTACTACACAGGAGGTAAGATCGATTAGGAAACACTCAATGGAGGGCAAAAGTACCTAAAACAGATCACCCATTCATTTTTATCCATCAAATGCTGTTTCCATGTTAAGATTTTGAATAAAGAAAAAAAAATACTCTCAAAATGTGCAAGACACTGATTTAGATTAAAGGAGCAGTATCCTACAATTTATCAAATCAAAGTTGCATTTGGTTGGGCTTCCTTGACATTCTAAACTTCACACATGTTCTCATTTAAATAACGAAGAGGTAAAAATACCCAACATTCAATCAAGATTACAGATTTACCTCAGATTTATCTTGACCCTTTGGATGACGCTTCACTCTGTGGTTGGGAAATGCTGATTACACTACCAAACTGGATAAAAATAATCAAAACTAGCTCCACCTTGACAGTAAATATGCCACTTACAGTACACAGTACTGTAGCATTAGGATAAAGAATTAGATAATGTCACGTATAACTTTATTAGAAAGAAGGACAAGGACAAGATGAGTTGCTGTTAACACCCCTGTACTTTTATTTAAGTGGGATTTCTTATGCATATCTGTGTTACAAATGAGTAATCTTTTAATGTTGCTGCACTGGTACACATACTAAAGTAAAAGATCTGATAACTTACATTGCTGATTTTATAAATGTGTTGTTATGAGACATGAGATTATTGCATTTTGATTCAAAGGTTATTGGGGCAAAGTTATATGACTATAAGTGCCGTCAATGAAATCCAAAGAGTAACCATTTGTTTTGTAGACCGCTTTATGTAATGACCTCGAAATTTAGGATGTTATTCATTTACTTCCTTATCTTCCTTTTCACTGCCTGTAACTTTACATAAAATGGTTAAATACTAACAGTGTTTTTTAAGCCTATCAAACTTGTAATAAGGTTGAATGACAAAGAATCTTTTTATTTATTTTTTTTTCAAACAACAATTATAGCAAAGTTTCATTGAGATGGCAGTCAAATGGCTGCTTGTGTAACTGAATTATCCAGTTTTGTTAAATATTTTACAGAAAAAATTTGAGGCACAGATAATTACTGTGACATACTTCATAGATGTAATGTCTATAAGCTCTTTGTTAAAATCATTAGAACAGATAATATCCTTTGATTTAATGTACGACTTACAATATGTTAGATGCTCAAATTTAAAATCAGATCAAAACAATACTTTGTGAACAAATTTAGTAATCAATAATAGTAGAAAGTAGTAATAATTAGTGATTGGATTTTTTGTGTTCTATGTAATATCTGCTGAAAATGTGAATGACCTCATTTAATGTTTCATTCCAGATCCAGCCAAGAGGATGAATGGTGGCTATGGCTACATTGGATACTTGGGAGTCATCATTCTGTCCATATATATCGCCTTGCAGTTGCTTGGAGTCTTTTAGGACAATTGTCATCATTTTTCCTCATTTACACTGGCTTGCATGATATTTTGAGATGTATCCAGCTCTCTAACTAATTCCTGACATTTGAAATTGTGATGCTAGACTACTTGCTAATTTGATACCTTTTTACTCCAATGTTTGTTATAAATGTGCACTCCAATCATATACAATAAAACACATGCTGACTGATGCTACAGCCCCACATTCTCGTAGTAGTCTTTTTGTATTTGTAGGCTTCACAGTTTTGAGTAGTAAAAGGATCAGCCACAAGCATGACGGCTCCATGTGACTCACACGTGATGTCTCCGGCACATATCTTCCCATCAGAGTATAAAGCAAATGGCTTCAAGAGGGTCCACTAGTCATCTTAATAAGCAGTTACAGATCTGAGAAACTGTTCTGTTCATTCTAGAAAGTTTTTCTTCTGATGTAACAATAGTTCACCTTTCGCCCGTTTTTCAATAGACAGCATGCTAAAACATTTATGCTGCTCTATAACAACACCACTGAACCACAGATTAAGCGGAGCCAAACACAAATAGGCCTATGTACAAGGAAAGGAAATACACATATATCAGTGACTGTTCTCTCATTTACATACCTTAGTCACCTTAAGTATGTCAAATTTCACGACAGTGTTCAGATTGTTGGCCAGTATTGTTTGTGTGTTATTTTAGAATCGAGTCAGTCATTTGCTGCAGTCTGCTACAGCTTCATAAATGAATGTGAAGCACAGTACATGGCTACTACAGAATGCTCGTCCACTCGATTTTAATCATGATCTAGTGCTAAAACTATACATTCATATTAATCCCTCTGAATGCCACCTGTGTTCGGTTCAGTGATTTTTTTTTGTTAAAATCACGAAGACAATAACTACGACTTCGGCATAATAAATTTTTATTCCTTTTAAACAAACAGACAGCGTTTACGTTTTGTACTTGTAATGCACATAGCTGTTAAACTGTATAAATTGCGCAGTGGTTGTCATGTCGAACAAGTTCCTACTTTGTCCACAACACCTGAAGGCACCAGTATAAACGGCGTCTCAGAAGTTCCCTCATCAAATGGGTGTGAGTCAACTGCGCATGTGCGTGACCGAACTCTTACGGAAGCTAAGTCGGGTTTATCCAGGGGGTCCACATTAAAAACTGAAAATAAAAGGTAAGAATTCCTTTTAAAATGACACTACATTTTAGTAATGCTGTCGGAGAGTGTAGTTTTCCTTGGTTCTACTATTGTTATTTAAGTTATGTCACAATTTTAACGAGCTCGTAGCAATCAGAAACCTTCAAGGAAATGTTTGCTAGTGCCAAAGCGATGAACAAAAGAATCCGACGACACAGCCCTGTTTCTAATCTACTGTATGAATATTCTCCATGTCAAAATAGCTATAAATTCGATACATCGACAGCATTTTTGTCGAACAGCTGTTATACGACCTCAGTTTTAAAAAACGGGAGTTTGTGTCTGTTGTTTCTCCGCAAATACGCCAGGGAGTTAAGCATCATCCTGACAGTAAAGCTATTGCGCACAAACATATTGTTTTGCAAAGTTCTGATATTAGTTCTTAGAGGATTTGAAGTGACTATGTGTATATATTGTTAACATTTATGTTGTCGAGATGTCCGAGTACTTCATTAAAGTGATTGATGTTGTTTTCACTTTGACGCATTCTTGGACATAACGCCCTTTTCCAGAGTCATGTCAGGTTTCCTGGACGGAATCCGGTGCGGAGACTGCGAGTGCAATGTGGACTGGGGAGAGAGAAGAAACACCATCGCATCTATAGCTGCTGGAGTTTTGGTAGCCCATGTTACATATTTTCAGTTAAAGCCAGACAGACTGTAGGATAAATGTAGGCTAGGCCGACTCAGGGTTGCATCATAGCGTTTCAATTAGCCGACCACATAACCGATAATGACCTTCTTTTCATGATCGTGAGATAAGATAACCGCTAATGTTTCATTTTGCATTTTAAAGAAAAAGTTTTATTTAGGCACACATAAAAGTAAGACATGCAAAGTGTATAGAGTAAAGCCAGAGGATTTCATATTTAAAAGCTCCGACCTGAAATAACTGGTATCACTTCTCTTTTACTCTCTTGGAACAATGAGGAACACTGATTGCAATTACAGTCGTGTTGTCCTCCCCCAAGACTGTAAAAACAACAAAAAAAACATTCACTCTGGTTGGAACTTGATTATGTTGTCGGCATTGCATTTCTCTTAAGAGATGTAGCAGTTTGAAGTCATTAGCAGGACAACAGCATGTTGCATTTCTAGTTTTTCTCCTTTTTGATCTAAATGTGCATACCACCAACTGATGTATCAGGGTGAGTAGATGTTGTCTGTGTTAAGTCAGCAAAAGCAATTTGGCTTCCCATTATTTGCTCCCTATACAACCAAAACATTCAATAGCCAGTAATATAAATTTCTCTTTGAGGGCATCAGTGCATTCCTGCTCTGTGCATGTCTCTGCTGCTCTCTGACTAATAATTAGTTAATTCAAAGAGCAGCAGATTCTTGTGCGAGATACAGATTTATTACACATTCGACATTCATGGTCATAATTTTAAACAAAGTCATAAGGCTAAGTGTGGATTTTGTTGTTGCAGTTCTTCACTGGCTGGTGGATCATCATTGATGCAGCAGTGAAATACCCTGATGAGGGACAGTTTCATCATGCCTATCACACTTGTGGAGTCATTGCTACAGTGGCCTTTCTCATGTAAGACAGATTTTACAGACTGTTCTTTTGTAGGAAATGCCAGAATCTTCATCACAAGGTTCAGCTATTTTTGTATTATACGGGCTTCATGCCCCATCTCTACACCTTTCAAAGCAGATGGACTGCTCATTTGTCATGGAGATGGCCTGGTTGAAATAACATGACCTAAGTATAGAGTTTCAGGCGTAACAAATAATTGTCATCTAGAGAGGGCTGGGGTGGGTACCCTGTCTCTGTACAAGGATTATCTCCGGTGTCGATTGTGGGTGGCCTCCATAATCTTTCATGGTTACGACTCTGATTCCTGGTTAATCAATTAAAACCCCTCACAGCTGAATACCACATGATTGATATTCCATATTTAGGTCACAAGATAACAGCTACTCCATATCAATGTCAACTCACTATCTTCATCTGCTAAGTAGGTCCATGACTTTGCTAAAAGCTTCTGAAACACCAGGCGGACCTTTTGATTGCAATTTTTGTGTCATTTTGATAATTCCCAGCTTGTGAGATTCAACTTTGAAATAACATTGTGTCTGCATTTTTTTACAATGGTACCTAATTATTACCATGGCATGTCTGTCAGTATAAGCAATGAGATACAAATAACTGTAATTCCTTTTGAATCTCGTTGACCCATGAAGGATAAACGCTGTTTCAAATGGCCAAGTGAGAGGAGACAGCTACAGTGAAGGCTGCCTGGGACAGACAGGTCTGTATGAAAGGATAAACTACCCTATTTTAAATATACACCCCACAAATACCAATTTTTTTTGCATATAGAATTGTGGTTTCTTTGGATAGCTTAATACTGTCACACCTGGATTTTACGGCACTGACATTGTTACAATGACCTCATTTCAGCTTCCTAGTGTTACTGTTACAACACACATTCAATAAAACACAAATCTTAAAGAAGCAGCATGTAGAGTCGTCCAGTAACCCACCCTTTCTTATCTCTGTTTGCAGGTGCTCGAGTGTGGCTTTTCCTTGGCTTCATGTTGGCTTTCGGCTCCCTCATTGCCTCAATGTGGATTCTGTTTGGAGGGTTTGTTGTGCCTAGTAAGTCCTGTTTGTCTGCCTAATGTGTCAAAACAAAACTTGCACAGAGTGTTCAGTAGTTGGTTTTGGGGTGTGACATTGAGAGGTGATACATTAACTTATTACACTCATGCTGCACAAAGCAAACAAGATGTTGTGCAGTTCAATCATGCTGTAGCTCTTAATTTTTCTAAAAGTTGTACCATGTCTATGTATAAATGTAACTTTTTTGTAACCTGTAAATCTGTTGTCTTTTGCAGAAAAGCCTGTTGTGTATCCTGGTATTGCCATTTTCTTCCAAAATGCGTTCATTTTCTTTGGGTAAGTTAATGCCCCTCAGACGCATCTTATTTCAAACCCATGCTAACATTTCAGCACTGGTAAAAAGTTTTTTTCTTATACTATCTTCCTGTTTTCTGATTAGGGGTTTGGTCTTCAAGTTTGGACGTACAGAGGATCTGTGGCAGTAAAGGACTCATGTGTCTTAATGTCCACTGTTTATACACTCTGCTTTCTGTATTGTATGGGACAATATACTTTAGTGGCTATTCACTTTATACATTAACTTTTTTAGCTTTCAAATTAACATGTTTAATTTATGTCATTGGCTGTATAATGGCTAAATCATCTCTAAGCACAAATTGTCATAGTTTTCTCAAAGGTTGAATATTTTCAAATGTGGCACATCTTTAAATGTGTCTGTTTGCACTCAGACTGCATAGCCATGTTGTTATGATGGTTTACAACTTGTGTATAAAAACTGTGTATTTTGGGAGCTTTACTTCCCTGAACTATCCACATTTTCTTTGGGTATAAACTTACTTCTGACATCCTTTAATTTCAACTGTCTCATAAGCAGAAAAAATATAAATTATTATGGTACAAATTATCATTGAGGGCAAAATTTCATATTACTGTAAACATTTCTTGAATGTAACCACATAGGGGTTGTTTATATTTTTTTCTTGAAATAACAATGTCAGCTCTGAACTTCGCAGTCAACTAGATATATTGTGTTCTGACCTGTAAACAAAGGGTTCTAACATGTAGAGCGTTGTACTGAAGATTTGTATTTGACTGCAACACTTATCCATTTGCTTGTGTAACATCCAAACCATGAGGTCAGTTTCTGACAAACATGGCAGCATTAAACAGAAATATACTGAGCAGTTAATGAGTCTTACATTCTTGCTTCAGCAGTTGAACCTTTTTTCTTTTTTTTTTAATACTCTTGCCCACATAACAACATCTACTGACTACTCTGCATAAAAGTAAAATAATTGTATGAAATTATATACAATGACATAAAAAAAAAAACTTTTCTCCCAGGGTCAGAGGTGGCCACTTTTTCTTTGTTTTTACTTGTGCACTGCAAGCTTGGAAAACTGTAAAACATGAAAATATGTTTTATATAATTACCTCATTAAAATATTGGACAACAAAACAAAAGATAAGAAGATGAAAAGCTTGATTACTCACCTCCCAGTAAGCCTGGTCATCAAAACATTTCTTGTCTTGTGGTGGTCTCCAGAAGTTCCACTTGAGTAGGAGTCCTTTAAATAATGTCATATAAAAAAATTAGGGAAGTTTACAGGTAGGAAACATACTGTATAATAAGGCATTGATGCATAATCTTGCACACTGTAAAATTTCCTTGGATTTGACTTGTATACTGAGAACTTAAAATGTAATTGCATTCTGCTGCTTTAAGACAATTATAATGGGTTACAGTGGAAAGTCTGCTAGTGAGAAGACTTACCTGTAATTATTCCCATGGACAGACTTAGAGCAATGATGATGAGAAGAGAAAAAATGTGAAATACAGCAAACCGGATTGCCCTACAAAAGAAAGGACCAGTAACACATGATGTCACACCTTTTGGGTGTTTGTCAGTGTGTGTGAGTATGTGCACCAATCTGACAGTTGCATTCTTACACTGTGTGGTCACCGCTGTCTTTAATCTGTATGATGAGTTGAACTAGCCATCCCAGTAGACCAGGGAGTCCATGTGTGCTGAGGACAGCACAGGTGTCATGGCACTGAAATGCCAGCAGCATGTGAATCTGGAAAACAAGAGCTTGTGAGCAGCTGTGATGCTTTTGTTATTTCATCAAGAGGTGTGTGACTTATTAGTGACAAAAACCTTCAGGTATTGGAATCCAATGGTTGATACAACTGCAGCAGTGAATCCAATTGTCATGGCTTCCCATGGCTGATGGACCACCGATATGGGAATCCCAACAGCAACACCGCCAGCAAGGATGCATGACTGTATATGGATCTGACAGGGGAGTGGAGATAAACCAGATTACACTGTTTTCGGTGTAGGGTTAGTTGTATGAGCCAACAGTGTCTATTCATGGAAGAGCACAATAGTGAGTTAACATATCAAGTGTCAGATCATACCAGGTCGAGTTTTCCCTTGGGACTGGAGAGCACAGACAAAGCAGCTGCTGTTACAGCACTGACAGCCAGGGACAGGTAGGTGCCACATATGGCTGCCTGCTTCCTCCCTGAACTATCGTCATCCACAAGGACTGAATTGAAACTGGGCCAAAACATCCAGAGAAACAAAGTCCCTGGAGAACACAGCACAGGGGATTTCTTCTCAGACTTCTCTTTGATAATACATTGCTTATATCTCTAGTTGAAGGATCGTTATGCCCTATTCTGCACCATCCTATCATGCAGTAACATCATCAGGAAAACATAACCTTCTACTCACCCAACATGGAGAATAATCCTGTTTTGCGATCAACCTTTTCTTTTTCAAAACCCTGCACGGACTCTTTCCTATGCAGAATCCAGGTCAGCATTAGTCCAAAGAAGGCCCCAAAAATGTGAAGCATCATGATATGATTTAGTGGCTGGACCTGGATTGAGAACACATCATTGAAAGGAAACATTCATACATAGCATGTACTATGTAAGACACGGACATGCTTGGTATGTAAGTGTGAGACTGATGTATGTGCAAAATACCTAAAAGTTGCTTACCTTCAGCAGAGTCCTGTGGAGCCATCTGGTCAGGAGAAGCCCTGGCACCTCCAGCAGGGCGATGAGGATGAGCTGGACAGGGTTTGTCTTCCCCAATACAGCTCCCATTGAAATAAGGGCAGAAGCTGCGCACATCATGGCAACTACTAAACTAAAATAAAAAAAACATTAATTTATAATATGGCATTGGCAATTATGTACATTATGTTCAAAATACAGTTTTCTGAAGTTTGTTTAACACTTTTCCTTCGTCATATATAGTATATGCATAGTGTGAAAGGATAAGTGGATTAAATTACTTATATTTTTTTATGAACAGACATGTACCATCCAATTTAATATGTGCCTCAGCCAATGACCTACCCTCTCAAATCTAACAGGATCACTCCTCTGTAATACCAGTGTTCACTTTCATTGATTATGAAAGCCCACTGAGTAGCCATCACCGCCACCAGGAGGTTGAACCCAGAGCCACTGAAACCATACCGGACTAAAAAAGTAGACAAGAAGCCAAAGCCTAGGATGACCATTGTATTCACATCCTGGAACTCTGTAAGAGGAAACAAGTATTAGGCTTTAGAGGCCACACACCTGAATCACTGTACGGTTCTGCTCAGTACGGGTTCAAATGATAGCCCAGTTTTCAAGGCCAAACTTAGTCATCTGCTCCCGCAGATCAAGCAACTGTATGAGCTTATCAATGTCAAACAGTTATAACTGCAACTCCACCCATTACAATGAATTTGTAGGATTCAAATATACCATATATTACGTAGTTTACATTTTTAAGTAATTTTGTGTAGTAGCTTATTTAAAAGAGTAATTCAAATCAAACAGGAAATGTTCCTCCCTCCATCCACTGCCTCCAGGCGCGCGCCTCCAAACTCACTTACCTGGGTATAAGTTGCTGAGAGTAATCCCACCTGCGCCTGCGTTTGTTCCGATTTTAACGCAAAAGGCATATATGACAATAAAACCTGTTTGCAAAAAGAGCAACAAAGGTGCCAAATGGAAACGCAAACTTGGTGCGTACTGAGGAGCCATTGGATATATTCAGTGCACACTTCTCTTCCAACTGCCTCATCTGATGCCCCAATGCTCTGAGTAGGGCGCAACTGAAAGCACATTTAAATGTTGTTTTTATCAGCTGCTAGACACGAAAACGTCTGTCTAGGCTCGTCAGGAGTGAAATTTAGTTTCGATGCTGAAGGAAAACGGTCTATCCTTTTCAACCGTGCAGCAAAACAACCAGTATTATTTAAAATTGCAAAAAAGTTATTGTATATGCATTAGAAAAAAAGGTCCGAAGCTTGCATTAAAAATAGAAACATTGTAATATGCAGGAGAGAATAATGTGGGTTATCCTGCTTCAGGGCAAATAACAACCGTCCATAATAGGGGGATAAAATGCAGCGTTATTAACCTTAAAAATACCACATTTGAACAAAATCTAGACCATTCAAATAGCTGGGCTATAAATGAAGTATAAAAGCCTGCGTATATGTGATAATGAAAGATGAATAGACCACACTGCAAATATTCACATTTTCTAGTCCCCTACAGTTTTACCGTACATCTTTAAACAATTATGAATTCTTCCTTTATTTGTATCATGCCATAAGGGTGGTAAAACAATAATGGGTAAAACTCATTATTATAAGCTTAACTTGCACCTTTTTTCACGCACGCGCTTACACTATGCACACATAATGGTAACACAACACAGATGGCATATAATGCCTTGGGTCAAGTCTGCCCAAGAACCACGCACAAAGGCCCTCATATAAATAACCCCCGTATGTAGGAATGGATGTTTTGTATCGAGCACAAAGGAAATTCGGTCCCAAAGCCTGCATATTTTCTGCTCATAATAAACCAACGGGGAAAAAACCCTCAGCAAAAGCCCGCCTCTGTAGTGAGTTCACTGGTCAATCATTGATGCCCAATTTGTCCACAAAAATATGATTGGTTGAACGACCAGGCTTCCAAACACAACGGCCCTCCAGTACTCGCTCTGCTCTGTTGTCTTCGGCAGAGGAGACCTGAGCGACCGGATACGGTGAAACATAAATGGCTCATCTCTGTATCCGTCACAGACAGAAGCCTCGGCGGATAAATTGATTGGATACACCAGCCGCCTGACAAGTGGACGTAAGATACAGCGCGGTTTGGACTTATTGAGTCTGCGCTAACAGAAAAAGAGGAGGTTCCCGAATAGAGTCCTTTATTTATTTCTTTGTTTCCAGTGGGGAAAAATAATAACAGCGACATATACCACAGGCACTTCATTTATTATCTTTGTCCGCATACACAAGAAAACTGGATAAGATTACAGTCGTTACTCGAAGGCCAAAGCCAAGGGGAGGAGGATGAAGCGGCGCAATGCGGACTGCAGCAAACTCCGACGGCCGTTAAAACGGAACCGAATCACTGAGGGTATTTACGGCAGGTAACTTATATGGAGCCTGACGAAGGGGGGCTTCTTCACGACAATAATGTGGACACTGAATGGAGATGCTTGTGGCTTGATAGCTGCAGGACGTGAAACTTCCTTAACGTTGCTATTGATATCAATGTACTGCCATTGCTAGCTAGCTTGTTAACATAGCAAGCTACCAGTGATAGCTTAGTGTAAGCTAGCGCTATGTTTTCGTTATACATTAGCAATTGACGTTTGACGTTAGCTGTTGAGTTAGCTTTAGCACTAGGCCCCGAAACAGCCTCTCTTGAGCCATGTCACAAAATGTCTTTCAAAGCAATATAACTGCTTGCAATAAGTTAAAGTGGATTTCTAGATACCAATGGATCAACTCTGACTATTAGTCGGTTGTCCATGTCAGTTGTCATGTATTAGCCGCGTCAAAATTAGCCGCTTCACTGATAGCTAAGGTACTTGTGTTAGCAAGCTTCTCAGCAGCTTTGTCTATTCATTGCCAACTTCTCCCCACACATCTTAGTTATCCAGGAATAGTGTATGTAAACATTGTCTGTAAACACGAGATTATAAGATTGCAAGCAGTTGCTCTAATATCAGGAGAGACGTGTTGCTCTTCTTAGTTAAGATAACTTAAAGTTGCTTAGTTATCTTTCCCAGTCGAACCTGTCAGGTCCAACCTAATGTGACTTCCTATGTACCTGTTAGTTCAAACGTTAAAGGCCAGTATTTAAGACACGTGGCACGTAGACCTAGAGATGTGGGGCAGTTCTTGAATTATTTAACAGGTGGCCCCCATCACAGTCGTGCTTTGAGATCAAAGATCACCCATGCTGGTCACTTTCTCAAACAGCAAAATATGTGGACAACAATATATCTATGTGGCACTAGGAAAGAGCAGGCATCAAATTACAGCATTCTGTGTGTATGTGTTACCTTGACAACAAAATGTAAGCGCACAGATGTTTAAAACAGAATAGCCTAAGAATAGAAAAGTGCATACATTGACCTTTTCCTGTATGTCTTTACAAGTCTCTAAAATTCCTCTCCACTAGTTATGTATATATGAGTTGCAGTTTATAACATAGGCTGATTAAAAAAGGTGTAATTCACTCAGACTTTTGATAGCAAATAGCAGTAGGCTCAAGACATATATCTTACACTTTATCCACCCCCACACACATACACAATAAAACTCGATTCTTTTGATGTATTAACTGAATGATGATCTGTCATATACTGACTGTTAACAGTTAAGATGAATATCATTGTTGTTGACAAAATTTACATTGACAAGATGAGAAAACACTCTTGACTGTTGCAGTATAATTGTTTTCTCCAGCATCTCATGTCATCCACTTTTTCTTCAATTTTTAGTACCTTCCTGTACCTGAAATTCTTGGTGGTGTGGGCACTGGTGCTGCTGGCAGACTTTGTACTGGAGTTCAGGTTTGAGTACCTCTGGCCATTCTGGCTCTTCATCCGGAGTGTGTACGACTCCTTTAGATACCAGGGGCTGGTAAGTGGCTATGTCCTATTATTTATCATGCTTTCATAAAAGATAGAAACAGAGCAAGTTTTAGACATAGCTATCCTTTCGACCTTTTGTTAAACAATCAAATTTTCATGTTGCACTAAAACAAGCAGGTTAGGATTTAGATTAAAATCCTGTTCTGATCTGACCATTGAGAAGTTGATTTTTGAACTCCTTCAGCGTCATAATGCTGCTGTCACAGTCACCACATTAACTTGTGAAACTCGGGGGCCAGTTTATTGCTGTCTTCTGCAGAAACCTAATTTTATGTCATGTGCACAAGGAGTTGAAACTATCAAGATAAGCAAAGACAACATTTCTGTTAATGAGATATGCTTTTTGGCCATATATGTACATACTCCACCCAGCTTCTTAAAAGGTTTGTACAAGTGAGATGTACATGAAGTGAAAATCCCAGAACAAGTAAGGTGTGACTTTGACAGTATTGCAGTACGATCAAGAAAATATCTGTACACACAGTGGGTCATTTAATTAAAGCACAAATCAGATAAAACCTGAAATCCAAATAAAAAGAGAAGTTTAAATATTTTAAGTCATTTGCCATAACTGAACTCATATAGTTACTAGTAAAACATAAACCCAATTACTGTTAACAACTGCACCCTAAATATATCAGTGATTTGTTTAGTCAGAAAGAAGAAAGTGATAGTGTGGATTAAGAGTCAGATGGTATCCCTTTGCAAGTTGCTCTTACCTTTTCATTACTGGCTTCCTTAAGAATTACATCAGGCTTGCAGGTCATTAGTTTTCCTGTTTTCTAAATTTTGAATGTTATGTTAATGTATCATAATTTGTTTTTCTGTGGGTCCATTATTAATGCGTGACAACTTGTTCTTATTGAAAGACATTGTGTAGGTGTGCGTTTGTTGGTGTGTATATGTCTCACAGAGATGTTGAAATAAAGAACAAAATTGTAATATTTATATAATCAGTCTGTATTATTTTTCATGAATGAAATACAGTTTAATCACTCAGGAGCAGATCCGTCTCATGAGAAAGGATACGGATTTGGCAACCAACTCCCTCATAAACTGATGTCCAACAGCTTAAAGCTGGTTGGCAAGCTAGACATAATTTTCCTTTTTTATTTTTCAGGAAATTATTTAGGTTTTTAGCAAGAAATAATAACAAACAACACACATCTTAGATTACATATGTTGCCAATTTCTCATTACCACCTCTCTTTTTGTCTCTCCAACAGGCATTTTCAGTATTCTTTGTGTGTGTCGCGTTTACTTCGGACATCATTTGCCTCCTCTTCATCCCAGTGCAATGGCTATTCTTTGCTGCCAGTACCTATGTGTGGGTGCAGTATGTCTGGCACACAGGTAAGGCCATCTAATGCATTGGTGTCTTGATATTGTTTGTTTAAGCTCTGCATACGAGAAATTGGTAAGCTGTGAATAACTTGACTGTTTTGCAAAAAACTCATACTGAAATTAGAAACAAAGATAAGTTTGGGCTGAAACCTTTGTCTACATTAGGAGTATAAGGAAATAAGAAAAAGAAAGCTTTCTGTACATTTACACAATGGACTATTTAAAGTAATGATACTTTTATGTCCTATGCTATACTAATTCTCAGAACTTCCACTGTTTCGTGTTGTTCTTCCACTGAGTGCTTTGGGGAAAAGCAGGTGTGAAAACTGTTGTGCAATACCCATGCACATTGTGTTACCTTATTTACAAACTGTTGACTTGCTTCTTAGAATTTTGCATGGTGTGTAAGTGAGCTGCACTCTGCGGATTAGTTGTCAGTCTGATTTAGCGGTATTCCCCCTGTGTTGACCAAAGGCCAGGTGTCAGATTGAAATCTTAGTGCCAGTTGGGGGAGGGAGAATCACAGAGTGGTCCACAGTTGCTTTCTGAGCCCTCCAACTTTACTCACCAGTGACATTCACATCCATAGGATGTCACAGTAGTATTAATATCTCTTACCACTCCACAACCTGGTGGTGAGAGTGTCAGAGTTTACTTCAGCCAAGGAGACAGTTGGTAGTGTCTGTAGACTTTATCCCACCAACATGAACATGTGTATGCTTTTTTGTGTTTGTGTGTGTTTTTTCACTGTGCCGGGGCTAATGCGGAGATATTTGACCCGACACAGTGAAAAGGCTGAATATACCCATTTCCACTGTAAGAAAATGAAAGTTGTAAGTGGGTGTTTCTGGGTTTCTGTTTAGTGTGATACAACTTTATATTTGGACCTTCAATGTCAAACTGCAATTTAAAAAGGTGACATTGACATCAGTGAAGTTTGATGCCTCATTATAAAATCTTTAACTTGCTCTGCTTTTTCAGAGAGAGGGGTCTGTCTGCCTACCGTGTCTCTGTGGATACTCTTTGTGTACATAGAGGCAGCCATCAGATTCAAAGACCTGAAGAACTTCCATGTGGACTTGTGTCGTCCTTTTGCTGCACACTGGTGAGCCTCTGTTCTCTCTGTTTTTAACAAAGAGTAGTGCCACTCTGTTCTTGTCTTGTAGACATGCTCCAACTGAAAGTCAAGCCTAGATTAAATGCCAGCTGTGAATGTGTGGTTATGGTAGGGCTTTCAAAGAATAGGCAACTCTCAAAACCACTAGTCAACCCTGGGCATTGTTGTAGACTAATGGTTCACACTGTACGTGTTTTTAGCAAGACACATTAATAAAACAGTGGCAAGGCAACCTCAGCACTCATTCACTTGGGGGTGCTCTGGACATTTGTTTTTGAAAAGTCATAGTAGTCTTGTGTGACCTGAACATTGTGTTGAATGGGGCACTAAAGCAGCAGACATGGAGCGAGAGGGGCAGAGAGGAACATGGCTGTATGCCCTCATGCTTGACTCTAAGCAGCAGCTTGGATATACTTTACAAGAGCAAACCTTGATTATTATTATTTTTTTTTCCAACACTTATTTTCTATTTCTATTTTCTATTTTAAAGTCGAAGTTATTTAGACATAATGTTTGTTAAGTTGTTAGCTTAAACTATAAGTGGCTAACACTGCTTTAATGTTTCTGCTAATGCATATTCTTACACTTAGCACTGACAAGCCAGCTCTGTGCTGGAGGTTTAAGGTTTCTTTGTTTTCTTTTGGCTTTTAAATTTGTGATTTGCAAATTTGGCTTGCCTGGGGTGTGTTCGAACTTTTAGGGAAGTACGCAAACACCTTCCCCTTGAATTTTGGAAATGCCTCTCTAGTGATAAGCTTTGCACAGATACAAGTCAATAAAGTCAGGGGCTGACATTTTACGGGACAATGTACTGAAAGAAACTTTGACAATGAGAGACATGATTAGCGCTCAAGGTGCACATTTATGAGAAAAAGGTTTAAAGTGGCATTCCTACAGTAAAAAGTCATTACTGAAGTAAGAAGAAAACCCTTTTTACAGCCTGTTCAAGGCAGGAATTTCATAACATTATTTCACCTCATCACTCTGTATAAAACTTAAGAGGGTGAAATGGTGCATCTTGGTTGCACTGCCTCTGTGCCTGCAGCAGAGGCACTAACAGTGCCAAATATATGTTGTAATGTTTGATGATGTGTTCTGTGTGAGACCCACCAGTAGGAGATTTAAACGGCATCTAGTTGCAGTTAGAGGCTAATTCAAGGAGGAATAATAGCAGTCAAAAAAGTCTGCAAACTGGGTAACAAAGAGGTCAGGAAGCTTTTAACATGACTACTGCCATGTAACAGAGATGGGGGAAAAAGTTGTCATTGCCATGTATGCCTTTGTTGTTGTTAAGATAGTTCTGCCTGATGCATTTGTCATCTGTCACACTAGACAGACACTGATGGTCTTGGGTCCTGCCACTTTCATCATGCATCTTTAGTTTCTTCATTCTGGCATGCTACCTAAAATGATAATAATATACTACGATAGTATTATGTTTACATTATTTGGTTCAGTGGCCAAAAAAAAGGAAAAGAAAGGAAGGTGGTACAAAGAGGGAGCTTTTTTGTAGTTTATATGTGTGTAAAAATGGACTCAAGGGAAGTCTACACTTAAATCCAAGAACCTCTTAAGGCCTTCAAGTTGGATTTGTGTTTGGCTGTGTGAACCGATATTATGTTTTAAAGTTAGGCAGTTGCTGTGCTATAATGAAGAATTATAAGATACTGATAACATAAGTGCATTTTTAAAAAAATGTTTCCTTGATTTAATCTGCAATTTGTTAAACATAGTGATACTTTCTGATCTATGACCAAATATCAGACTTATAAGTGTACTTCTTGTGTCCATCTCTCTAGCATTGGCTACCCAGTGGTCACACTGGGCTTTGGCTTCAAGAGCTATGTAAGCTATAAGATGCGCCTCCGAAAGCAGAAGGAGGTGCAGAAAGAGAATGAGTTTTACATGCAGCTCCTGCAGCAGGCTCTGCCTCCAGAGCAACAGATGCTTCAGAGGCAAGAGAGAGAAGCAGAAGAAGGTAAGATTTCAGGAAATCCAAGGTTCATACACACTATCTGCTAGAATTAAACAATAAAATCTAATTGAATTAGACATACACGTAGGTATGTAGTGTCATCTTGTCATGTCTCCAGTTAGCTCACTTATTACCTCGAGTCAATGATGACCCACGATTGATCTTCCAATCAGTCCTGCATCAGTCAGTCAAAACTGTTGACAGAGATGTCATGTAGGAACCAAAAAGTAAAAAAAGGGCATTAATGCCTGTTGGTGATGTAGAATTGTTTGGTCTTGTAAAACCCTAAGCGCCAGTGCTCCAGTAGCAAATGTTTTGGGGCAGTGCTCCTCTTTTGTCTTTTTTTCTTTTACTTTTTATAACAACTGTTATGACAAATAAGGGCCTGAAAAATAGATGAGTATATGTATGAAAGTTGTCTTAGTTTGTAAAAATCAGAATCATCAAAAGCATTGTTTAAATAGTGTCAGGCTTTGTGTCAAAAGAAGGTTTCTAAGAGTTTTGTATCCAGTTTATTTGGTTTAGTGGGTGGTGACATAAATTTAGACCATATGTTTTTCATGATAACCAAGCTTTTACCAAGTTCACGTCTAATGACCTGAATGTTTGTTAAACAAGCTCTGCATTACCTCAAATAGTCCACTTTCATTTAGAGCATGTGCAGCATTTCCCTGTCAATTCAAAGTCTGTGGTTGCAGGTGCACCTGCCTCATAGTTTAAACAAACACACCTTGCACATGTTGATCACAAGAGTCTCTTGTCATTGACAGTGTTTAGGCAGAGATTTGAAAGGATCTCTATTTACCCAGAGTGCAGGAAATTGGGGAAAAAACAACTGCAGATGTTCCAATTAGCTAGCAAATGATTTTTGACAAGTTATTCAAATAAAAAAGACAGTGATCACTTAAAATGCTGTGCAGCTGCATGGTTGCGTTGTGCAATTGTGAACAAAAGTGGTCTTTTCACACAAGTTACACTGTAGCAGCCCATGTGAACCCTCTGTTATCATTCACACTGATTACATAATGTCATGGCTCAGATATGCAGTGTTAAGGATATTTTATATGTATCCTTCTTTATTCATACAGCAGCAGCAGCTAAAGGAATATCTGAAGTGGACACACCTCCAGTGTCACAAAATGGAGCTCCAGCCAATAAAAAGACATCGGCACCACTGCCAGAGTTAGAGTATAGAGAAAAAGGGAAAGAGGGAAGGGGCGGCGGGGAGGCTAAAAAGCAGCACAACAGCAACAGCATCCTGCCTTCATCAGTGGACTCTAAACTCCAGGAGATGGAGTATATGGAGAACCATATGAACAACAAGAGACTGACCACAGAGCTGGGCAGCACAGAGAACCTGCTGCTTAAAGAGGACAACAATTCCTCCTGCTCGTCCTCATCTTCATCCTCCTCCAAAAACTACAAAAATGCTAGCAGCAATGCCGCGACCCTCAATTCCTCGCCTCGCGGCCATAGCGCTACCAACGGCAGCGTGCCCTCCTCTGCACCATCATCTTCCTCGTCAATGGGGAAGAACGAGAAGAAGCACAAGTTAGCAGTGGGAAAGGGGACATCAGGTGGCTCCCACAGGGATCCCACAGACAACTGTATCCCAAACAACCAGCTGAGCAAGCCAGAAGCACTTGTTAGGTAAGAAACACATGTTCAAGACATACTCAGTATTGCTATACCACACTGTGCCATATGATGCTGTCAATAAGGGACACTGGCAAAACATTGTCGTCACGTACAATGGAATTACTATTTAAAAAAGATCAGCCTTGTCTTGAGTTTAAGATAGAGTTAAATTTCAGACTTGCATATCTTTCACTGTCGAGTATGTGTCAAGGCAAGCTGAGCCCTGTTCATGATTTTGCCTCTGATGCTGATGCTATTAATGAGACCAGTTTGGTCATATTGTTCAGCAGGTTACTATTTGTTTGTTTTTTTTTTAATTCTTTTAAAATAGCTGCACTGTGGAAACTATCTGTGAACACTCAAAGCAGACCTGCAACTAGATACTTTGCAGCTGAATAGCTCTGCATTTGGAAAATGTAGCCTGCATCACAGCTGACCTCTGTTATGTGCTGTAGCACATCTCAGGAGCATCCCTGAGGTGGCTCTCCGCTGTGCTCCACAGAGAATTTGCAGCTAGTCTGTTTTTGTGATGGGTAGTAAAAATGATCTGAGCGTACCAGGTGCCAATACTGATGATCACTTAACTGATGAGAGACTGACATCTTTGAGTCATGTGATCCAGATTCTATAGTTAACTTACTGTATAATTACTGTAGTTGATTGAATTTTTGAAAAGTATAGATATTTCTTTACAAACTCCTTTCACTCTTGTTTTAAATATTCACTTTGAAAAACTTTGCCATTGCACTCTTTAAAGTGATCTTACTACTTTTGAACTAATGTTTAGTAATCTACTAGCTTTAGTAATTATGCATAATAATGTATTGAGAATATATTGCTGCACTTGATTTAAGTTTGCCATAGCTTCCATAGCAATTTGTACTCCAACACCTGTTTGTTCGTGAAGCTTACTTAAATTATAGCAAAAAGAAATTGTGTACTTGGTCGTAACATGCAGTATGTTGTTTAAGTGTTTAAGTTTAAGTGACTCCCTGTGTGTGTATTTTCTGTTTAATTTGTCAGTGGTTAACTCTCTGAAATGTGAAGTTTTGTGGTAAATTATTCTTGATGAAAGTAATAATATTGTTAATAGTAATCATGTATCATATATCCATAACTTAGATACATGACTTGATGCAAGATGTAACATTACATGAAAGGATACACTTTTTCCAGCCATGTTAAATGTCACCCAAGAAGTATGTAAATCAAATCATTCTCTTCTGTGTTTACTCCCATACCTGGCACAGATTGGAGCAAGATGTTAAGAAGTTGAAGGCAGATCTGCAGGCCAGCCGGCAAGTTGAGCAAGACCTGCGCAGCCAGATTGGCTCGCTGGGCAGCGCTGAGCGCTCCATACGCACTGAGCTGGGCCAGCTGCGCCAGGAGAATGAGCTGCTGCAGAATAAGTGAGTTGGGCTTCTAGTTACTGGATCAAAGTAAGCACACTATTTACCAATTTGATTACAGGTCATTACTTATGTGGGTGTTTATAGTCGTGCTTTAGTAAAGAGTTGTACTGTTAGAGAAAAGAACAAACTCAGCAGAAATGTCATGTCCAAACAACCTAAAATTCACAATCTAATTTATGATTGGAACATGTGTGGGAGAGAGAACCCTCCCTCATGTAGGGGCAGCCTTTTCAATCAAGAAAGACTTTATGTAAAAATTTAACCAATACCAAATAATTTAGATGGACTGCTTTAATAAAATTACATACTTTCAGTTGAAATATCAGACAACAGGTGCAGATTAGCTACAAGCTAGCTATGGTGCAATTACTTGTAAATGTCCCTGTGAAAATAAAAAGTCTAAGAAAAAAAAAGAAAAAAAACACGTTCATAATCCAAACAGTTGTTGGAACAAGTAAGAAATACCGATCCTGCCACCCTGTATTTCCTGCGTGTTAATGTCCTAATCTGTGTGTTTGCTTATAGGCTCCATAATGCTGTGCAGGCAAAGCAAAAGGACAAACAGGCAGTGGGCCAACTGGAGAAGAGGCTCAAAGCAGAGCAGGAAGCTCGAGCCACTGCTGAGAAACAACTAGCAGATGAAAAGAAGCGAAAGAAGTTAGAGGAGGCAACAGCAGCCCGAGCAGTAGCGCTAGCAGCAGCATCAAGGTAGTTGCATATCTGACATTGGAAATATAGTTTTCAGTAACCATTTTATTCCTGACTTGTCACTTTTTTTCTTACAATTTTTTATGTAAATTCACCACTTTTTTCCCCCTCCATTTGCTCAGAGGGGAGTGCACAGACACACTGCGACGGCGGATTACTGAGTTAGAAACAGAGTGTAAGAAACTTACAATGGACATAAAATTAAAAGAGGACCAGATCAGAGAGCTTGAATTAAAAGTACAGGTAAGAACTACTATTAGTTTTTGTTATCATACAAATTGTTCTGCATAAATCAGTGCATGGTAACAGCTTTTGCTACAGGGTGGACCAGAGCTTGTGCTCAAAAGTGCAACAATACTTCACAAATAACAAGAGAGATGAAGCAAAAATGTTACATGCCTTTGTATTTATATAGGTATGTCATAATTGAGATGGAAGTCAAGGACTGTTTCCAGTAGAGAGCAAGTTCAACTTGCCCAATCCAACAGAATGGTTTCCATCCGAGATTATCAAATCCTTTTTATTTTTATGTTTTTCTGACAGTTGGGAATTGTAAGGCAGTGATGTCAAACTTATGCAACCTCATTCGCTGAAACTTGCAAAAAGTCAGTCATGTTGAAGAGGAAGAAATGTTTCTATATTAATGATTTCAAGTAAGGACGGAAATACCAGCAACATTTCTATGAGAAATGAGCCACGTACTTGACGCTATGCATGAGTGTCACTGCTTCCCAACCATGCAACATGTCTGTTACTGGGGGTAAATATCCTGCATTTATAATATCAGTGTCACGCAGGCGGCAGCTTTTTTTCCTTAAGAATTATATGAAAACAAATGCTGTACAAACACTCTCTTGTCTCAACCATTCAGATGACTGACATAACCTCTTTATGTACACTAAATTGTTTTTAATTCATATCAGCTACCCAATTTTTGAAAACAAATCAAATTACAAAATATTACATTAGCAAAATAAAAGCTCAACACAGACTATTCAGTGACCAGTGAGCTAAAGCATCCAGTCCTTTGACCCTAACTGTATCTGTTTTCCTCCATCTCTTAGGAGCTTCATAAATATAAAGAGAATGAAAAAGACACAGAGGTGCTGATGTCAGCGTTGTCAGCCATGCAGGACAAGACTCAGCACCTGGAGAACAGCCTGAGTGCAGAGACCAGGATCAAACTGGACCTCTTCTCTGCGCTTGGAGATGCCAAGAGACAGCTGGAGATTGCACAAGGTTAGCATGACTTCCATAGACAATGGTTCTTTATATTGAAATTTTTTTTGTGAAAACACTTACAAAGACCAAAGGGTTTGAACCATATTCTCAAATTCATCTTGTTCTCCAATCTGGACTGACCTGTTGATGTCTGTTTTTAGGTCAGATCCTGCAGAAGGACCAGGAGATAAAAGATCTGAAGCAGAAGATAGCCGAAGTGATGGCCGTCATGCCCAGCATCTCCTACACAGCAGACACCAGCAGCATGACCCCTGTGGCCCCCCACTACTCCTCCAAGTTCATGGACACCAATCCCTCCGGCCTAGACCCCAACGCCTCTGTTTACCAGCCACTCAAAAAGTGAACGCTTTGTCCCGCCCCTCGCCTCCCTCCATCCTCCCATCTTTTTTTTTTCTTTTTCCGCAGGCTCACCACCTTCCAATCTGCTCAGCATGTCTGCGGCTGAGAATTCTTGGGTTTTTATTTTTCTTCTCGCCAGGTCAGAAGGATGTTGTATTGTGTGACTGTATTTGTTGTAGTTAAAACAAAAGACAAAAAAAACTTAAAATGGACATCACATGTCAACTAGGACGTCCCAGGTTTTTCTTTTCTTTTCTTTTTTTCTCTTGTCAAGTGAAACCTCACAGAATCGGGTATGTATCTTCATCTCAAGGGTATTGCTCTCCCTTTCCCACCACCACTGAAACCATCTGCGACCAGTTACCTGCTCTTTGGTCCTGGGGAATAGCTGCTTCATTATTTTAGGTTGATTTTTTTTCCCCTCTAAAAATTGAGGGAAAAAAAGAGTTTTCTATCATACAGTCATAACAGCCTTACTTGTATCCTAATTTCTTTGACAGATTGTTATCTCTCAAGGTAGTATGGCAACATCTGTACAACCAGATGAATGTAGTGCAAAGTTGGCACAGACTCTCGCCCCTGTAATGTTAAATTTTTTTTTTAAGACTCCAAATCAACCCTATTCTCAGCTGCTTTGGGGTTTGATGGTAAATGATTTTTAAAGTGTATTGTGAGGTTCCATTTGTTTACTCTTTAAGATTCAAGTGTTGATTTCAACAGGCTGAAAGTGTTGATTGCAACAAGTTGGAAAAGATCTTGTGTTGTAAACAGAAACATAGACCCTTAAAATTAAATTAACCCAAGCAGCTCCAAGCAAGTTTTGAGTTGAAGAAAGAGTGCAGTAAGAGAGGAAGTCTGTGTATAAAAGTGTGCCAGCTTCTCAGTACTCTGCATAATCTTTCATCAGTTGTCATGATCACAGTGCCTTGAGTTGAGGACATGGATTGAGTTTGATAATGAGATACAGCCCAACCCTTCTGAATTAGTAGTGAAGCATCTGCCTAAGCTGGGAAGGATAAGAATTTGACCTTTCCTAATGATGTGGGACAATGTTGCCTTGGGACACTGATTTGGTTTTTGGGCCCCTACTGATTTCCCAGCTGGTAGGAAATCCAATCCAACTTGTCCACAAGAGGGCAGCTTTGTCCCTTCTGTTAGCCACATTTAGTTGATCTGCTTGACAGGCTTAATCCAAGACTTTTCGTTATACTCCTTTTTGCCCATTGTCAGTATGTTGACGTGATGTTCTCCACCACAGAGTCTACTGCACACAGGTCTCCGGCTTGTCATAGCTGCTCACAACTCTGCTGCTGTTAAACCCCAAATCCCCCGGTTTAGCTGCTGACTCCTCATTTATCTTTGATTTCCAATTTAAAGTTGCACTGTAGAAAACACATGTTGTGTGAAAGGGAAAACTGTAAGGACAGGATGTGCAATGTAAACAAAGCTTTGGAAATGCCAACTTTAGAATAGCAGTTAAATAATTTTATTTAATTATTCCTTCACTTTGGTTCACGTGCCAAGACTGAAATGCTTGTTTCTCTAGTAATTTCATTAGAATGTACTGAAAATACATTGGCTGACATGTTTTTCAAATGTCCAGATGATTATCTCTTAATGGAAGTTTCTGTTAAGCAGGTAGCAAAAGCGGTCACCTGTTTGTAGTAGACTGTATACTTAAAATTAAGGGACTAGAAAGTCAAGTTTCTTTTTGTGAATGTTACAGTATTTGCATCTGTTGGGCAAGTGGCTGTTTGAAGCAGTTTTTCTTACTCCCATTTCTGGTATTATTGTTATTTTCCTGCAGGGAGAAAATCGCTTGAGTCCGATGTGGTTTCACCATCATCTGAAATGGTCATTGTTGTGCGTGTGGTTTTCACCTACTGTAAATGGAGAAGCTTTTTTTTTGCTCAGATTGCTGTCATTAGCTCCTGGAAAAAAAAATGTTGTGAAAATTACAGTTTAGTCAGTTGTTTGGTCAACTGATTGTTGGAAGTATAGAGAAGTGTTTTGTTTGTTTTTTGTTTTCTATGCCCACAGTCACTGCTCTGTTCTCCCCAGGTCTGACCTTGGCTGTGCTCTCGCTCTGTGAGGTTTACAAGGAATAAACATTTTTTCTTGCAAATTTACTTTTCTCTGTTTGTTGCTGTTACTCCGGTCATACTGGGACTTGTTGCACCATCACTTTGTTTCCACAAAGAGGCACCATCACTTTATATCCACAAGGAGGCAGTATCTGTCTAAATACTTCATATGAGTCTGAAAGAAATGATCTATGTACACAGACTCTGGTTATTAACTCCATCAAGAAGCCCTAATTCCCTCCATTTAAGACCAGAAAATCCCATTTAGCTCTGACAAAAGGAATATTTGAATAATTTGCCCATGCTAACTGCAATCACAGCCAGTCAAAACACAGTGACCACTGCTACTCTCAGCTACCCAGCAGCATTAAAGTCATAGGTAAATTAAGCTGGAATTGTGCACAATTTAAATAATGCCAGAGGGGAATTCCAGTCTTTGATGTTAAAAGTTCGTCCTTAAGCCCACCTTTGTACATTTGAAATTCATAAGAAGTCACCATCGGTTTCTGTGCCCTGCTGACCTCCGGACTCAGAATTTAGGCTGCTGGAAAGCCACATATTTTGATTTGAATGATAATTCATTTATCTTATGCCCTTGAAAATTTGGGAGAGAGATAAAGATTCCAATTTCAATGCATAAAAGAAGCCCTCTGCTCAGCATTCTGTCACATGCCAGACTACCCCAAATACGCTCCATTAACCTGTGCAGCGAGACAAATGTTGGCAAAGCTCCTCGCTCATTTTCTCTGGATTATGCAGCGTCTAGGTTAGGCATAAATTTGTTTTACCCTCAGTCCTCACTATTTTATTGCCGCTGTTGCCCCAATTTGGCAACACTGTTTGGCACAGTAAAGCATGTGGAATTAACAGATTATAAATAGGTCTTTTCTGTCAGTCCACATTTGGAACAGCTGAACTTGCAATGCTATTAAGCCAAGAAAAAAAAAGCAAATTTGGCTGTTTAAAGAGAGTAAGCCAAAAATGGGAAAAGCACTCCTGTCATGTTTGACCTGCACAATTAACAAAGTTCATGAGCAGTATTCTTGGTGAAAATATACTCTCTGCAACAGAAAAGAAAATATGTAATGGTAAAATCGGTTTAAAATATTTAAAGGGTCCACCAGTTCATCAGTAAAGATGGTGTATTTACAGTATGAGGGAAAATCTGTGTGCAGAAGAAAATTTACTCTCATGGTTGATGCTAACATGCTGAAAGATTGCTTGCTTGTGTTTCTTCTCATATAAATAAATCTTGCATTTTGTCTTTCATACTCATCTTGGGCAGCCCTCCCACGTGCAACCTCCCTCCCCCATGCTCAGTTGAGACTTCCTCTATTTCCCAACAAGGACTCATTGATTTTTTTCTACTGCCCAAACACACCTTGTGCAACTTTTGCCTATGTTACTGCTTTAAAATCTAAGATATGTCTTGGAAGCTTCAATAAGTGGCAGATTTGCTAGCAGAGAGTGCCCTCCTTTGTATCAAGCCATTAGCTGCTGAAGTTGGTTGTAGCTGCCAACAATGAAACAATGATTAAAAATGAATGCACCTGCCTGAGCACAGAGGGATAGTTTAGTTCACAGTGATACACCAAAGGTCATAATTCCCCTTTGGAGTAATTTTTGAACAGAAGAAACGAAGCACTCGGCCTGCGTCATTTCTAACTGAGCTTCAGATTAACGATAGTGGTGGTGTTGCCCAATATGTCCCTGGAGACATAGCAGCCTGTTGCACCCTTGCATCCAAGCTTGTCATCTCTTGTGAAATCCGGTACGGCAAGATTTTTTGAAAGCCACTCTCCTGAGTGATTCATGTGGTAGGTGATGATGTAAGCCCAGTGAAACTCAATATTGAAATTTGGCTCAGTTTGATGTTATATGTTTTGATAATGGACCCAGTGCAACACAACATTTTTCACATCAACACCCAAATAATTAGAGCCCTCGCCCGAAAGGGAGAAGGGCTCTATTGTTATTGTATCTATCTTTTTTATAACTATTTTCATGTGACAGAATGCTTTTTAGTTTTTCTAATTGTATACTTAGTCTGCAAAAAGCAATATAACATCTCAAAATCTCAAAAATTACACTAACACTCACTGATAATAGTGTTTTTAATTTTAAAAACTAGCAAGTATACACATCTGAATTAGCTGTACACAAACTTGCAAAAATCCAGAAACTCTCTCATTCTAAAACAAAAACGTACATATGTAATTAATGTACATTTATTGAGGATAAAAAGTCTTTTTGATGCATTTTAATGCTTCAGAATGTTACTCTCAGTGTATTCCCAGGTGCTTCTATTATAAGGAATAAGTCTGTCCTCTCTAGATGGAGGGCCCCAGAAGTTGTGAAGGAGTGACTGATTGCCCCTGACAAAATAGACAAGGCTTTTTTTCTAAGGGCAGACTCAGAAATAATTCAAAAATGCATCGACCAATACTCTATTTCTAAAGACATTGTTTCTATTATCTACACCCTACTCAATTTTTTAATCAGGAGACCCCTGTCCTCCAGATGACACTGCATGACTTTTACTTTTGAACAATGACTCTCTATTAAAGCAGGTCTTTTCCAGCAGAAAATAAAACCCTTAAAGCCTTCTTGTTCTGCAGCTGTTCAGATTTATGATGGGTCACATACATTTGAGGATATTGGATGATTTTTTTCAGAAATAATATTATGCAAAATTAATAAAAACAGTCATTAAAAAGGAATTTTGGAGCAATTATACCACTGTGGAGTCAGAGGAGGATCATTTAACCAGTTGCAATATGGAAAACATTAATAACATTGATAAAAACAGTTTTAAAAAATAGCTTGTTAACAGTAAAATGGTCAGATGAGACTTGTTATTGTGATGCATTATGTGAACCTAGCTGCTTCATGGTGCTTTGTCAACCTGAACAGGTGAGTAAACTGAAATGAAGTAGTGCCAGCCTTCAGTCTATTTCTGGTCTTTGACATAACTGGCTTTTCCACTGAGCAGACGGTGAATAAAGAAGAAGCCATGTGGCTGAATTAAACATGAGGGCTTTAACAACAGCCCGTGATGTGACTACCAAAACCATTTGTCACAAAGACACTGGATGGGAGTAAAAACTGTAGCGTGTAGGACCATTAACAGGGACAACAGAAACAGCAGCACCGCCCCCCGGGATGCGAGCACTGCTGCTGCAACAGCCCCACTTGCGTGGTTCCACAAACGGGCGTCACGCACATTATCCGGTTAATTTACATACATAACACCGCCCAGGGGGACGAACATGATAATCTGCCATCGATTGAAAGCTAACCGTGCGGAGGGGAGGAAAAACAGCTGAAAAAAAAGTTTGGACTGGAGAGGGCTGTTTTAAACCAGGGGAAGTGTTTCGACAGAGACGAAGAGGCGCTTGTCGGGCTCTTTGCCCCACTTTTGGATTACGATATGGACATTTTAAAATCCGCTGGAAGGGCAATTGTACGGAGCCCCAGCATCGCCAAACAGTCGTGGGGTGCGGGGAAACATAAAAGTGAGTACCCAGTCGTTAAACATGTTACTATGAAGGCGTTAGCTGGTGCTAATTTATCAAAACCAAGGCTAACTTGGCTAAACCAAGCTAGCTCTCGTAAGTAGCTAACCTTACAACCGGCGTGCACTAGCGTTACTTTACTACTAGTCCGTGGACGTCAGTTACAGTTGTTGAGGTCACTGTAAAGGGTTTGTTTTACACACCTGTCAACTCGAAAAACGACCAGGTTTGCATTAGAGCT
Organism: Acanthurus tractus; assembly: GCA_029783725.1. Classification (NCBI taxonomy): domain Eukaryota; kingdom Metazoa; phylum Chordata; class Actinopteri; order Acanthuriformes; family Acanthuridae; genus Acanthurus; species Acanthurus tractus. Next base: position 16,868,312 of record JAQNCA010000007.1, read on the forward strand.
TGTGTATAAAGTCGGAAATGTTTTGTTATGCTTTTGAACTTGACACTCAAACTGACAGCAGCGCTCCGCGGCTCGTAAACTGACTCCTGTTGAGGCTTTTGTTACAAGTTCAGCTCCCGTAACTGGTTCTCATATCTAACAAGTCGCATGAGTTTCCCGTTTTTAGTCATCCGGACCAGAAGCGACGGCATGTCACGACAAAAGTTTGAGAGTCGCGTGAAACCCTGTTGTTGTCGTCTGCCACGTCATTGTGCCGCTTGTGTGACATTGTAAAGATGTGATGAACCGGAGCTCCGCGGGGAGCTAAAACACCGAGACCCGAACTGTTGAGCGGCTGCACGGAGGAAGAGGAGTCATGGCAAAGGAGAGGCATGAGGAGATGAGTGGTCGTCTTCCCTGGCAAAGCTGTACAATCCTAGCAACGCACTGTTGCTAGGCGATACACCATGTGAAACAAAAAAAAAGAAGAGAGGTTGTGCAAGGAGTGGTTGCCGAGTCAAAATTTTATAGGAGAGTCTAGTTGATCCCAATCCAAAGCTCGTGTGAAGGGGTTTGATCATCAGGAAAGCTTTTCTGGCTTTTATTTTGGATTTCCATACGATGTTTGGCATAAGCTACAGCTTCTGCTGCTTTGCACCTCAAGTGTGTACAAGCAGGAAGCTGAGCGTGGTTACATTGACTGTGCTAGCGTGGCTTCCACATGCAAGCCGAGCGGCGTAGACCCCTTTTATGTTTGTCCACACAAAGGGGAAATGTCCCCTGCTTCCACGCTTCTCTCCATTTTTTTTCATGTCATAGACAATGGAGTAATTGGCAGCAAGATGTGACACGTGCCAGACAGTGCAATCGATGCTTTGTTTTGGTCCACTCCTCTGGTGGGGTAGGAAGCGGGGGGAGGATGCCTCCACATCAGACCAGGCAGTGGTCACAGAGGGCTAACGACCAATCAGTTCCTGGCAGCTCAGGCTGATACTGAATCTTTGCAATGACTGTGTCTGTGGCAAAAAAAAAGTCACATCCTCCACTCTCTCTGCTGCTACCACAGAGGAGACAATCAAGCACAGAAAAGCTGGTTCTGTAAATAATATTATAGCTAAGCCAACATATAATTTCTTCACCCACATTACATATGCATCGGAGCTTCCTGTGTTGTCAGTGATTAAGCAACTGTTCATCATCCTCTTTTTTTTCAACTTGATGTTATAATTATAGCTTGAACTGTGTTTCAGAAGGCACCAGTGAACAGCAGAGTCATGAATAAGAGGGCTACTTGTTTCATCTTGTATCGTCAGTGAGTCTCTGCTTCAAGGTGGACCCTGTTTTTTGCATGAGATGTATTCAGATGCTGCTGCAACTCAGAGCACAGAATTTTTAAAAAATGCATTTCCCTTGAAAAGTGTGCCTTCTGGCTTGGGTTAGCATGAAATTATAATAATGCTGGATTTAGACAGGTCCATAATTTTAGGCAAAGTTTTGCCTCATGCCTCCAGTAAGATTGACCATGTCTTCTATTAGCACTCCATTTTCTGTTACTGTCAGTTATCGAGCGATGCAGGTTTCAGTACTGTTTCCATAAAACTGCCATGTGTCTCTTTAATTTTCACTGCATGTCAACATGTAAAGTAGGCAGACATTTCCTGTGCTTTTACAAACCTGTGTCTCTGCACAGGCAAGAATGTGTCAGATCTGTCATTTCCTGCATGGTTTTTAAGCAGCTCAGTTACTTCTTGGCAGTGTGATGAGCTGACAAATTGTTTATTTGCATTGGCCTCCAATTATACCCAAAGAGTTCCCAATTTGACGGGTGGAAATTGTATGAGCCACCTTTTTAGATTAATGAAGGCCCCTATTTTTTCCTTAACCAGTTTAAAATGTGTGGGAGGCAGAAAATCCCTGTCTGCATTGAAGAGAGACAGCTCCCTCCCACGTTCCCGGTCAAGGAGCTGACTTCTGTGGGATTGTCAATATTTAGGCAGCTTCAGGATGTCAGTCAACCCATGCAGATGGCTAATGGGAAGTGCGTATGATCTTAAAACACTTGGACTACATCATATCTAACAGCTAGATGAGTGAGCCGATTGTTCGCGCTGCTAAAGGAGATGGTAGCTGGTGTAGCTGTTGACTAATTTGCATATTGTACATTATTCAGCAACATCACTGAGGTAACAGAAGTTTAGGTCTGTGCTAAATAATTTGTCTTTAGCTTTAATTGAAATGACATACCATATGATTTGCATTGGCTGCTCCACCCTGCACCCTTGGCCCTGCTCTGACCAGTCAGTGCTGTGTCCCCTGCACAAAGTCATCCAAAGGGGGCTGCTGTAATGGAGATTGCTTCGTACAGAATTCCTTTATGGAGTTGTAAAGTTCTCTCTGATTTACAGCTCTGTTATTTTGTCGGTATCTGTAAGCTGCTTCTGTATTTGAAGTCAGTGTAAGGTCACATTCATGTGTTTGTGGACAGGGCTGCACAGTCATAAGCAGTCACAATTGTTAATCTTGTATGGAAATAAATGTTTTAACTCTGTCTGGTTTCAGCTGACACAGCAGGGAAAGTAGAATAGTTCAAACATCAGAATTATCATTACACACTAGCACAGGCTAAGTTAAACAATAAATTGCAGTACGATTAATTTGTAAAGCGAAAGCTGATCTGTTTGCATCAGTTATTCACTGTGCTGTACTGCTTTCAGTTTTCTGTAATTAGAGAAATGTACATCTGTTCCCATGTGTCATTATTTCAGAGTAAACACTGTTTCCTTATCTGCGTAAACTGCAGAATTGGCTCCAAAAGACATCATCATCGTCATCAACAACAAGATACCACAGAAAATTTAGAAGCAAAATTAGAAAGCCAAGTCTGCACTATGATTCTACTTTTTTTCTCATTCAAGGAAATGGACGGACATGACATACTTTATTTCCCCCAATTTGTCACAATAAAGCCTACTTGGAAGGAGTATCTGAAAAGCCAGAAGGGAAGTCTGAGCAGGAAACACAGTGGCTAACAGTTCACCTCCCTGGTTAGAAATAATTGATGTAATCTCCTTCAGCCATATGTGTAGACATATGGTCAGTGTGGTGGTTCTTCAACCTTAATTTCAGTCGGAGTACGTACTTTACAGCAAGTGTGATGCCTGTAAAGCCTTCAATGTATATTAGGACAACTGTGTTGGTTTGGAAGCAGTTAATGCTGTTGGTCATTCAGTGTACCCAACAATTACAACTCCCTCCCCTTTTAATCTTTTCTGAGCATGTGAGTTAATAATACTCAAGATTACTGCAGGCTTGATAAGAGCATTGTTCTACAGCTCCTAATGCATGAGACATTATTGTGCACCCACAGTGGTAATAGCCTTCTTTTTTCTCCAACCTGTCAGTCAAGCTGTGGAGGTTTAAGGATGTCTTCTGGCTGTTTGGTCAATAGATAGTAATGAAACTCAGGTAGTTGATGAGGCAACCTGTCTTTCCTCTCCCTCCACTCTGGTGTGCATGTAATTCAGGTAAGACTTGCTCTTTTTTTAGCCCCCAGCCCCCAGTGCTATGACCTGGAGAAAATCTCTGTTGTGTTATATGTGCCAACACCCCTTTGCCCTGAACTGGTCTTACATATGAAGACCGTGGGAAGGCAAGGGGAATTATTTTTATCTGTTACTGACTTGTCTTTCTCCACCTGTGTACCAAAATTACAAGTTGCAACATGTCTCTGCAAAGAAGCATGGAAACACTGTAGTAAGGATGCAGAGAAAAGCTTTACACAGGAGCTTACCCGCATAACTCCAAAATCTCAGGGATACATTGTGCAAATCTGTGGTCCCGTGTGTCAAACAGTGACTGGTTGAACAAGATGGAATTTCTTCTGCCCTTGAGGCAATATGTGACTAAACAAGGAATCCAGCAGCCAAAAGAAAGGAGGATGGTTAATATTAATTTTATGCTGTTTGAATTGTAAGGGGTTTCTTGTAGAGGCCCTGGTGGCTCCCTGTAGTTCTAGTGACTGACACTCAGATCTGGATCTAAGTCAGACCTGATCCAAACTACATTTAGTTTATTCTTTAGTCACGGTACTTTTCTTTTTATCCTGTGCCATAATTGTTGCAGTTATTTGACAGTCTAAAACTCACAAATAATTAATTTAATAACCAATTTGAAAGAAGAAAAACAGCTTTTGGGAAGCTGAAATTGGACAATATTTTATCCTTTGGTATTGCATGATGTTGAAGTTGCTTGTCTGTCTCTGTTTTATCTTTTTAGGTTAACATCATTGTAGATTATTTTATTTTATTCTGGACCAGTTTTGACTGTCCTTAGCTGTCCTTTAGATAGTGATGGGTTTGCCACAAGAGGGCATCTATGTGGTTGTTGGTTTATATATAGTGATGTAATTATAGATTGATATATAACCTCATTTCCAAATTTAAATATATATAGCTTAAGTATGTTGTATTCTAGGATGCGTAGATATTGCAGAATCATAGACTTAATGATGCATACAGTCAACGTTACAAAAAAGTCATCTTTATTCGTCATTAATGCTCGAATTGCAATAGAAACTCGCTTCTCCTGGATAATGTGGCCCCGCACAGGGTATTTTAAGGATCAGTTTCATAACCCTGCTTCTCGTTGAGAGTACATTCTGGCCTCAGCTGGCCATCAGCTGTAATCCTTGACTGGCATGACCACTCATTTCCCCTCCCTCTCCCTCTCCCCGCTCGCCTTCTTTGAGTGGATTTGGCCAATACTGAAAGGCCCATGTCTCAATGTTATGACTTAAACCATGACTATAAGACTCTTATCCTCTGAAATCCTTTCCTTCACCCAACTGAAATTGTTTTTTCATCAAATTAAATACTGAGATAGCTGGGTAGTCATGCATCACTTCTTTTGTATTTTTCAACGAGCTCAAAAAGCACATATTTAAGGATATCATAAGCCTGCCTGTATAGAGGATAAAATTAAAGAGGACCTAGGACAAAGACAAAAGAGGTCACATGCAGCTGGCCATAAAAGATCCCCACTGACTGTTCATCTTACTTACTTTGTATCGATTGCTCCCTTAGTGAACTGGCCTGCAGTTTATGTCTCTGAGGTCATTTGTATCCACTGCTGCTGGTGTTTTTTGTTTATGTTACACAAAAACACTGTGATCTGGGTTCCCTATAACATGTTAAACACATCCTGTAGCCTTTCCCCAGAAGCTGAAGTTAATAGGGGGAACAATGGTACTGGATTGGTCTTTGTGCAAGGCAGGGACAGACAGTGACAATTGCCCCATGTGTAGTAACACACTTTTTCCTTTTGACGAACACTCAGCCTTTCTTTTCTTAACAATGCACCAGTCATCACTTCTCTCATAATAGCTGTTTTTTTTTCAGTTCATAGTGATGTTTGGTGTTCATCTCTGACCTGCACTGAAACTCATAGCCTCAACCGACATAAAATGTTATACATGCAGTACATAACCTGAGACTGAACCGAAGACGATAATCTGCTGCAGAGGTTTAGAACATACTTTTTTTGTATCTTAGTTAAAGGTTTTCCAAGGGCCTCTCTCAACAAGCTTTGTGCTGGATCTGTGTGTGTCCCTCCAGGCATCTTTTCTCATCTGAGTCGGCAGTTTCTAAATTAGCCCAAAGTGTCCTGATTGGAATCTAATAATGCTGGAATAGGTCTTTTCTGCACGTGTCTTGGCGTTATGAGATAAGAGGAGGTCATCTCACCACAGACCTAGGTCAGCTGAGGTCTTAATAAGCTGCAGATACATGGGCAAATGGTGATCAGTTGCAGTTGGGCAATTTCATGATAATTGGAAACAATTGATCTTTTAGACACAATCTCCTGGTGTTCTAAAACATTATTTGTTTTTTATCTTAAAGCACAAGCCTAGTAATTTTTTTTGTTGACAACAGATTCACAGTCCTGTGTGTGTGTATTCAAAGCCTGACATATCTGCAAGCTGTTGAAAACTGTGTAGTGAGCCCCACCTTTACACTGGATGACATTTTACTTTGTTTTTATGAACATGGGTTCTTTGGTTTTGTTTCCAAATACATCTTCCTGCTGCAGGAAGTACTAGCTTATTAAATGTGTGTCAGAGTACAGCTGAAAATAGCCCTCAACAATGCATTGTTTGGATGTTTTCTAAAAAAAGAACTACTACATCCAGCTACTTAAAGAAATGTATTCTTATAGAGATTGTTTGTCTTGTGTATTTACATTGACATGATGGGCTTGTGTTTGACATCAGGTGGTTCCCTTCCTCGCATTTTTTTTAGATTGGGAACTGTACAAGTCTTGCACATTGACAGACAAAACATCCCTGATGAACAAATAGTGTTAACTCTGTTCATAGTTTAACACTAATGCTCTGGGAGGACCATATGTAAGGCTGCCAGAGTACACACCTTTTCCCAGTATCCCAAGGTGACGCACATCTACAACAAAGAAAAAGTTGAGGCCCTCTTATTTATAAGGTTTTGGTGCTTGTGTCAGAGTTTGGCAGCCAGTATGGTTTTATAACTACAGATGTCCCAGGTGAGATTCATTTTCAGTGTTGTTTAGCAAAGGCTATGCAGGTGGGCAGGCGTGTGTCCAGCCAGACCAAAAACAATGAGTCATTCATAGTTTGGTATCCAGAGGGCCCACATGAATGTGCCGGGATTCTCTCCTCTCACTCATTCACTGAGGCCAATGCGACACCATGCAGAGAGCTCTCAGTGCTCAGAAGCTCCTTTTAACTCTCAACAAAGGGGAAACTGTTGATGCAGCAGGCTCGACTCGTGGAGCCTGCTGGAGCTCTGGAGTGGTGGTGGGGCTTTGGCTGTTGACCCAAAAGTCTTTATTTGTGTTTGTGTTGCAAACCAAGCTGGGCTGTGCTGCTGCCATTCCCCTCCCCTCTCCGTACTAGAATCCCGAAATGATCATTCCTGACTGACTTGGTTGAATAAGTAACTACTGTAACCCAGAGTTTCGACAATGCAGTGGCTTAGTCATGCACGCTCAGCTTTACTGATGTAACCTGGTATCACTTGTAGAGTGATGCTAATACCGAGAATGGAAAAGGATTTTCCTGGATACTGATCATTAACTCCTACTGTTTAATGTAATTAAAAATCTTGTAAAATCGCAGTGGCTGTGACTCACTCACACCAAAATCATGTGAAGTGCTCAGCCTCGTCACCTTCAAAGTGGCTTTTCAGTCAAGAAGGGATCCACTCACTGCGAGGAAGAGCTCATCTTTAAGTCATTGCTGTCTGTCCTCAACTGTTGGTCAATCAAATCTTGTATTTCAGGAAGCATTTACCTTAATTGTCACGCAAGGAAACTATATTAATGTTGGCGAGATGTGATAGTAGTTATAAAAGGCTGTGTTGTCACAATGGCAGTATGGTGATTTGAGTTTTTATGTCTGTGTTACTGCATGCACGTCTCCCTCTCTGCCAGCCTCAGAGTATTTACTGCATTATTAAGCCTGCTCTCACAGTATGGCTGAGCACTCTTGCTGTTTTCATGGTGATTAAACTGTGAAACCTCCCTAATTGTCCATTAGACTTTTTTTATTACTGTTCTTTGGAAGAAGCAGACAGGAAATGGGGGAAAGAGAGATAGAAAGGGGTAGGACATGCAGCATTTGGGATTAAACAGGTAACAGTTGCAACCATGCACCCATGGCTGCTACCTCTCCCTACAAAGGCACTCCAGTACTTTAATTTTGTTTTTTACATGCTTGTAAACTTGAGGAGATTCTATCTCGATGCTAGTATGTCTT
>JAQNCA010000007.1:16891397-16911662 GCA_029783725.1 Acanthurus tractus
GAAACCGTCCGCTCCCCCCCCCACCCGCCCCCCCCCCCCCCCCCCCCCACTGTTGCCATTGTCTCCACTTATTTATACATCCTCTGTCTTCCTGCTCAGTGGCCAAAAAACGAACCTGTCTTTTATCTTGAGATTTTTCCAGCTCAAATTGGAAACACACATTGTTGTGTTTTCCAGGTCTTGGCCTTAAACACCCTGTGAAAGGGTCATGTGAAATGCTGGTGAATTGTTCCACTGTTCATGACAGTCACACACACAACCTCATGTGGTGTAATTATTGCCGAGAGAGCACTGAGACCTGTTTTTACAGACAACTTGGTCATGGTTTAAGACTCATGTAGACATTGACTTGGAGTGGGGTGGAGAGACATTAAGGCTAGCCTGGGGCAGAGGTGGACTTACTGCAGTAAATCTTCTTCTGTTTCCTTTACAGTAGGAACAAGACTCTGATGTGTTGTAGCTGGGATTTTCCCTGGATGTATTTTATCTTTATTAAAAAAATGTTCTTTTTCTCCTCATTATATATTTATATTAATCCTTTTTTTTCACATTTGTGAAGCATTCAGCCTTTGTAAATTACTGAGTGCCATTAATAGTAGTGCACACTGAGGAGATAAGCAGACGGTGCGTGTTCAGGCACCACTGTGGACACAGCAGGCTACGAAATGCTGTGTAAGGACGGTGTCACACACATTCTTTTGTACAGTTCAGCAGAACATGCATGTAATTTACTGCATGTGTGACTCCAGAGTAAATGAGCAGTTCATACCACATAATATTGGCTTCTCCACCACCACCACACCCTCTTACATCTTGCATCTTAACATGGGTGTTGCCTTGTAAGAGCTCTTAGAATTTTGTGATTATCCATTGTTGCTACCCGTCTTCTCTCCCCCATCGCAGCACTCGCTTCTGTTTATTATTAGGAGGGAGATGGGCGAAGAAGAGGAGAGCGATGTAGGGGGATGGGGATGAGGAGAGAGGGCAAGAGAGCATGAAAGGCGGGGCGGGGAGCTTTGTTGGGAATGGGGGTGTGTAAGAGAGATAGGAAAATGATTGTGCGTGTGTGTCAGTGGGAGCTCAACCCCCTGACAGATTCAGTGTCGGTGCCATTGATCCTGTCTCACACGAAGGCGTGCTTATTTATTCAGTCCTTAAGAGACACAGTGCATGAAAATTCCAGCCGCTTTTTTTATTTACTCCACATTTCTACCTTTGCTTCTTCTTCTACTGTGGTATTTATGAATTTTTTTCATGTGGGTACCATTCTATTTCATGGGTGGATTATTTTTCCCAAGATCAAGGCCACAAGCTTTTTTCCTCACGCCTCTTCATTTGGTTGTTTGTATTTTTGAATGAATATTTAAATCTGCCACCTCGCTTGCTCTTTCCTTCCCTCCACATTCCTCACCTCTGCTGGTCTACATTTTTCAGGCGGAGTAACCAGTTTAATTTGTCAAGCTGTTTCCTTTCAAGTTCAGTACGGTGTCACTGATGTAGAGGAACAAATGCCTAGCTGGTAGGGGGGCTATGGAGGAGTCAGGAAGACTATGTTCTCAAAAAGGAAGTAGTGGTGTTCTCTTGTGGCAAAGAAAAGACAGGGGGAAGACAGTTCTTTCAAGTCTGATTCATTAAAGTTACAAGACTCTCGAGGATCAGGGCAGGAAGAGGGAGTATATACTGTACGTCTGTCTAGTTTGCTGCTTCTGTTTTCTACAAACTCTCTTACACCACCCACAGTGGTTCTCCACAGCCCACCACACATTCCTGACCCACATTCTTTTGTATATTACGGCTCTGTTCATAGAGTATTCTCTGTAAACGCTACAGCTAGTTTTGAACTGGCATGTCTTTAAGTTGCAGTCATGCTTAGCAGCGATTTGATGCTAAAGTCAGACTGAAAACTACACACCAGAAAGGCCAACAGGGAAAAAACAGGTGCCGGGAGAATTTTTTGTAAACCTTCCATCACTAAGCTACCTGCACTCATGGGAAATGGGATGTTGATGTGCCCAAAGGATGATGATTAAATATAAAAAGCACCCCTTTGCTGTCAGCAGGTATCTTTAGGAGAGACAGAAATGGACATTTAATCTGCAGCCAAAGTCTGAGTGGTTTAGTATCTTGTGTTTTCCTGTGTGATTTCCTGTGATACTTTAGTTATACAAGTCAGAGAAGAGTGTTTGTGCATGCATCTGTGAGAAGATTCAGTTAATCTATCAAAAGAATTATGTAGAACTTTGTCAAGCATTTGTAGTTTCCAGATCTTAAACATCTCAAAGCAGGATATCAGTCGGAAATTGTATCAACTCTCTTAACTCCCTCCAATCTCTGCTGGTATTTAGGAGAGATCCAAAGGAGCCCTTGTGTGTCAGATGTTGTGAGGGCATGGTATTTGAGCAGATGCTTTGAGGGGAGAGGCTTTTAAGGATTGTTGATGACAAGTAGCTTATGGAAAAATTGTTCTGACTTTTAACTTTGTTGAAACCAGAAAAATGCAGCGCCGGTCAGAGCTAACAAATGAGAGTTAAAATCAGACTTCAAAAACTATTTGCTTATGCATCTTATAACTGGGCAAATATGATTCTTAGTGAGAGGGGACTCAAACTTATTTGAACACAGTCACGTCCTCCTGGCTTTTTAATAAGGATATTTTTTTATAGTCGTGAGGTAAGAATATTTGAGAGAAGAGGATGCACGGTTAAAATATACTAACATGACGACAGTATTTCCTCTCTTGTTTAGCACATAAGTTAACTGAAAGGTTTTTTCTTTTTTTTTAACCTGCAATTGAACTGTAGTACGTCATCAAAGTTTCTACAGCAAAACAGCAGTGCCTCACCCTTCCCCAGGAGAGGTCCTGTTCCCCGCTGAAAGTCAGGGAGGAGGCTCTGTAGATTAGTCGCAAGTCCCGCTTGGGGTGTTTCAGTTCTCAGTTCACTCCCAGCTCAGTTCTGTATAAATCTGAAGTGCTTAGTAGAAACGGGCCTTGAAATTAGTCTAGACTGAGTTTAGGACAGCATTGTCTATAGGAAATGCAGTTGTTGTCAAATGATGTGCACTGTGTAGAATACCTTCTTATCTTAGCAGGTGAGAATGTGTTGAGTGAGCAGAGCCTATTATCCATCCGACCCAGATGCTCTGCCTGTTCCATTTATAAGCTGCAGTTTCTGCACTTACTGCTGTACCAAGTATGACATGTGTTACAATGCTGGAAGCCCAGGCCCTCTAGGTTTCAGCTGCCAGATGGCTTGAGTAATGGCCTTAACCTTATCTGCCAATTTAGTACTGCTAATGTGTTTACATATATTATATGCTTGGTTAGTGAAACATTTAATACCCACACTTTTAGCAGCTAGGAAGGTAAACAGTTTGTTTTATTGATGCACTGCAAGGGCTCTCATCCTAGGGTCATAGGTTCCCCAATTATGGTTTGCTTGTTTTAACCAAAGTTCTTTTTTTTTCTTCTTCTTCTTCTTTCTGTTCTTTTTTCCCATGCAGAGAAAGAAAAGCGGGTGAAGTCGGGTTCAGATGGCGAAGGAGCCAGCAACTCTCAGTCGGACAGCTCAGCCAGCCTGGGCAGTCTGAAGGGAGGAGGTGAGTCATGTCACCAATCATCATGTCTTCCTTCCTCTCTCCCTCACCCTCTCTGTCACAGCAACTGTAGCCTGCCTGGGGGGACGTGCAAGTATTCAGCCACTTGTCAAAGGTTGGAATACATTGAAGCTGCAGATCAGCTGACAACGATCTGCATTTTCTGACTTAATTCCTTCTCATTAGTATCATTACAGTTCACAGCATGTGACATTTCTAGGTGATAATGTGTGATGATGAAGGCAGCGGTGAAGCTGTCTTCACCACTGCCTTCACAAAGATGTAAAGCTGCATGTTTTTGGTTTTATGATCACTTGGAGAACTGCATTAGAAGGATACAGGCACAGTCAGACACAGCGAGATCTCTGATGCAGAACCTGTCAATATCAGGCCAAGGTTAAGGTTGGAGTTGAGAGGTGGAGGTTGAAAAATAAGTGCACACAAAATTTGAATGTTAGAGTTAATTTGAACATCATTACCCTAAAAGGTGATAAATAATTAACAGAGGTAGAGCTGGATTTAATATGATTTTTAAAAAATAACAGTAAGGCCTCCTTCACTGTTTTCTGACTGACTCTCGAAGCATGGTTAAAGTCCTATTTGTGTAAAAAATATGTGAGACATAGGCCAGGCTTTCTATACGAGACATTGACATCCAGTGAGCCAGATGACCTTAAAGCATTATTAGTGTCACATATTGTTCAGAGCATAAGATACAATGAGAGGAGGAGCATCCTGTTGCCAGTGGCAAAATTGCTGAACCCTTAGTCCTCATAATGCTCTTTCTTTTTTAAGTCTTTTATATGCTTGCCTTTTCCCTGTCACCCTTTGCCTGTAACCCCCTTTTGGGGCTGAAGGTTTCAGCTTGTTTGCAGGCAAACATCTGAAAACATCCACTTTGTGCTGAGCTTCCCCCCACTTTGTGCTGAGCTTCCCCCTCTGCCCAGCCAGGTGGCCGCCAGCCAGAGAGAGATCTCTCTAAATCTGTTCTGACACTGTATTCGGTACTGTGACCCTGAAAGTGTAGCGTTTTACAGCGGACATGGGTTTTAAGGATGATCCCTGGTGAGAAGACTGAAACAGATTCAGATGACAGAGAGGCTTGGTTTGTGATTTTAGACCAACGTTATCCCACTGACTGTACAGTAAGACATTTGACTGCCAGTGGAGTGTATTTTTGTGAAGCAAATAGGCGTAATTATATAGCAGAGTAATACATGGTGGAAGCCTCTGAGTGCATTTTGAAATGGGCTGTAGGTTTCTGTCCTGCCAGAGGATTTCACCACCAGCCCTAAAGCAGTGATTGGGGACAACAGCTTTAGAGCTAACAGGAGGTTACACTTATGTACCCTTCACTTTGGCTGATCAAATGGCAAGTCGCTGCCACTAAGTCAGAGTGACTCTCAGGATCAGTGTTGTTGTCGGAGGTGAGTCAGCTTTATTCAGGAGACATGATACTTCCAACTCTCCCCTAGCTCGAGGCCTTATAGAGTAGCTACATATTAGAAACACTACTTTTTCCTGTGGAACCCACTGATTGTTTTGGGATTTTTCCTGCTTGAGGCCTCTGAAACACAATCTTTCTATTGTTATTTTCATGATAGATTAATCTGCTAATTATTTTCTCAAGTACCGTAATCAATTCATATGCGCATCACAACTCATACACACAACTTATATCTTCTGTACAGCGACCTTGGGTGTCCTGAAAGGCGCTCTCAAATAAAATGTATTATTATTATTATTAACTCTCCAGAGCTCGATGTTACATACATGCATTGCTTGTTTTGTCTTATCAAAGGGGGCCACAAAAAATTCTATATTTTTGCTTAAAACATGGCTGAAACAGGGAACCATTTACCAAAAGAGTTGAACCTAAAAGAACCGTCTTACGATCAACCTAACAAATAATCAAACAAGCGTTGTCCAAGTAAAAGTTCTAGTTAAATTTTCCAGCTGTACTGAAATCCCAAAGCCTCTCTTCACCTTAGCAAAGACCTTGACTATTAACTGAAGGGCTCTACCTTCAGATGAGCTGTGACTCTCCTCTTTTTTCCTGTGAATGACAGTTCCGGTCCCACATTATTGCTTTCTTCATAACAGCAAAATACGGTAAATGCCTTAAAGCCAGCATTGAGAGAGAACAGGCTGAAGTAGAAATAATAGCTGAAATAGCTATTGCATCCTTACTCAGTTACATGTGAACCCCTCTTTTAAGGAACACAGAGTATAAGGAGAGCAGCTTTTAACCATGTCAAGTTTCAGAGTAGAAGAGCATGTGTAACTGAGTTAAAATGTACTAGATTTACAAACGTCAGAGAGCTTTTTTGTGTTCACTATGGGCAACATTAGGCTCTAGACCAGACAGAAATTAGTGTTGACACACATTATTGACACACATTAATCATAAGGCAGGGCCATTACCAGCCAATCCCATTACAGATCAGTGGTGTCACCCTGGTAAGGCATGTGAGTCAGGGGGTTACTCCACCCTCACTTATCACAAAGTGACAATCGACAGATGACTGCATACTTGAGATACATTGAAGGCTTAAAGTGGACATTAACAGATAGAATGGAGTCATAAACTCTGCACATGCACGCTGCTGTTGATCACTGCAAGAGATTATGATAGTCACAGAATTAAATTAAAGTGATATATGAAACAAGTTTATCTGTATTATTACACTGTTGTCTCTGGACAAGGAATTGAATGTAATTGCAAATGTGACTTTTAAAGCATCTCATAAGTACATTTCTAAAATGGTTTTAATATTTGTTTTGTATTGCAGAGGTAGCCACAGGTAAACTTCTGGATTTGGCAGAGGGAGCCAACGTGGTGCTGGTCCACTCAGGAACAAAGCAGACTGAATCGGATCCCTTTATGGTGCATAATCACACAACAGAGAACAACAATACTGTATGGGTAAGGCAAGAGTCAGGCTGCTCAGTAAGTTTCATCTGCTCAGGCTTGATAAGATGGAAAACAAGAATGCCGTGCAGGAAAGACTGATTTATTAGCCCAAGTGCCTGGTGGTGTGCTGTACCTGCTGTATCCAAAGGAGTGGGCTCTGTAGTTATGCAGCTGCTCCACAGAGTCAGACAATAGTCTATTGAAGGGAATGACATTATCGAATCGAATGGTCACATAGCTGGAGAGGGTGTGGGGCTGCAAGTAACCTCGATTAACCTTCCAAGACCACGTTAGGCTGGAGAAAAGTGGCGAGAGGTGACTGTGTGCATGTGTGAGTGAGTGTCTCGACATCTCATCGGTAAACATTCTTTACTTATCATCTCTGGAGACATGAAGCCGATCTTTAACCAATAATTGTGTGTTCTATCTGCCAGGAGTTGGAGGACGGTCTGGACGAGGCTTTCTCAAGGTGAGAACTTGTGCGGATTTGGATTTTCCCCTAAAGCCTGGCCAAACAGCCACACAAGCCGCTGTTTTGGAAATAACCACCTGTGGTTTTGGGCAGCCCTCGTAATAAATGCTGCCTCTCCTTCTGCTCTGCTCAACCCCGGTGCACTCCCACAGGCAGGAGACGGGCTCAGTTTACAAGCCCAGGCACAGCCGACACCCACCCTGAGTCATGCTGCTTTTGTAGGCTCAGTTTACCATCATTTCAGGCCCACACTGATTTAATATGAGCTCAGAAAGCCTGTGATTACAAAGGGGTGTTGCTGAGGGTGACTAGTTTTGTTGCATAGTATTTCTGAGCGCTAACGGAGAAAAAAATTGAAAGGAAAGGATCAGATTTCATAATTAGTAGGTTCAAGGTTGACAGGAGAAGCCCATTGCCTCTGCTGATTGGAATTCCTTAAACTTAGTCAAGGCTGTCAACAAACAAACAGAATGAAGCTGAAGTCTTTTGTGATTAATGTTTCAATTTAGTCTAAATCAACAGCACACTTGGGTAGACTGTGGTGGTCTGCCATCAGGTTGCACAGTGCAACTGTTTGCTCTGTTTGTTTTTGAAACAGCTTTCATCACTGCATTAGTGCTTTTATTTCCTTGGGCTCTGCTTTTCATTCCATCTGCTAATTCAGCGGTGGGCTTCTTATTCTCTTGCTTCCATTTAGTGAAAAGGAGAATGGGCTCCATGGTCTCTGTAATCAAGTGCTAAGAGGCCATTTTAGGCCTGTTATCAGGCGATTATTTGTCTGCACACACTGTAATTGCACTCTAATGCTGTTAATCTCCTGCTCTGTGATTAATGAGGATGCTCCTAGCATAACCACAGATGCATCCTCATGTAGAATTTTGTAATTGAAGGAAATTCAGGGGGCCTTAAGGCTGCATTAATGTCTTTGTGCATCAGGAGAAGTTGGTTGTGCTAGCTGATGTTTCGGTCGACATAGAACATAGACATAGAATGGGATTCTTTGAATAAGAATGTTACCTAATGATAGTGTACCTGATGGTTGCTTCATGGTACAGATGGTTTTGCACAAGGACTGAAACAAAGTTTAGGGTCAATGGATTGTTAAAATTTGAATGAAAGAAATGTGCCTTACTGTTCTTTCAGGCTCCTCCACAATATTATTTCGTTTGTGTTCAGAGGGTGTAAGTGTTATTAAGCTTGAGAAACAACGTCTGAGATGTACCACATATGGCTACTCTAAGACAAATGACTCTGTTTTGACTCTGCTAGTGATGCAGATGCACTCTCAAAGTTTATCCAAGTACACTGTCCGAAAACATGACAGGTCCCATGGCCTTGTCTCCTTCCTGACTTACTAGTATCATGTCACAAGCAACAAGCATCACAAAAACATGCGCTCCCTTATAACAACACCAAAGTTTCAACTCTGAGGTTCCAAGTTGCTGTTCTGGACTTGAATTCCTTTTAGTTTTGTAAGTTTTGTAAGGTTTTTAACATTCCTCTCAAAAGAACTGCAGGTAAATTCCTGAGTTTGGATAATTTGTGTTGCTATTTGAGAGACTGTGCTGCCATCTGCTGGTTACAAAATGTAGATCACTGTAGCTGCAAGATGGCTTAAGAGAGGAAATAGGCCAGTACCATGTGTATTTTGACTAACACAGATTAATATAAAACATATGTTGTACTTATGGTTATTGTAATTTTATGTCCTTGTGTTGGTCAACTCTGACTTAACTTAAATTTGACCAAAAAGTCACACTGTGGCCTCCTAAAATGTACCCATTCACTGTAGGCAAGACAAGCAAGTTATATAGCACTAGGCTTTCACAGCACAACCTAAAGTGGTTTTCAGAGGCATGGAAATACATGTGAATAAATACAAAATGTGACATTAAGAAGGCATTAAAATTTTCATTGAAAGACAGTAAAGCAAACTAGCAAAACATGAATAAAAATTAACACAAATTTCATGTAAAAGACAATTAAAACAAAGGAAAGTACGCAAAGCAAAAGAGCCTAATTAGCTACAGATGACTTTAAGTAAAGCCTCTGTTATAAGCCCTGATTTAATAAGCTGACAGACATAGCAGACCTCATGTATTCAGAAAGCTTGTTATATAAGTTGGGAGCACAGAAACTAAAACCTGCCTCACCTTGCTTAGTTTTGATCCTTCAAGACTGAGTAAAACTGTACTGGATGACCTGATGGGTCTGGAAACTTCATTCGTAAAGCACAAAGATGTATTTTGGCTGGAGACCATTTGGTGCTTTATGGACACATCCAAGAGTTTATATAATCCATCCCTAGACTCACAGGAAGGCACTGCAGGGACTCAATCACTGGTGTGATGTGCTGTGCTTTGTTCATGATATCAGGCTGTTCTCTTTCTTGGTAATATGAGGCTGTTCAGAATAGTTCAGAGTTGAAGTGTTTCCTGACTTGTGACTTTCCTTTGCATCCCCAGCCGCAGTCTGGATAGCTTTGAGTCCTACTCAGGTAACAATGTCATTCACTGGATCTATTGACTTCCACCTCATTTTCCCCCAGTCAGCCTACTATTTAAGCCTGCTCATCTGTCTGGATATCAGTTTTCAACTAGATCGATCAAGTCTCATGTTGTTTCACGTTTTAAGGCCATACACCATTAACAAGACTGTTGTCTTTCTTAGAGAAAGTCTTATCTAGAAAAGTCCTTTTTGTTATTTCCACAGTTTGACTCATCCCTGGTCTTCATTATCAAAGATTCAGAACTTGATGTAGTCCGCCACTGTATCCACATCGTCATCACAAATGTTTTTTGTGTCTCCCCCTCACATCATCAGCTGTGCATAATGCTAGTGCCTCCACACTGGATGAGAGAGTCATGGTGAAAAAAAATGGCCATGTGTTCATCGGTAGATCTAACATGTTTGTGTTTAAATATACACTTCATGTGTGTGTTCAGGTGTTTTCATGTTTGGTTGCCATGAATAGTTCATAAAGGGAATATTTTTATTGCTTAACCTACTTTTCTTTTTTATCATAATACTTTTATTATCATGAAGCATCCCACTGTGTTAATACATTATGTTTATGCATTTAGTACACTGTGTACTTTTATCTGCTCACAACTTTATGTGATTAACTAGCCTCCGCATCAACATTTATTGGTAATAACACGAATCTTGACCATATAGTTTTAATTACAGCAGTTGCTGATAGAATGTCTGTTTTTTTTTCTTTGCTCCCCACAGACTCGCTGAGTCTCGCACTAACCCCCAGGTCCTGGACATTGGGGTAAACCCTCAGGACTTCAACACTGAAGAGTGCCTGTCCCCAGGCAAATGGGACCAAGAGGACACACACTTCACTGCACAAAAAGACACTTTTGAGTTTTAACGTGAAGCCTCTGCCAAGAAGGGAAAACAGGGATTGATGAGGAGAAGTGGTGGCAAAAACATGTTTGGAAACTGGAGAAGTTGCAAAAGAGAAATTTGTGACATCAGCAAGGTTTCCCACCCTCTCCCTGCTGCCAAGTTCTCCCAATGGTGCAGTCTAGTGGCTGTCTGATACTACTGCATCTACATGACCAGAGAGGGACAACATGAGCAGGCTGCTCACAGAACAGGCCAAAGCAATACAAACCAATTTATCCCTTTTCTATGAAACAACATGCAGTCATTTAATGTTTGTTACAAACCGTGTATCACTTCCTTTCTTGTGTCTGTTTACCCATTCACTGTTTTAAATGTGTTTGTGATATGTACTTGTGGACATTGTGTTGAAATGTGAGTGAGTGGGTGGATGGGTGGGTGGGTGTGCGCGTGCATATGGATGTACAGTATAAATCATAAAAGTGACATATGAGGACTATGACATGAGTTGAGCTTGGAAAAGTTATTAAAGGTCCAGTGTGTACTGAAGGATTAAGTGGAATCGAGCAATGAGGTTGCAGAATGCTTTAACAAAATACCCCCCAACCCCCAACCCCACCTTTCTACCCATCCAAGCCTGTAGGAGTTTATGTCTGTGAAACTCACCAAGAATCGAAAGGCGCTCTCTAGAGCCAGTGTTCGCTTTGTCAGTTTGGTTGGTCTGCACAAACATGGCAGTGCAACATGTCCCCTGAAGAGGACCAGCTCCCTCAGTAGATCTACAAGGGCTCATTTTGAGGTCATGTAAACACAACAATTCTTGCTCCAAGTTACTGATGTAGCTAATACAATACAATACAATGAATACAATATTATTAATACTATATATAATATCTGACATTTTCTGTCAATCGATCCCACTAAACCTTACACACTGGACATTTGAGTGTCATTAAGATAAAGGTCCATAATGATGCTGTTACACATTTTATTTCCATAAAGATGAAAACATAACTGAGTTAACGGGAAAACTCAGTGGTGAAGCCACCATTGCACCAGTTTCAGTATCGGGCAAAAAAAACAAAGCTACTACCTACTTTGTGCTTCAAGGTTTTAGCCTTTTGTTGGGCAACAAAAGCTTTGAAAAAAATTTATGTATTAGTCAAAGAGTGTGTGGAACATGGATGAGAACAAAATGACAATCTTATTTTTTTGTAATGCAAAATCTATTTTTGCACTCAGATTTCATCTGTTACGAAAAGCACACATTTTATTTGAGGGAATTTAATGTCAAGAAAACATCCAACTCATTATTTAGGCATATATGCAGTGCCTCCATTTACTCTTCCCCTTGGACTTTAAAAAGTTGTATTGTTTTACAACTATGAATCACATTGGATTCACTCAACTTTTTTCACTGTTTTGCTGATGAAAATCTCATGCCTAAAAAAACTTTATTAACATTGTTTAGAGCTGCAGTACTCCAAATAGTGAAACGTTTAAGGGTGAGCCAGCCATCATCATACTCTGGCTCACAGACAGTGCTTTGATGAGGAAGAAGAGTCTACAGTTGTTTTGTTTTATCAAAACTGTCTTTTCTTCGACCATATCAGCAAGTCGCATTAATCCACTGTGATTCATAGTTGAAGAAAATAAATATCAAGCCCAAGATGGTGAATATGTATATGGGCACTCAACCATTGTATGTTAAATTATATTGTTGCATTGACTTTGCTAGTTTACTGTTTTTTTTTCTTGGGATGCATCCCTATGTTACTTCTGGCATTTGTTTATGTATGATTTAATTTAATACATTAGTTTACATAAATTTCAACCAAAGTCTAATTGTGTTTGTGTCATGCTTATTGCAAAATCATGATCAATTAATTTATTGGTCCCATTTCAGCCAGTGCATTAAATTAGAGAGAAACATAAAGTAATAAGTCAGTTTTAAAATATATCTGGTCAACACACAAGTTTGGATAATTTGCTTAGGTTTTGAATTTTCTTGAAATCACACCACAAGTGTGCAGACATGTTAAACAGTATTGGTTGATCAGATGTCCGTCTGTAATTGATGTGGCCTAAAATTATATGATATATTTTTTTTCAAAGAAATAACATGAGGAAAATGTTAAAGAAACAAACTGTATTCCATCACATTTGTTACCAAGAGACAAAAAATGCAAACCAAGTGCAAAAATTGTACTTGGTGTTGTGATGCTGTAATAGGAAAGAAAAGAGTTTTATGGACAGCAAAAATCTATTCAACAAGTCAAACTACCAATAGAAACTCATTGTAAAAACACATAAAGGCATGCCCAGGAAAAATATTTAATGGCAACTTTATTATCTCTTAACGGTATGTGTTAAAAACGCATTTGGGTTTGTTACTGGTTATGGATTTTTATAAATGAAGTCATATAAACAGATTATAACAGAGTTTTACACAACTGGGGTTTGTCCTCTTCAGTGCTGTCAGCCGATTAGATAATCCCCCACAGTGTGTCACTTGGAGCCATCTATTGAAACTGTTTGAAAAAGACTGTTAAGTTGTTGTTTTACCTGCAATTACAGCATGAACGATTTGTCGCTTCTGCTCCAAGTAGTTCAGTTTAAGTAAGCAAAACATTAAACATTTATTATTTTTTCTTATTTTTTCAACAAAGGGTTGTAGAATGTCATGGCCTACAGTTGTTCCCTTATGCTAAACCAGAAAAGTTAGGTGAATTTGTTTTAAATTTCATTCCTCAGAAAAAAATGAAGATGGTTCCACTTTGGGGTTCCGTTTTTCCATTTTATCAAATTTTTATCCAGAACTGGTGTGCGTGCCAAATTTGGTGAGTTTTTGATAATTAAAGCTGCAAGCAGCTTTGGTCGAGCCCTAGCACTCTGGCCCGTAGGGGGAAGGTATCAGTTCCATTAAAATGTAGATAATTAATCCTTTTTCTTTATTTTTAAGGTATTTTGGGTCGATTTTCAAAAATCAAGAGCTTTTATTTTGAAAGAGTTCTGTGCTTTTATTTTGAAAAACACAGGATGTGCCAATGACCACGTCAAAGTTTGATGGACATGAGTATTGGCAGCTGTGTGGTGATCAGACTTTAAATCAGGCTTACAGAGAACTATATATGTAAATCAATGGAGACATGGATCAAACCAACTCCTGTTTGAAATTGGACTGCTTGATCAAAGTTAGAGCTGCAATAGTCACTTAAAATTTCAAATTCATCAAAAGACTATGATCTATATAAAATTAATTCATTTTTTAGGTATTTTGTGCCAATTTGGAGAAATACGAGCTTTTATTTCAAAAGAGTTCTGTGCTTTTATTTTAAAATACAGAGGAAGTGCTCCGTTAACAGGTCAAAGTTTGATGGACATGAGTATTGGCAGCCGTTTTTATTACATTTTCTGGAAACATTCACATAACATTGGGCTATCCTTGACATTTCGTTATTTTTTGGTTTTCTGGCAACATTCCCATAACATTGGGCTAACGTTGTCATTACGTTATTTTTGGGTTTGCTGGCAACATTCCCGCAACATTGGGCGAATGTTGTCATTTTGTTATCTTTTGGTTTTCTGGCAACATTCCCATAACATTGGGCTAACATTGTCAATATGTTATTTTTTGGTTTTCTGGCAACATTCCCACAACATTGGGCTAATGTTGTCATTACATTATTTTTTGGTTTGCTGGCAACATTCCTGCAACATTGGGCGAACATTGTCATAACGTTATTTTTGGTTTTCTGGCAACATCCCCACAACATTGGGCGAAGGTTGTCATTACGTAATTTTTTGGTTTTCTGACAACATTCCCGCAACATCGGACTAACATTGTCATGACATTATTTTTTGGTTTTGTGGCAACATTCCCATAACATTGGGCTAACGTTGTCATTATATTATTTTTTGGTTTTCTGGCAACATTCCCTCAACATTGGACTAACGGCGGCATCATGTTCTCATTATATTTTCTGGAAACATTCCAGCAACATTGGGCTAACGTTGTCATTACGATATTTTCTGGTTTTCTGGCAACATTCCCGCAACATTGAACTAATGGCGGCATCATGTTCTCATTATATTTTCTGGAAACATTCCCGCAACATTGGGCCAATGTTGTCATTATGTTATTTTTTGGTTTTCTGGCAACATTCCAGCAACATTGGGCTTACGTTACATTTGGTGCACCTCCTGGACATCTTCATTGTGCAAAAGGTAAAAACATTAATCTTAGCAGTGAACTAATTGTTTTAATCATATTTTGAACTTGACATTAGCTGTTAATAACATATTGTAAGTTAATGCCAACATTTGCTCACTTGAATGCCAGCAATAATGATTTCATGTTTGAATTCAGTAATAAAATTTTATTATTTTATATAATAATAATTATTACTATAATTAGTAAAAAAGATCTAATAAACCTGTAATTAATTTGTAATTGTATTTCCTTGTGCCATTTTGCACTTAGTTTCTCTCTTTTTTCCCTTTTTTCTTTTTCTTTTGCTGCATTCCATACTTCAATATTGTTGTATTATCCAAATAGATTCAACTAATTGTTCAGAACAGCCATTGTTGTTTGCCTTTCTGTTGTTTATTAAGTTGTCAACTCAGCTTGTCTTGCTGTACTTGCAAAGGTGTAGGCTACAACTTTGGTGTGTTGCTACGTTTTTAAGTTGGGTGGAGGATGAATTTCCAAATTAAGCCAAACTATGTGTAAGTCAGACTGTGATGGCCAAGGCCACACAAAGTAACACCTAGCACTTGTTATATTGTGCCACTCTCACCCAATTTAATTTTCACAGGTTAATTTCACTTGCAGTCAGCTACACCCCAAACAATTCAATTTAACATTAAATACACACCACACTGTTTATTTGTTTTGTTAATCATTTATTTACTTCTGGCCCTACATTGTTTAAATGGCGTGCACACATTTTTACACTGTAGGATCAAAATGTATTTTCTATTGTATTAATCACTGTTTCTTTGTTTGAGTTACCGTGCTGGTGGGAGGTCCAGTCCTGGTGAGGCAAAAGACGCAGCCAAGGGCGGAGGGCTCCTTTATTCTGTGACCTGCTTGTTAGGCCATACTAAGTGCTTCCGTGATGGAAGGGAGATTTGTGTTTAGTTAGGTTCCTTTTGTATTTGTTATGGTTGGTGTCGATTTTGTTATTCCCTGGTGTGTGATTATATGAACCAGTATGTTCCCTCGTGTTAGGTCAGTTTGTTCAGTTAACATCTTGTTTTGCTGTTTTGAGTATAGTTCTATTTTGTTGACCTCTTTTATAGGCCTAGTCATTAAGTTCTCACTTTGTATTGTTTTGTTGGGTGAATAAGTTTTTTATTTTTCAAACAAAACCTCCAGTTCTCCTCATACCTTACTGCTTGGTCCCTGACACAGACAATGTTAACCACACTTGTTAGCCAATCAGAAACGAGTTTTCATGATGACTGTTGCATCAGGCATAAAAAAACAATGCAATAGTGACAAAAAAATGGGAAAACCGAAAACATAGGGCCAGTTTTACATTTTAAGCCAGTACTGACGGTCTTGTTCATCAATTAAGATTAAACTCAGCTGACACTGTCTACCAAATTTTTGTAATTAACTTGATAACCGCCCAAAGTGAAACTTTTCTTTCGTTTGGTTCATATTTTCTTTGCAAGCGTGTTTGTACTCAGCCAAAAATCTTTTGTAGAGAAAGACACTCCACTACAACACAAAATAAATCATAATATACTATATATACGAGAACACTGCTTCTTGCATGTTATATAAGTTCACATAATGAATAATTATGCTTTCCATCTGAGATTGCTCAATTGTTTATCAATTGTATATGAAGTCATTGTGATTTTATGTCATATGTTATGAATTTGGAATCATTATGTTATATTTAAGCATCCAGTAGTTTAAATTCAGCATTTCATTGTATTTTTACTTAAGATGTTTCAGTTTTGTCAGTTTTTGTAAATGAAGACTTAAAAATGCTTTAATTTAAATACCAGCGCTGCAGCCAGAGAAGGCCACTGATTCCTTTTATACAGAAGAAAAATACTGCCTTTTATAGACAATTACGTAGTATAACTTCAAGCTGTCCCTACAGATATTAGAGATCTCATTATCCAAATAAAAGGTTGAGGATTTGAAGAGAAATGTAATTTGCCCTCAGATAAGTCTTGACTGACATCTTGATTCAAAACTGTAGATTTCATTATGTTTCCACCTTTTACTGAAATCAGCTGTGAATGCAGGTTTAAAGAAGAAGTCAGGATCAAACTGGTTTAACAGCTTTTTATTGTCTCTGTCTTTTGTTTATTTTTTAACATTCTAATAATAGCCATGACTTATCAACTCAGTAATGTTGTTTACTAGAGGTAATTACTTGACTGAATGGAAACAAGGACTCCGTATTGCCCTCTTTTCTTCAGATTCAAACAGTTTCATTTCTCAGGAAACGATACCTAACTTTTATACCGCATTGAGCTGGGCCTATATAAACCTCAGCCCAGATCAAGGCTCATCAGAGTTGAGGAAACATGGGACTTCGTAAGTGTCACCTTTCATTTAATGATACCGATACTTTTTATATTTCAATGTACTGATACTTAGTAATAATGCTTTATAGCAAGTGAAGCCGACATCTGTTTTCATTTTGTGTTTCAGTCACAGTTGCACTTGTTACAGCCGGAGCAGGTAAGTCTTTGGAGCTGATCTTATTTCAGTTTAATGTAGAAAAGCCTTTATGCTAAACTTAGATTATGCATGCTTTGAAGGTCCCTAAAGGATCGGAACTGAAGAAGCTTCTTGGATGAGAAGTGAAACGTCTTCCCAACAAACCTAACACAGTCCAGTTGACTTGCTTTTTTGACTCTTAAGATAAACATGACCTGGATGAGTGAGAATCTACACAGATACGTCCCTAAAGGATGAAAATCACATGTATAAAACGTTTCCTCTGCTATATTTTTCTTCATATTTAGGTGGTGCTGTGGTTGGGGCTCCTTTTGTCCTGGCCGGCATCGGTTTCACCTCAGTAGGGATTGCTGCAGGCTCCTATGCTGCTAGCATGATGTCAGCTGCTGCGGTTGCTAACGGAGGAGCAGTGGCAGCAGGAAGCACAGTGGCTGTTTTGCAGGCAGCAGGTAAATTATATGGTAGATTATATTGAAGCGAATTTGTGGGATTTTAATGCTTGTATATTTACAGTAAACTCAGATTATCATTGTTGAAATGATGCAGGGTCATCATGTGCTCTATCATGCCGCTCTAAAGTGCAGCAACAACCTAAAATCCTTCTCAGCGGTCTCATGGAAGAGAAAGGAACAATAATGTCATATTGTCTAGAATAAGATACAGTGCAGTGTTTAAGGTGTGAAATAATGACATTTTTGTGTACAGTGGTCCCTCGTTTATCTCCGGGGTTACGTTTTAAAAATAACCCACAATAGGCGAAATCCGCGAAGTAGTCAGCTTTATTTTTTTACAATTATTATATATGTTTTAAGGCTGTAAAACCCCTCGCTGTACACTTTTCTCAGACAGGCATTAACATTTTCTCACATTTCTCTCTTGTTTAAACGCTCTCAAAGTTCAAACCTCAGGACGCAGAACACAATGCGCGCTCATACGCTGTTAAAAATATCATGCAAAATTGCACCAAAAAAATCCCGAAACAGCGAGACCGCGAAAGATGAACCGCGTTATAGTGAGGGACAACTGTATTATTGTGCCATTGTTTCATTTTTCTTTTGTGTTTAAGATCTTGAGAGGTTTTCTAAGCTTTTCTGTAATTGCTCACCATGATAAAGTATCTGTGTGATTTAATATAACACCTGAAATTCTAATTCTTGCTGTAGGTGCAGCAGGTCTGTCAGGAGCTGCCACTGCAGCGGTTGGCAGTGCTGGAGCAGCGGTTGGAGGGCTGATTGCACTCATCGTCTGACAACCATGCAGAAACAAGATGAATTAACAAAACTGATTTTTTTTTAAATATAAATGAGGGAAATCATTGCAAATATATCTGTTAACTTGCCAATCAGTGCTTTTATGATCTCGAACAGCTAAAATGTGTGTACTCCATTCCTTAAAACCTCTGATAGACATCGATTAAGTGTGTTGTTTTGAAATTTTGTTTCCTTTTATTGTACCTCTGAACTTACTGGTTTATTTACTTTTTTAATGGTAGCAGAATTCTTCTTCTTCTTTTCTGGCCACAGTGACTTTGTTTGCTGTAAAACAATAATGCAGAGCTGAAGGATGCCCACTGCTACACTGCATAGTAAGGGGGAGGTAACACCTCTCACTTCAGTGTTCTGTTAAACGCAAACACTGTATGCATCTTATACAAAAGATACATGCAAATGTGTATGTATACTTGTGGGATATACATGTTGAGAAACTTAACATTACACTCTACAAATTGAGTTCTTGCTGTAATTTACCTTTCATAAATAAACACATTTCCCAAACATACAAGGTTTGAGGTTTGATGTGTCCTTCGTCAGTAGTGTATTTATCTAGATTTAATCTCAATTTATGGCGTATTTTTTTAAGTTTTGCTGAAAAAACACCTGCTCTACACACATTCACCTGATTGTTATATAATGACACTCATTTAACTGGGGCTTTAAATAGGAGTAATAGTTGTGTCTTTTTTAAGTTATTAAGTGTTTTTGAGTTAGCAGCCAGAACTGAACTGCTTGAGTAATGTAGTAAATGCTACCTTACTTATTAAACATGAATTTAGTTTTCTGTTTTTGTTGATCAGACATCTTTCGGTCACAGCTTTACTCAACAGTTTCAGCACATCTGAAAGAAACAATGTTTGGAACAACAACCCCATCATAGAGAAAACAAGTAGTTCACATCTCGTCCTCCTCCTTCTGTTTTATTAAGCCAATCATATTTGTTGGTGAACTCAACTTTACCCTTTGTGCTCCTGTACATTAACTCCTCTAAAACTAATGTATTTTAATATTTAACTGTTAGCAAATGTAATGATTTTTTTACATTTTGGACTAGCTTAAAGACGTAAGACAGACTGACTGACAGACTTATATATTTAAAACTGGAAAAGGCAAAATAACTTTTCAATGGATTACCCTTAAATCTTGTGAAGCCAGTCACGTTTCCACAGGATGAAATGTAATAA
This sequence comes from Acanthurus tractus, assembly GCA_029783725.1. NCBI lineage: Eukaryota > Metazoa > Chordata > Actinopteri > Acanthuriformes > Acanthuridae > Acanthurus > Acanthurus tractus. Next base: position 16,910,902 of record JAQNCA010000007.1, read on the forward strand.
CTTTGATGATTTTTTAGCCAGAAAAACTAATGGGATCTCCAGCTTTCTTTGTCTTTTAAGGCTCTTTTCAAAATGTTACATGTGAATATTGTAACGAAAATTTCAAATCGTGACATTTTCTACATTTTAGAGACAACCCTTTGGCTTATAGGACTACTAAATACAAGCAGACTAACCATTCTGCAAGCTGAATATGTGGAACACACATGAAAACAAAATCCTATCAAAGTTTTATCAGAATAGATAGACCTAAATTGCCATTATCTTCATTGGATAAAAAATACGTGTATTTTTTAGATGAATTTTTGGTCAGATTAATTATGACAACTAAAGAAAGGCTTTGGTGGCCGAATGGTTACAGTGCATGCCGGACGGTTGCAGTAACATCACATGTTTGATTCCAGGTGGCCATACCCCCCTCTCTCTATAAAATTACTTTAAACAGCTATAGAGGATTTTAAGTTACTCCTTATCTTTTTCTCTTATTAGACTGTTTTCACCAACTAAACATTGGAGACACCCTCATGATGCTTTTTTTTTTATCCATTTTCGTTTTTTCCATTTTTACTGCCCCTCTCTTCTATAAAAAAAACCATGCCTATTCTTATTAGTAATTTTTTTCAAGATATTTATATTGACTGACCAGAGACAGACGGCCATCAAAACAAAAAGATTACAAGAGTCAACAAAACCTTCCAGGGCAAAAATTCTGTTTTGTTTCAAGACTTTACGGATAAAGTTTGTTTTGAATGCAGTTTTAA
>JAQNCA010000007.1:16911762-16925409 GCA_029783725.1 Acanthurus tractus
GTTTGTGATGTTTCCAGTCAGGATGCTTTCAATCGCTCCTTTGTAGAAGTTGACAAGAACTTGACATGGGAATTTTGTTTACTTAAGTTTCCTTAAGAAATACAGCGGTTTCTGAGCTTTTTTAATCAGGGCGGAGATATGTGAAGTCCATGACAGGTTCTCTGTTGTGTTGATTCTCAGGAACTTACAACTGCTCACTTGCTCCACCTCAGCTCCACTGATGTAGACAGGGTTGTGTGTCTTCCTCCTTTTAATGAATCATGTGGATTTTAATGAAATGTGTAAGTGTACATTTTAATAAATCCACATTTACAAGAAAAGAACAAGAACAAAAAATCCTAGGTTAACAGTAGTAAGTCACAATAGTCTTACAATTGTCTCAAACACTAAACTCTGAGTGTGAGTGTTTTGCTTATATGCTGCAGACCCAACATGCTCTGGACCAAATAATGTCCAGAGTTTCAGCTTGAAATCTGCTAAAAAAGTGCTTTTCACTAATAAACGTCTCTGGAAATATTAGAGCTTCACAGTGAATAGTCTTTCCTATGGAGTCTCAGCTGAGGGAATATGATATAGAATTAGATTAGAAATGCCACCAGATCAAGTTTTGCAAATGCAGTGGTGACATCATGTTTATCCACAAGAAACTTTATTAGTGGTGCAGAAAATCTGACCAAGAATTTTTATCTTATTTTCAAGGTTTTTCTTGCTTTTACTGAACTGCTGAATAATTTTGCAATGTTCCCTGGCTATTTCACACGCAGGCTATAAAAGAGGCCCTCTGTAAACCACATTACATACATTTAAAGTTCAGTACATTATTAATCAGCATGATGTTTACTTTCATTTTAAATGTGGTAAAATCCTTCAAACCAAACCATAACATTACAACTTTTAATTATATTGGTAACCATGGATCTGAGTTGCACTACTTTTTTATGATATGGAGACAAAACGTTTTGAAGGATTTAACCTTTTTTTTATTCATGTCCAACAAATGGAAAGCTCCATATTAATTGTGGCCAAATGTGAAAATGAAGGTCAATGAAGAAACTGAATGAAGGGAACTTGAAATCAGCACACTTTTTTGTTAAGACTATCAATTGTAAACTGCCGTCTACCGTCTCGGTAGCTCCTCAAGTCTTGAAACAGACTCATTTTAGTTTACTTAAATTAAGGGCCTTCTTTTTAACTCTAACCATGCACCTTACACCTGGACATTCTTCTTTCTACAGTCTCACTCACTGTAAAATAATATCCATTGAAATGCTCCCTAAACTGGTATTTCCCTCTTACCCCACTACTTCTTAATGGGTTAGTCCTATTCCTTCTGAGTTTGTGATTGGCTTTTTTACAATTCTCAGCTCACTATCAGTTCAACTCATAATGAACTTTTGTATTACTGTAATTGTGCCCTTATTCTTAATAAAGAGGGCGTGTCAGGTTGTCAGTTTGCTCCTAGCATAATCTGGATGCTGATTTCATCAGCAACTACAAAAAAATCATATATATGTCATTCTTGTTAAGACTCTTTGAAAAGCAATTTACCAGAAAGTCTTGGATCGCCTTTCACCCAATAACTTGGATGATTGTCATTAATCTAGTTTAATAAAAATTCAGTGGCACAGAAACCGACTAAAAAAACCTAGTTCAAAGCAAGCAGAAAAACATTCAGTGACCTCAGCCTAAACATAGCTGAATCCATCATTTAAAAAAGCCCCTTGGGCTGTAAATCTTGATGTAATCTCTGATTCAATTCTCTCCTCTGGAAAACATAGCAACATACAAAGACAACATACTGCCAAGATCTTTCCCATTCTTTCCATGGCTGAAGCTGAAACATTTGGTCATAGATTTGTCTCAACCAAGGTTGGCTATTCTAACACCATTTCCTTTTTCCGTCCTCCCTAAATCATCTGTTAGCAGATTACATTTTATACAAAATACTGCTGCTTTATTAGTAACCAACACTAGAAATTTAGATCACATTTTCCTTTTTTAATGCAATTACATCAGCTCCCTTTACATGTTAGATTTAAATTCAAGTTTAACCACTTAAATCATAAAATGTTCCAAATCCTTGTCGTACTATATATTCTCACCTCTAGCAGTCTACATAAAGCCTTTTCGGGCTGTACAAGGGCTGATGTCTGACGATGATGCCAGACATTTCTATTAGTGTCAGCCATCAATCTCATTTAGTTTTCCATAAGTACTCAACTAAGGTTATTCTGCTTATCTCAGTTTAATGTGTGTAGAATTATGTATATGTTCTGTATGTTCCACATTTTTTTTTTGATTGTGTACTGTTTTTTTAAACCTGTATCCAAATATGAATTTGCAGGAATTGTGCATATTGTGTATTGTTGTTTTTTGCCTTACTTTTTGTTATGTTTAAATGGTTGAAATACTTGGTTTGTATCGTTTAAATATAGTTTATCTCAAAATTACATATTTTAACATGTTTTTTGTTAATGTTATATGTTTGTTATATGTGAATGTACTGCCTGTTACATGTTAAAGTTTGTGATATTAGGCCATAAAAAACTCATATAGAAAAAACATAAAAATGAAAGACTTTATTTGAAGAGACTTGACTATAAGCAGGATGACATCATTTGTCCTTGTATCCCAAACTGTAACAAGTCATGCGAGGCAATATGATCCAGCCTGTGGTTAATGTGTGAAAAACATCTGTGTTTCTCAACAGTTTTCCAAATCCATGGTGTTGGATGCGTACTGTGAGTATGTGAACAACTTCAGCACTGCAATGGCAGTGGTAAGGAAGTCATGTGCCTCCAAACCTGGCTTTCTGGAATTTCTCAAGGTATGAGAGAATGGTGAAAAATGCTATTTTAAATTAACTGTGAAACAAGTGTTACGCTAACACTGGAATGGTGGTGAAGCATTCAAATGATTTCATGAGTAATGTTCTTGCATCGTAATAAGTTTTCTTTTATAAATGTGGATACTTGTTCACATTTACACAATTTCAGTTCCTGTGCATTAAAGTAAATGTGGATTACAGCAAATTAAATTTAAAGGTCCAGTGTGTAGGATTTAGGGTGATCTAATTTTTATGACAAAAATTAAATATAATATTCAGAAATATTTTTTCATGAGTGTATGATCACCTGAAAACAAGTATGTGTTTTCATTACCTTTGAATGAGCATTCTGGCTCTGGTTGTGGTTCTCCTCCACTGAGTCTGCCACATGGCTCCTCTATGTCTCTAGACTAGAATGAACATGGGAAAAATTGGCTCTAAAAAAGGGCCTTTCACATGCCTCTCTAGTTTTCTCCTGCATGTTAATAAGCATGTGAATATTCAGTCATCTGCAATCTGTGACTTAAATGCTCGATGCTAAAAATTCAGCTCACAACACTACAATAACATGTCTTCTCACTAACAGCATCGTCAGGAAACCAGCAGTGATCGTATGACTTTGTATGGCCTGATGATGAAACCTATCCAGAGATTCCCACAGTTCATTCTGCTCCTTCAGGTATGATGAAATCTTATTTTTTAGAACCTTTACATTATCTTCAATATTCAGACAGAGACATTGTGGTATATACATTCACCAGCAGAGGGAGTTCCATACAAGTTCATTCTGGCACTTGGTTTTTCAAAATCCTAACCTCAAGTGGAGGCGATGGAAATGCTGTGAGAGGAAATGGTTTCCTACAATCTCTTTAATCTTGCCATGGCATATTTATTTTACCAGTGTCTCTGAAAGAAACCCTCAGACAAAATATAAGACATAAGGTTTGTTGTTTTTGAGTATGAACATGAAGAACACATCAGTTTAATGAGTACCAGTACAAATTTAAGTAGCATCTGTGGTCATGACACCAGGAAATGTAATCTGCATTAATTTTATTATTAATTCTTGAGTAATAATGCATAGGTGTGCTATGCAAATGTGGAGGGATGGATGAATTAAATTAAATTGCAGTAGATAAGATTTTGCACAATTAAGGGGGAAGAAAAGATGTTGTTCTTTCCCATGAATTAAACTGTTGAAAGGTGCCTGGGAATTTGTTGTCAGCATGGTTAATCATTAAATGATATCTAACGTGTGCCTTTTTTTGTGTATCATCAGGACATGCTGAAGAACACACCAGTTGGTCATGCAGACCGTCTGCCCCTACAGATGGCCCTCACCGAACTGGAGACCCTCGCAGAGAAGCTCAATGAAAAGAAGAGGGAAGCTGATCAGCGCTGTGAGATTCGTCACATCGCAAAGGCCATGAACGAACGCTACCTCAATAAGGTCTGACAAGCATGTTTGTCATTTAAACTGTACAGCAAAATTCTGTTGCTACTTCTTGGTGGAGTCCAGTTTGTAATGAGCTTTTTTTTTTATGTGTTTTTCAAGGAAGTGGTTAAAGTTGATGATGTAGCCATTGCTCAGTCAGTGTACAAATATGTTCCTGATGTTTATACTTAATGCTGATGCTGATTCTTTTAGCATGTGCTGAGGCATTTTCTCTGCTCCAGTGTGAGCAACCATCATAAGCAATGGAGCTTTACATATCTCAAGTATTTATTTTCCTGAATGGCATATTTTAAGCACAGATGCACAAACACAGGCTTCCCCCAGAGTGTATTTATTTGCTTATCTGTAGCCATCAACGCTGTGTAGAAAACGTGGATCAGGGGAGTTTTGTTCCTCAAACCCTTTCAATTCAAAGTCTCACCATTGACAGCCATATATTTTATGCTGTAACCTACAGAGGATGAGTTCACAGTAAAAAGTAACAGGAAACATGAGGGAAGGCAGAGTGAAAAGACACAAGACAGAGATTCCTGGCCAGAACGAACCTGGGGAGTTAAATGTTCCAGCACACTCTTGATACCCAGAGTTTAAAAAAACATACAGTTCTATTCACTTTCAGTTTTCAGCAGCAGCTTTATAGGCTGAAAATGCATCAGGATTTTTTCTTGTGTGTGCCAGTAAATCCTTTTGATATGTGAGTAGTCTTGATATCTTTATGGCCTACATTCCCTCTCTAAGCTTGTTATTGTTCACTCAGTGTCTTAACAAAAACTTAAATCAGCAATCCAAACTCCCATTGTAAGCTGACATAGTATCACTCTTGATTTATAATCCCTGTCTCTTAGCTTTTGAGTAATGGCAGCCGCTACCTGATCCGCTCAGATGACATGGTGGAGACCGTCTACAATGAACGCGGTGAAATCATCAAAACAAAAGAGCGACGCCTCTTCCTGCTCAATGATGTTCTCATGTGTGCCACTCCCAATATCCGGTAAGAGCGACCTCAAACCACACCTCTCCTTAATCACTGCTCTAATTTGCACCTTGTCCTGTCTTTGAGTGCAAATTCCTGCAATCTCTCAACCATTGTGCAATTTTAGAACTAATTGTAGTGTGTACATTTTTTGTTGTGGTCTTGTTTTTTATAGTTTACTGTGCCTACTGTAAGGGAATGTTAAGTGCAACCAGGAAAAAAAGTCTTAATCTTAACTAAAATTTGATGAAATTTTGAATGTTGTGACGGATTGCAAGCTCTGTATGTAACTGGTGTCCTTAGGGCGACTTTTGACCGCACTGAGTCTTTGGGTTTGGACCTATATCTGCCCGCTGCGGCTTGAGTTCTAGCCAAGAGTGATGGAGAGTCCCGTTCCAGTGTTTTTCAGCTTCTCTCCTGTAATTGTAGCATGTTGGTCACCACACTGCCTCTTGAAAATGTGCAGTGAGAGATTCGCACACATAGCATCTATAGGCCTCATTCCCTGGCACTAACTTCACCTTGTCTTTCACTTTATATTTCCTCCTCACTGTGCAGAAGATACATATATTCTCCTTTGAAAGAAGGTGTTAACTATATGAACCAAAGCCACCTAATCACACACCTGTCATCTCTTTCTGCCCTGTCCAGATGTCAGGATGGCAGTGGGAGTGGCAGTGGAAATGCCCCACTCGACCAGAAGTTTCTGCTTAAATGGAGTGTTCCTTTAAGCTTCGTGGAAGTGCTAGAGTTCGGATCCAGCGAGGACATGGCCGACAACAGCCACTACCCAACACCCCATTCTGGCGAGAAGGTGGTCATCAACACGAAACCAAGTATGACCTACAGTGTCAGATTCAGTTACTTTGACATCAGTCTGTCTGTCTGTCTGTCTGTGACAGTTCCCGCTCTGTAAAAAACTGGGGACAAAAGGTCTGGTAGAAAAGGTGGAAGAGTTCAGTTAGCTGAGCTGTGAGAGAGAGCGGCTGCAGATTGATCCCTGTGTAGGCCATGGGGGCCAAAGGGATTTGAGGCTCAGGAATGGGAGCCAACGACTGCTGGTCAGTTAACTGCTTGTGTTTGATGAAATAATCAGTGGGGATTAAAGGTAAATAGAGATTAGAGGTGGTAATGTTTAGAGTATATGTATTAATAATGTTTATAAGTCAATTTATAGACTTTACCAACTTAATTAACTAACAGCACCAGTTATTTCTTACATTTTAATTACACAGAATAAACAGATAGTCATTTCTTGTTGGACCTTTTCAGGATTTCTAAAATGGTGTCAGCCCTGCACAAACCATCCAACCTCTGAGTATGTGTTTTTTTTGTACTTCGTCCTCTGGTGTGCTGGCTGCTGAGTCCAATGATTTCAGTCTTTCCACTGGGTTCTCCCCTGTCGCAGACAGCTGCTCAGCCACTTTAAAAGGCCCAGATCAGACAAACAAGAAGCGTACCGAGCATGTATGTTTTTGTGGTCTCGGAACTGCAGTTTTTATTTATAGTATTTCTTCATGTATATGTTTTTTTGCTGAGGTTATGGTAGTACATGTTGCTAGACTGGTGAGTGCTTTGATACTGTATTATCTCTGGACTCAGAGCAGTTGTAACTTGTGTGTATTCAAGCTGAGGTCAAAGGTTAACTCTTTCAGTTGCCAGTAGTGGTGGGATGGAATCACTGCCTGTGAAATACACACTGTACTCCGTAGCTCACTTTCTCTCTCAATCTCTCCCTCTCCCTCTAATCCAGTGTCTGTAATACAGTTACATAATGTTCAGCTTTTTACGGCCAGGTGTCAGTGTCAGTTCTCTCATGTGTTGTAGCACACAGTGTACATTTCAACCCTTGTTCACAGGGTATAACAAAAACAACTGTTAATGAAATTAATTTGGACAAAGCTCATGTTATTGTATCAGTCCCCTGCTGTGTTAGGTTGTTATGCCAACGACTCCATGTGAAATAGATAATCCATGTGGACCCTTTCCTGACACATGCACATACCCCCCTGCATCATCCCACCTAATCTTCTTATGATGAAGATATCAAATGGTAATTTTTTATTTCTGCTCCCTTTTTAGCCTTACTTTTTTCTCCTTTTCCTTTTACCTCCACTCATGCCACATTCGTTGAGCTCCCAAATGCTGCCAGGCCACCTGTGCCCTTCTGATACTTCACTGTGCTATGTGAAAAGTCCAGCAAATGCACAAGTGTATGAGGCAGATGGCACAGACAGACCTGAACAAAATCTGCTCTGACTTTGGGGTTTTCCTTGGGCCTGTAACTAACAGACGGGTTCACAGATACAGTGTCCAGATTTGATGATACAAATGTACGTGTACTCTCCTTAAAGGCCTGAGGAAAATCATTTGACTCTCAGTGTTTTGCTGTGTTCTTTCAGAGAACGGTGCATTGAATTAGATGTTGTTGAGGTTGATTCTGAGTTTGTATGATCTGACCACTGTGTGTTCGAGGGTTGATGCATAGAACTGTCAAAAGGTCTGAATATCTCGCCAGTGACATACTGATTTGCTCTCAGTTTCCTCACTCTGATTTAGTTACTCTCTAAACAACTTCAGCTCTGTGTGTGTTTGAGAATGCATGTGTGCATACAAATGTGTGCAATGTCCAGGAACTTTTAACAAATGGAAACAATTGTTTCTCAGTCAACTGAATTCAGCCAAAAGCCGCTTGGTGACCAGCCCGCTCGAAGCAATGAAAAGACTCTCCAGCGTATGATGTCACCTCTTTGCGTGTCTCTCTGCTGAGTTCATCTCTTCCCTACGCTCAGTCAGACCACCGCGCAGAGTGGTCATTTCAAGCTAGGCTCGCGCTTCTCGCATTCAGTATGTAATTTGTCGATATATTGTTTGTTTTTAAGAAGTGTGTAATTGCTGGGGTGACTGCTGTGATTCCTGTGATACTTCTAGTCCTGTTTTGTTAGAGAACTTGTGGCATTTGGCTCTCTCACAAAGAACCATTCAGGAGGTTGGACCTGGGTTAAAACGGGTTACACAGTGCCTATTTTGTCTGTTGGAACAATCAATTCAGTGATGCAGAATTCAGTTCTTCCTTTGACTTATTATGATTAGTATTAAATCCAAGTAATACACAAAAAACAGTCGGATCTGGACATATTAATTCGTACATTTAAGCTTTCTTTTTTTGCACATTTTTTTAAGAGTGAGAAAGGAGGAAATACACTGTAAGGCTCAATTACACCAGTACAGTACTTGTAATTAACTAACAGTGGAATAAATAATATAGATTCAAACTACATGCCTGTTTAATTTAAACTCTAATCATGTGAGAATATTGCAAAGTAATGTTATTAAACATTAGAAATATGAAGTAGTTTTAACAAAGCATTGCTTTATAAACTGGATATAAATGAACCGGTCTTGGCATGGCATACAGTAGATCAAGCATGAGAGGGTTATTCAGCATTTTTGCCCTGACCTGGATTCAACCCCCCCATGTATCATCCTTTGCTGAGACAGATGAGCCATGAAAATTGCATGCAGCTCCATCATGGAGAGCAGATCACTGAAAAAGCAACAACATGATAGGAGAAGTGCAAAGAACATTCCAACGATTCATTTCTCATTTGGTTTTATTAAGTGGAAAGTAAATAAATAGAACCTATAGATGTAGAGTAGGTTAAATATGAGTTGGTTCACTGGCGTGAGTAAAATAGAACAGGAGGTCATTGACCATGAAAACATCAATGAAATCTGAAACCCATGCAGACGACTGCCGGCCTGCTGTGTTCTGTGTGTAGGGGAGCTCATGCACGTGTAAGGACCACAAAGAATTTCTCAGTCTCAGTGAACAGCCTGCTGTTTACAAACTCAGAGGGAGACATTTTAAAGTCATCCAGAGACCACCTACAAATGTGAGTTTTGGCAACGCACAAACAGGGGTAAAGTTTCCCCCCACTGAATGCAGCGAGGCCTTCAGGAGTCGACTGGACTGGGTTGCCATGGAGCCGTTGCACCAGGCAAACTGTGTGACTGTTGTAGGAGAAGATGAAGAGGAGGAGAGGGGGAAGGGGCAAGAAAAAGTAGATTGGCGGAAGCAAACAAAGTCATTTTAGTGCCAAAGACTCCGGTGCAGTTTAACTCCTTGTTCACTGACATCTCAACGGTTCATGTAGGTTGCCTGAACTGTTTTCGGTTAGTCTTTAATCTGAGTTCTGTTCTTGTTAATTGGGCCATTTGATCAAATGACCCGAATAACTTTCCTGTTGACAGTTTTGGCCAGTTGACAGACATTTCTTGAATTGTTCTTCATGATAATCTTAATGATTTTGTCTGCTTCTGCTTGTGAGAAAAGGGAGAAACAGTGAGAGAGAGAGAGAGCGAAAGGCCTGGCAGACCTTTGATGAGCTACGTGGTTGTGGACACACAAGCTGTTGTTTTCTTTTGGTGGAGAATAGCGACACAGCAACGGCTCTCATCACATCACAGGGAATCATCATGTTGTTAATCCAAGCATAAGTGCAAAAACAACGAGTGGCAAATATCTAACAGCATGTTTTCTGCAGCACACATACACTAAGTACTCAAGTAAAGAACATACATAAACTTGACGTAAGCTGACGTACAAGAACAAAAACACGATGTGTGCATGACCTCTGAAGGCTAATATAAGGTCTTGTGAACAAGTGAGCACACTGTGAGAATCACTGCCAAGTTTGCAGAGCTGTCACCGCTCCCTGTGTGAAACTGATTGATCGGCCTTTATTGATCTTTGTCCTTGTCTAATTTTAACTGCTTCTCCTACCAGATTGGCCTCAATCACTACTGCTTGTGTATCCAACTTTTTCTACGGTACATCAGCCTTTTAGGTCCCAGCTCAGTTGTTTGTTTGGGCTTGTACTCACTGCTGTTACGAGTTAAAAAAATAGGGCTGTAACTCAGTTTATTAATGTGAGTCAATCTCATAAAAAGTTAAGCTTCAAATCTTTTTTAAGTTGTCTAGTGTTTAAATGTTGCCTATTACTAAAAAAGATAAGACATTTAGCTTTGTGTGTTTCTGTGCAGACAAGCTGTACATGGGCCCCGGTCAGCTGTACCAAGACCTGCAGAACCTAATCCATGATCTCAGCCTGGTCAACCAGATCTCTGGTATGATCAGTAGCCTCAAAGGCAACTACCAGGTAATGTTTAACTGCATTACACAAAAGCATCAAGGTAGGGTTAAGTCTGACTGATCGTGCAGTTTTTTTTTTTTTTATGTAACAAGTGTCAGTCTATTTAAAATGCATGGTAATGTCTTTGCACTCCCTAATGGCTGGGTTGATTAGCTCTGTTCCAGCTGATCAGCTAATCAGCTGATTAGCCAGCACAGGTTTGTTTGTCCTTTTTTTTCTCTATAGGTTAACTGCAGCTCAGTCAGGCAACACGCATACAATTAATCAGGGATCATGCATGTCTGTTGTAATGCCTGTCTATTTCTGAACTGAACCTTAAAGGCACGTAAATGAAACTGAATATATTTCATGTCTTCTCATTGTTGTGAAGCTTAAAAACAACATTTTGTCACATTTAAAAAAGTGGTAAAAGTAAAAGTAGAAAATCTGATACAAGCCATGAATCAAACTTTGTTCATGTTATTTTGATGCAATATGAAATGTTTGAATAGATGTACTGTCTGTTAATAATCTTGGAAGCTTGAACAAACATTCCACCAATGTACCTCAGGACCTTAAAAAACACATTCATCATATTTCTCCTCTGATGTCCATAAGAGCTGAGCTGTTATGTGGACATATAATGTTAAAGCAGTGGAATGTGCAAGAGTGGGCAATTTGTCTCACCAAGACAAGGAGTCTCTTAAGTCTTGATTTGCACCATTTAAGTCTGTCATATCATGTGGTCTCACACACACACACACGCACACACACACATACACTAGCTTGTCTTTGCTTTTGGGATGGAGTTTTAGTTTGCAGAGCACAGCATGAGTGTGTGAGGCTGTGTTTGTGCTGTGCTGGTAGGTCTGTCAGAAGCAGAGTGGGAGGCAAAGTACAGAGGAGCTCTCAGAGAGACATGTGTCCCAGAGATGGAGGCAGGGACAGAGAGGTTGATGGGAAAGGAAACAGAGAAGCAAGAGAGGAATGTCTAAGCTGGACACTGCCAAGCATTTTTCTCAACACAAAACTTTACTAAATGATTAAGACAGTACTCAAATTATAGATAAGTCCTGAAAGTTTCTTTGAAAGTCAGCATATTCTTGTTAAATTAGTTGTTTGCACAATGTAAGAACATATCAGAAAAAACATATACATGCCACTGTTATGTTATGCTTTGTAATTCAGATGTAAGATTTGCTAAGACTACAAGAACTGCTGCAGCTGTCGATATGTCAATGATTTAACAGCAGTTGTAGGCAGCAGTAGGAACAGTCAATCAGGAGCTCATTAACTCTCCGTCAAAAAGAAATTATACTTTCGCAAAGGTAGCAAACACTAAAGGACTGTAGCATTGGATTGTGTTACAGTGACAGGTTTTTTTCTCTTTGTGTCATGCAATGTAAATGAAAGAATAATGAGTATAATTTTTCAATTAAATAATACTGATTTAACTAAACGATTGTGGTTTATTTATGGTTAAATGCTCAGAAGTACATTTATTTCCATCTTACTCCCTAAACTTCTCTTTTTCTCCTTCTTACTTATTTTTTTCCCAATTTCCTTCTCTTCCCCTCTGTGCTCTTTCTTTTTCTCTCTGTCCCTTCAATAACCTTGTGTACAGAATGTAAACCCGACTGTGGCCCAGGACTGGGTATCAGGTCTCCAGAGGCTGATACTGAAGAAGGAGGAGGAAATCAGGGCTGCTGACCGGTGTAGGATCCAACTCCAGCTGCCTGGCAAACAAGACAAGTTTGTGTTTTACACTCATATATGCACACTGCTATAGCTTCAATTGGTCTGTTATACAGACGCCACACTCACCATTTACACAGTCTCCAGTCTCAGTCCTGGCCCCCCATACTTTTCTTGCTTATTCTATTTTGGTCTTTATCCCTTTTTACCCTATTTTCTCCGTCTGTCCTCACAGCCTCCCTGCGTGCTTATAGCTTTAGGGGAGAGTGTTAGGGCACATTTGGATGTTTGGATAAACAAGATTCTCCACTAGCTATAATCTGAGGCATGAATCTCAGAGGAGGGGGGTTTGCATCAGTGTTTACAACCAGTGATTACCCAGTGGTGCAGCTGCTGCCAAGCATAAATGCTCATGTCACACATTAACACTCACTATTGCAGTCAACACGTGGTCCCCCAAGGGTGCACCCTGTTTTGGCCTTTTCACATTCTCTCTCTCCACAACTGTTTTTTACTCCCCCCCCCCGACTCGCCATCTCTCTCACACTTCCTCACTCCATCTCTCATCCATGCTGCACTCAGCTGGTGAGATAATCCACGGTTATGTTTGGAAACACAGCTGTGCCTCTCTCATTCCTCCCCTGATCCCCCAATCACGAAACGCACAAAACACAACACTTCTCACCAGCAACCACTGACGGGAGTGATGCATGTCAGACAGGACCCAACCACCCACACACACACACACACACACGCACCCAAACACACAACAAATACACACATACAATGTCTGTTTTAATGTCACAAGCTGCTGGTAGAAGCGTTAATTGACATTGACTTCTATTGCATGTCTGTCACTGTCTATCTTGTCACACACTGACACACTGATGTGCCCCTTCAGCTCTGATTCAACCTACTTTTCATTTTACTCCGTTCGGTATTTTGCTGTAAAAGATGATAATCACTTAACTGGTGTGTATGCAACAACAGTTAAACACTAACATATTTGCTATGAGAAATGTTGATGCAAAATTAGAACCTGTAGTTCCCAAAGGGTGACACATCTCACAGTACATTAATCAGTCAGCACTCAAACTCAAAAAACCTCAAATAAATTAAGAAAATTAAAGAGGACTTTGAGAACAATGTAGGGCAATAAAAATAAAACAACCATTTGAACAGTTTTTCAGAGAAATATCTACTGCAATTGATTTTTGTATAGATATAACAGAGTTAAAGGTTTGAATAATCTATTAACTTTGTTCTTCTTTATTGGCAGGTCAGGTAAACCCACTTACTTCAGTGCAGTGTTCAATACTCTAAGCCCAGCCATCAAACAATCATGGATCAGTAACTTGCAGATGGCTAAGCTGGCTCTTGGTACGTTGAACTGTCTGGACTCACATCTCCACTGTCTCAGTTGCATAATTGTTTTTCCATTTGAATTGTGTATGCATGCATTTGTACATGTATTATTTTCAAAATAAAAACATAGTACCACCCAAATCTAAAATGACAAAACTGTTATTAAATATTTTAAAATGTACTGACATTAGGTTTT
>JAQNCA010000007.1:16925509-16936363 GCA_029783725.1 Acanthurus tractus
TAAAAACATAGTACCACCCAAATCTAAAATGACAAAACTGTTATTAAATATTTTAAAATGTACTGACATTAGGTTTTTTTTCTGGTTTCACAATAACACTTATTGGCTCTTATATTGTGAACTGATAACTTATGGCTGAAAAACGATGCATAATGTAGATGATTTAATCATGGGATATTTGTGTGTTTAACATCAGAGGAGGACAACCTGCAGGGCTGGTTTTTTGCAGAGGATGATGGGAATCAGATAAAAAAGCAGAAACACCCCCTGCTGCTTCGACAAATGCCTGTAGTCATGTCAAAACTACAGGAGTTCAAGGTGAGACTTTTTCTTTTCCTACCTCACTTGAGTGAAATTTTTGAATATGTATTTTTGACCAAAACAAAAGGCCGGTTTGCTCAGTAGGTTAGAGCGTGGGGCTGATAACGCCAGTGTTGCAGTTTCGACCCTCGTACTGGCCAGTTTGTTTTAAAAAGGAATATCACAAACACCAAACGACCAAAACAATAAAAGACCACTGGGATCACAAAAAAACGCTGACTATCCAAAGTGTGTTGTTTATGTGATTTGGCCATAAATGATTGAATGCAGATATATATTAATAAGTAGTCATCCTTTTACCAATGAGGCTAAATCATTATAAATACTAATGTTTCTGTCCTTGTAGTTGTTTGTTTTCTTTGGCAGGATCCTCTTATATGACACTAATGTATGGAATGCACTCAGATTACATGACCAGCAATGAGTGATGAACCATTGCAGATAATAGCAGGGGTGCACATTCAATCACCATACATGCCAGTTCTCACTATTACATTTAGTCAGTTTCAAATTGTGTCCATGTTAAATATCATTGTTGTCAAGAATCGTTAAATTAAAACTAGCTACCAAAAAAGTCAAAAATAATAATCATGATGAATTATGATGATCATCAAAAATCATCATAATCATCCACTAATATGTGGAATGGAGCTGCACTGCCCCATATCAGCATGTAACATCTTAATTCATATACAGATGCACCTATAGCCCCTTTATGAACTCTGCCATTGTTTGTTCCATCTTACATTCACTCATAGAGCATTGAACAGGCTCTGTTTCATTCCTATCATTGCAGTAGGAATTAACTCAAGACAAAAAAAATGTACTTGCTTTAGTTTAGACTACCTAGTATGTAATCACAATAAATGCTAATACTAGCCAACAGTGTCGATTGTTGCTTAGTGTAGATATTATTCTCAGTTCAGAGTGACTAAATGATGCTTGCAAATAGAATTAAATGCTTAGATATTACTGAAAGCATCAGACTGCTTCCCAGACAGCAAGAGTAGAAATGAAAAATCTTGTTTGTATGTCAATCATCATTTAATTACCAGACAGACCAAAAAATAGCACTAGTGTCAGGAAGTTAGCCGGTTAGCTCAGTTGCTTAGAGGGTGTTGCTTATAAGGCCAAAGTTGTGGGTTTGACCCCCTGACAGCAGTAACTAGCATTACAATATTGATGTAAACAGTTTATGTAGCTGACACTTGATCAGTGTAACTGAGGACTTCATAAAACTGAGTATTATAAAAGTATTACATGATATGTCACAGTCTTGAAGTCGTCCTTTTCCAGTGACTAATAATCAAACTGTATGAAATGCTTAGTAACGTTACTTTGTATCAAAATGTCTTTTATCTAAACTCGATTGACGTTGTTACTTGACACTGACTTAGGGAATGCAGATTACATGACAGTCACACATGCTTGTAGAGCTGGTTAGCTCACTTGTGTACAGCTTACAAGGTAATTTATGCATCCTTGAGAGCTAGTGGTGCGAAATTTGAAGTTGCAATCTTTGTGCATGTTAAATGATTTTTACTTAGGACACTTATATTCATGGGAAGTAGTCAGCCTGATTAAAGTTGTCTTGTAATTGATTAGATTCATGCTGTCTCATGCAGGTTAGTTACTTTAGCAGGAGTATACCTCCGAGAGATCAATCACGCTTTCACTTGACACTTCTAAACACCACCTGAATCCCTGCATGGCAAGTTGATGCAAGTAATCCGACCCAGTTCTTTAACTTTCTTTACCTTCTCTTATATCTTCATGGTGTGTGGCAGGTGGAATGTGCTGTTCATAATCCAGAGCCCCACATCAACACAGAGAGCACAGCAGACACGCCCGTCGTGGGACACGGCTGCGTCTGGGTGAGATATTTTTCCTTCATAGTTCAGGAAATATGCAGTCTGTTATCTCAGATGTCAACAATTACACAAAATAAATGCTCATAAGGCTCATAGTGGCTACTTACAGTAATGTAGGTTTCATCCGTCCAGAGCAAGAACACATAAGTGGGTATTGACTCTAAGGTCGGACTCCTGGATTAGAGGATTCATGCAGTATGTTGAGTTACTTTAGTGAGTGTGAATAGGCAAAAGGTTTCGTAGTTCTCTTACTTTTAGCAGCTAAAACCAAGCTAAGCAGATAAGCTGTTTTTTTGATGTAATGTGCCTGCATAGCAGATGGAAAATGTTGTTGTTTATTCATTAAAATATTAAACGTTTCCATGCACAAGGGTTTGGAGATTATTGCTACAGTACCAAAGTTTTTCTCAAAATAAACAGTGAGTGTCTTAAGCCTGGTAATCATCGTTAATGCAGTGTTTTTGACCTTTGGGAAAAACACTGGGTCTGTTAAAGATATAAACATCACTCAAGCTGGTTATTTTTGTGGTGAGGTAATACATAAACTGTTGCTGAAAGATGTTAAACTGAAATAGAAAAGCAATTAAGTTGGTTGTTTTTAACATTGCTGAATGTCTTTGAAGATAAGTTTAAGTCTAATGAGATTGTTGCCTTTAAATTTGGCCCAATATAACATGAATTTAATTTAAAATTTATAATTAAACATTAAACCAATAATGGACTTTTTGTTTCTTAGAAATGTTTTACATATTTCAGTCTTATGATCAGTGCTCTTTGCATTCTTTTACTCAAACTGTGCTTTCTTGGCTGATCGCCTCTTAGACAGATGTTCAGATTTAACTGGGCTAAATCATTAGCGTATTTCTAGTAAATGCATCTGCATAAATTGATGAAAGTGTCCCTGAAACTAATTTTTTTCTTTTTGTTTAGGTTGCAAGTTGCACCAACCAGATGGGCCAGATATCCATCGTGGCCATGCAGAACTCTAGCCCAAAGGTGACTGAGTGTTTCAATGTAGAGTCCCGTATCCTCTGCATGGCTTATGTCCCTGCAGAGCAACTCCAGGAGACCGATGAGAAGGTGTCAAAAACCAACCATGCACCCACAGCGAAGGCCAGTGATACCCCCAGTGTCTGCCTGGGCATGGAGGAGGGCAGGTACAGTCATAAACACAATTTACTTGCAAAAGTGTTTCCGCATGTCTAATATCTTTAAATGTCTACAGATAACAAACTGTGAAACGCAGTGCGCTGGTTTCATTGGAACACAGGGTTTTTTTCAGCATCAGTTTTTCACCAAAATTTAGTCATAGAGAGAGAACTCAAACATAGTGGCCCATTTATATACTGTATGGTGTTTGTCCAGCAGCACTTACTCTAGTGGACCGTATTGGAATGTAACTTTCAGAAGCATCAGTGTTGTGTCCTCATAAATGCATTGTATGCAACAGGTTAAGATGTTTTGTTTTAGAGGTTTAGGGAAAGTGGGTTCATTAGAAAAATAATTTATCACAAAAAGGCATCATGAAATGTGAAGTTTCCTAGTGCAGTTTATTTTCTGGTTAGAACTCAGATAGACGTTTCAGCTACAAAATTGGTTTGAATAGATTTATTTGAGGGAAATGCAATTCATCTAAATTTAAAACTTATTGAATGATACACACTTTAACACTTGGACTATAAAATGCAAACACTCCACACTAACCAGAATCTCTTTAAGTGTATCTCCTACCAAAATGTAATTAAAAAGCATGCAGATATTGGTGTATATCAATTAAGTTTGGTTCTGCTTTTGCCTTGCCCTTTTCAGCATCATTGTGTATAAGAGCAGCCAGCGGTCCAAGAAAGTACGTCTGCAGCATTTCTTCACCCCAGACAAGTCAACAGTCACCAGCCTGGTCTATAAGAAACCGTGTCTGTACGCCGGCCTGGTCAGCGGCTCTGTGGTGGTCTACACAAGGTCACAAGGTGTGTGTTTTAGAAAGCGAGGGACTTGTGAATATGTGTATCTCCTCTGTTATATTCTCAGAGACCCGCCTTTGTAATGTTTGTTGATACTCTTAAATTGCTATAATTAGAACCAGTACGAGGTTCAGTCACCGTTAATGTGTGAAACAGAGATGCATTCACTGAGTTAATTAAATTTGGTTTTAAAACTGTGTGGGCTGACAGTGTTTACTTAAATATTAAGTCTGCATCAGTCCTGATTTTTGCAACCTCAGCCATAATGGGCCATTACATCAATAAGGCACTGTTACTGACGGGGTAACTTGTGTTTTGGCAGTCTGGCAATTTTGATTAAATTTTGAAATGAATTTATCTACTAACACAATATACCAAAAGCACTGAGCATGGTATCTGACTTTTTCTATTCACTGGCAGAAAACTTGTTTCAATGACAGAGAGTTTGGTGTTAAACTGGGACACATGAACATTTGGTTACACTGAATGAACAAGGTTATTTTAGGTGGAAAATACACAGAGACATTTTGTGGTCCATCGCTCAAACTGCTGTTTTCTCTCTCTGACTCACTGAGTTGTGGTTGCTGCGTAAGGCAGAGGCTCACCGTGTCGCTCGGGTGAGGGGTCTCCCTCTGCTTAGCGTTTGGGTTCTGTTTCTGTTTGCTCGGTTGTCTGGGAGAAGCCAATCTGCTTGCGTTGACCTAATTTAATGTCTTCCCCTCTCAGATGAGCACAGACACATTTGAGGAAAGGATCTGGGCCGCACTCTTCCCACAGATTTTCACATTCTGTGTTTTGTTTCGTCTCTCATTGGCTTTCAGAGGTGTGGAACAGAGGGTCTCTGAGCTTCGTCGCCTCTCTGCCTCTGTGTTTTTCTCTGTGTGTCTCTGCTTTTTTCCCTGCGCCACATAATGCGGGTAAAGATAGTGCATATTTTAGAACAACAGGAAACTGAATCCTTGCTATTCTTGGCTGTCAAACAGAAGCATTGTTATCACTATTCTGTAATGCTACCATTGCGAAAAGGAAGTTTTATTAACCTCATGTTCTTTCCTCTCTCTGCCCTCATAAAACTGTAATTAGATTTCCAACATCTCCAAGGATGAACTTTTAAATGTCCCTTCTCAATATGAAGCCATGTGGTTCTCTTAAGTAGTTCTGCGAGCTTGTGTGTGCAAGAGGTAGAAACAGAGACAGAAAGAATTTGGATGATAGCCTGAGGACAGAAACACAGGAGGAAATCTATTTTCAGTCATTCCACACTGTAGCTACAGTTTGCCTGCAGGAAACATACTTGTATGTATGCAACCGTTCAGGAATGTTTATTGGGCTTCTTATTATTCCATGTTTTGATGCACGTCACATCTTTTCCCGACTTTCCATCTCCGCAAACCAATTATTAGACTCTGAATGTTCCAGCTGCTTCAGTAGCTGCTTTTCATCCCAATTTGTGAGTTAATACAATCCCCAGAATTAGACTGTGACAGCTCTGTCACTGTCACAGGAGTCTGAGGCCTAAATCCTAAAATGATGACTCATCCTGCATGCTCTGGCAGGAAAACAGTTCCCCGCATCCCTGTTGTAATGCTGCTCAGGTACTTTGTCACAGTAAAAGGCTCTGTCTGAACTCCATTAGCATTTAAAGTTGACCCCCGATTTACATTTCAGTGCAGGAAGCATGCACAACTCAGAGAAATGAACATCAAAGAGGACCCCCCTCCCCCCACGGCTTAAAGTGACAAGACATCAAAAACAAGTGGGAGTTTTGCGTGAATCCCACATGGAAACGCTTTTCTTGCTGTAGATGCAGTGTGTGTAAAGGTGGCCAGCCAGCCTGACGCTGCCATGCTCGCTCTTTCCCATGACTGACTGTGTGAGGGATTGAGAAAGAGGAGGCAATGATTCGGCAAAGGTCGCACGTCATAGCGAGACTGTGAGAACATAAACTGGATTCTCCTCTGCTATCCTCTATCAGCTACTTTGTCCTGTCGAAAGGATTGTGCGTTATTTGTCGCAGCCCTTTGAAATGAAGAAAACCGATTGGCTGGTTTAATCAGCATTCATTGTCTGGTGTCTGTGCTTCTGTTTGCACACGTACACGGGGAATAAGATGTTTGTTTCAGCTGACTGTCATGAAGCCCAAGAAGTGAGAGATGTGGGCAGTCTTACATAAGACTGCAAGTTGGCACTGCTGTCATTTTCCTTTTTCTTCACTGCTCCCTTCCTCTCTCATTTTTTCATGTGCGTTCACCTTCCCAGTATGTTATTATAATAACATACACAGGGCATTGCTGGAATGCTAATCCCACCTAGCCACTTCTGTGGGAGATTACCCTCACTTCCTCAGTCATTACTGTACCCCTGAAAGAACATCTCTCCCTGCATGCCACCTCTGCCTCAATAGCCGCCTTTGTGCCTTCTCTTAACAAACACTCTTGGTGAGGCCTCATTCATTTCCTGGCCTAGATTAGCTCTGGGAATGTGGTATCTGGAGGAAATGTAGTTTACATTCAACACAGGGCCTTTCTAGTTAAAAGTACGTATCTGAAAATAACTTCCTCTTTTTTGCTGACGCTCATTCCATTTTTTTTTTAGTGTGTGATATTGATTAAATATGAAACTTGTATCTTTCAAACCAACCAACATTTCCTTTTATTTAATGATGACATTGATTGAAATCTAAGCAGAAATGAAAGGTGTTGATATTAGCAAAGACACTGCATGAGCGTTTCTTTGCAGTCGAGCTGGCACTGTATGTGCCCAGGCACATGTAGAGCAGAGTGTGTAGGAGGTGTGTGGGATAGAGCACAGCTCTGACTAATGCCTCGCAGCCCATCTATATTCATAGCGAAGACTGTGAAAACCATCAATGGCCACTCCAGCAGCATTAGCAGACTTATAAATGCAGATGGCCTTTTCAGACGACATTTATAAAGACGAAGTGGCTATAATTGCGTCTCTCTTGTATAGTTCAAACTTTAACTATGTTACATAAAAAAAGGCTTAATGTTTTTGTTGCAAATGCAATAACACTGATATAAGAGATGTGTATTTGAATTTCATCACACTGTAACTTTATTAGATTTCTGACTGAATGTATATGTAGTCTGTTTTTGCATATGAACTGCATTTTAGAGCAGTTTTTTAAAGGCAAATATGTTTTTCATTTGAGTCCTGAGGTTCCTGTGTTGTGTTTGTTGTTTCAGATGGTTTGTGGAGCTGTGAAAAGCCCAAGGTGCTGAAGCTGGGAGTCCTCCCAGTCAAGGCCATGTTAGCTGTGGAGGAGCACCTCTGGGCTTCATCAGGTGGACAGGTCTTCATCATCAGCACCCACACACACTGTGTAGAGGTACGTAACTTGCTGCCCTGATGCTGTCAGGTTCTTATTAAACACAAGATGTCTAATCATACAGGGGCCGGAGATAAATGGAAAAGTCCAGTCAGTGTCATCAAGTTAAAAACAGAGATATATTTTAAAAGTAGATATGTTTGTTGTAAGCAAGATTTCCGAACATAAGCAGTGTGAACTGTTGTGGTCACTCAAAGAATAAAGAACATCTAGCAGAAGAAGGGGCTTCATTTTCCTCCCCATTTTCCATCTTTCCACATCCTAAAATATGGATTGACTGGTATTCCCTGTGTGTGTGTGCTTTGGCCTGGTTAAAGAAATGGAAGCACCTGCCATGGGGCCAGGAATAGTAACCTTCCTCTGACATGCACTCACTCATAATCTGTTTAGCCTCATTAAGCTCATTACGTTGGTCCACCTGCCTGTCTCTCTCTCTCTTTTACTCACAGAGGACTTATAGTTAGTCCGGAGTGGCGACTGTGAGGCAGACAGGAGAGAGAAGCTGAGACACTAGGGAAGAAAATGATTATTTAAATAAGTATGCAGGAAACAGTCAATCAAAGATAGGTTAAAAATAAATTACAGTTGTTTAGATATGAGAAAAACAGTATTGCAAGACATTACATTTACATTTTGTGCTCCTTTAACACCACATTTTATCAGAACCCTGGACTGGCACACTTGTGAATGGACTTTCCTTTACCAAATATAAATCCGCCTACATGTAGAGCAATGTGTGGTGAGATTATGTAACCAGAGGAGATGGAAAAAAGCCCAGTTTGTTCGTCTCCATGCACAAAAGAGTCCAATTTAAACTCTTCACATATCTGAAACTATTCTGGTTCACACTAATGAAAAAAAGGGAAAACCAAGAGTTAGAGAAAATAATTTACAAAGTTGATTTAATTATCATTTATATACAAGATGGTATTAACAGTGGTAAATACTACCTTTCAGTTTGCTTCCTGTTTTGACTACACCTGACAGTCTTATTTAGTTCTGAGGTATTGACATCACCCCCGAATAAACATCTCTGGTGCATTTGGCCAGAAAACTAGCATTGTTTCATATTTTGTGTTGTCTATTGTGGAAATGTGATTCTTTTGCTTATATTCCAATGGTCAAGTATAATCACAAGGTCTTAGACATAACAACTACCAACAATACATGGCTGCTGTCGTCTAAACAGACTGTGACTGATTATCTGTGGGTTGATTGGTGTCATAAGCTTTTTAAATATTTTTTTTTGTACTTCATGGTCACAAACAGCAAGCACAAGTTAACATTCACCCTGTGGCCACAGTCATGTTCAGCCTGCATTTAAAGTGTCACTCACTACAGTATTGAGTGTGCATTGTCTGTCTGTGCAAAGGCCTGTTGCATTTTTTGACCAAAATTGTTCTTATTTTACATTGTGTTAAAGCAAACCAAATTCAAAAAATATGCTTTTTTAACATTAAATTAATTTAAATGTATGTTCCCTTTTCGTTTGTAAAGGTCAGAAGTTTTTCATATACATTTTTTTAAACAAATAAGCATTAATCAATTCAGGGCTTCATAGGGAATTTTAAAATTCTGATGTGTTAACCCATATATATCTTTTTTCCAAGTCTAACCCAAATTAAATTTCATTTTCTCCCTTGTGCTGCAGCATATTTACCCTGTAAATTTTTTGTCCCTTTGTCCTCAGAAAAAGGTCTAAGGTCCTCCAAGATCCTTAGAGGAAAACATGAAATCAAAGGCGAAAAAATGCAGATTTTAGACTCTTTGGTTTTATGATGGCACTCTTTATCCTATCTTTGCATTAACTTGATGTCATGTCATTGGAAACTTGTGACCACAGAAAAATAAAATTGTTTCCATACAACCAATCAAATCGCATAAAGCTGTCAGGTTCTACAATAGGCAGATGGTCACACTCATACCTCTGACATACAGCCTTACAGCCACAGAGTTTAAACAACAACCATGAGTTTTAGACTTCCTGCTAAAGTCTTGCCCTTTAAGTGAACTTAGAAATGTAAAAACTTATAAACTTACAAACATGAACTGTAATTTGTTTAACGATCCATAAAATTAACATTCACAGGGGAAAAGTACATCTTAGCTAATTAGTTGGTAGTCAGGTAATTAACTGCTGATTAGCTTCAGAACTTCGAACAGCATGTAAATTCACTTTCAAACTTCATTTCAGTTGCTGGTTCAGTCCTTATCCCTCACTACAGAATAAAGACCACAACTCTCACCTCTTAGCAAACTTCCTTTCAAAAATGTATTTTCTTTTTTTGTTTGTTTTTTATGATTTTACCTGGTAACGTTTTGGATACACTTAACCTTAAACCTTTAAAAAGGTTACTGTTACTTAAGCAACAGACGTCCTCCCTCAGGCTGATTTAATTGTAATATATATATCTGTAATATGCATCAGGTTATGTTAAATCCTGTCATCCTGTCCTGTCTTCACCATCCAGAGGCAGCTGGAGGCCCACCAGGAAGAGGGCATGGTGGTGTCCCACATGGTGGTGGCTGGGGTGGGCATCTGGATCGCCTTCAGCTCTGGTTCCACACTTCGCCTTTTCCACACGGAGACCTTGGAGCACCTGCAAGACATTAACATTGCCACACCTGTTCACAATACACTGCCTGGTAAGAGAGTCATAACTTTCATTTACAAAGTCAAGCCACCAAGACTGCTGCAATGTTTTTATTCCCCTCGATAGGAGCTGAGCCAGTAGTTCTCTCAGTATCCTCTGTTTTGATAAATTAATAAATAAACATAAATTCACACAAGAAACAAATATTGAAGAGCAAATAATAAAAAATGTTTTACATTTTTTATTATTTGCTTTGCACAACAAGTATGAACAAAACACACTGTAATGTAGTAATTAGAGGTTATTCTCACCTTGTAGAAGTCTCTGGTCTGAGCACAGCCTTGTGATTTAACATTCAGTCATGGTGTCTCTGTGGTCTTACCACTTTAACCACTTCAACAGCCACTGCCTTTCTCACTTCTCTTTGCCTGCCCTTGAGTCTTCATCAGTAAAATGATCAGTTCACCGGAGCCTGAAACCTTTAAGAGTGTCAGACCATCTGAGGAAGAGCAGCACAGCATATTTGTTATCTCTTAATATATTTGATCTTGTGTTCATCTCATCAAATATACAGATTCAAATACAGCCCTGCATCTGTAAACTGTGCTGCAAGTCCCATGACCTAATGTTTTTACAGTGCTGTCTTACTCGTTAGCTGACATCAGTGTAGGTGCTCATCCAGACAGCTGTTGTTATGGCAGCTCCTCTTTCAAACCTTCCTTTAGCCTAAACAGTGAAACAGGAACGTTTAATTTCGT
>JAQNCA010000007.1:16936463-16955963 GCA_029783725.1 Acanthurus tractus
GACAGCTGTTGTTATGGCAGCTCCTCTTTCAAACCTTCCTTTAGCCTAAACAGTGAAACAGGAACGTTTAATTTCGTGTCCTCTTCATGTCATTTTAGGGGAAACTTAGTCTGGGAAAAGGAAGAACCTGCCCAGATTTGAACACCTGTTAAAACAAATAATGAGACATCCTTGTTTAATAATGAACTAAAAATATAAGAAAATATAAGATTAAGTGCTTGTTTTGGAACCTTCGATTGTGTGAATGTGAAGAAATTCTTTACTTAAAAGTTTTGTGTTTCCTAACTTCACTGAAGAATTAAACAAAACACATTAAGCAAAATGGGCAATGCGGAATACTGCATGCAGGATTTTGATTTACTGCCCCTCTGCAGATCTAATATGGCATTACTAGTAAGTGCAGTAATTCTTATGAGAACAGTGGTTTGTTCCTGCTTTTAAGAGCAATTTACTTAACCTCCATCATTCCACTTTTATGTCTCACCTTTGATCTCTGAGCGTGTAGGCCGCTGCATGTATAAACCTGTCATTAACAGGTTGTAATGTCTGCAGAACACAGTCAGAGGCCAGACCATTTGGCCATATTTCACAGACTATTTCATACCAGATGGGTTTAATTGTAAGGAGCAAATATTTACCTCAGAGACTCTGAAAAGCTAAACTAATCATATTTATAACATCCATTGTGTGTGTGCAAAACCAAAGAGTGTAGGGCATCATACCATGACACTGTTTAGAGCTTTTGTTGAGCACATAAATTAGTTTTGTTACCATGGAAATGGTTGTCATCACAGTAGTTGATATGATATTTGGTGTGCTGCAGTTGGTTGTGAAACAGTTTCCTGCCTTGTGTGTTTGAGCCTGACGTTGTCGCAGATGATGCGCAGGTCTAATGAAATGACTGTCAGTGACATTCGTCTCAGGCCGAAGTCATCAGAGCCGCCCGCTGCTTTGGATCTTGTAATCTGCTGCGTTACATCAGCTTGACCCAAAAACACACAGCCTGGGAGGATGACTGTTATTTTGTTTTTTTTGTTTTTTTTTTTATGGTGAGGGGAGATGGGATGGGAAGTCTGGATTTGTGCAGTCCAGTCACTGCTGCTTTATGCCAAGTAATGCAGACAGCTGTGTCTTGGCGTGCATTCTCTGAAGCGTTCTCTCTAACGTTGTCTTAAAGTTTAACATAAACATGTTTGGACAGTTGGCTCTTTGCAGTCCTCTTGAAACTACACTATTTTGATACTTAAATGAACTTTGGATCCGACTTGTGCTTTGTGATGACAGCTTTGGGTGAATTTCAGTGTGTGTGACGGTCTACAGTTAATGACTAGCCTGCAGTTTTTCGCTCCTATCTCATCTTCAGCATCATTAGCAGTGCTGTCGTTAGCCCAGCTCTGCCCAAGACTGTTTGGACATTTAGTCTTCAGAGGGACTTCTCAAGTGTGGCCACAAGGTAGTAATAACATTTAGTAAAGGCATCAGAAGTATTTAGCTGCACAGTAAGAAATGTAAATGTGTGTAAAAATCAGCATTTAATAATGAACAGAATGGTGGATCTTATGTAATTAGCTTTTGGAAGATAGTTTTTAATGCTTTATAGATTTTAAAGCAGCTGTGTAGACAGAATCCAATGCTTTGAAGGCTTAGAAGACTTCTTTACAACAAAAACCTTTCAATGACAGCTATTTGTATCCATGGCTACGGCTTGTTCAGTGTGTCTCTAAGAAAAACAACATCTCGCAAGCCTCATGCTTCTGAATGCAGAAGACTCTGGATGGCACTGGCAATAGTTGAAACACCACATTTACAGACCCAAGTTTTGCATGAAAAAATGTAAAAAATGAACAGCTTGCAGGAGTAACCACCCTCACTTGATACTGTGGGAGAATCTCAGTTTGATACGCAGTGTTTAAAGTTTCAAGAGGCGGGCCTCTCTGTCAGACAGATGTAAATGATAAAAGCAGCCTGCTTTGGGACCTCACTGCCCATTTTGACTAATAGGATCCATGCAACCGCAGAGGAAGCTGGTTCTGAGACAGACTACCACACATGAAAGCTTTTAAACTCTGGGCCTCGTCATTAAGGGCCCACTTCCTCTGATAACGGTATGGGATGCCTGGAATTTCAGTCAGCATGGATATCAAAAGTTTTTTCATACAGTTGAAACCACCAACAAGGTTCTCTGGTTGTGATTTTGGATATTTTAATGAAGCATTTCCATGAAGTTCACCTGCATGCCGCTCTTCTCTCTCTGTGCTTTTCCAGAATGCTCCACAGCAGCGTCTATCATTGCCGGCTGCTGTTGTGAAGCAGAATGAGGCCAAAAAATGTGCTGTTTCTGCACAAGCTCTGATGTAATTGGGACAGCCAGCCAACCTGTTTGAACAGGAGGGGCTGCCTGCAATCAATGTGTTGGAGGCAAAGAGTGATGGATCTTTTATCTGCCATTCTGTGCTTCATCTATGTACATACACTGAGACACAAGCCAAGAATAATATCAGCTTATTAGAAAATGACAAGAAGCGACAGTCGTCTGATATTTGATCTCTGTTTCCGCATTTGCCTCGACTCCAGGAAGTCCACATTACTATTTAGAGATATTAAATTACAGATTCTAATGCAGTTCTGGCTTTTTTCAAAATGCACAATCAGGCTCACCATCAGAAACACATTGTCCTCAGTGTGAACACCCGTGGAAATGGTGAGATGTTGAAATCCAGGTGGGGCTCTAGGTGGAGTTATCCTTCTCATGTTCATGCACGTTGGAGCAATTCTGCTAACTCCCTTCATTACAGACAGGAGTCCTTTATCCAAGCACAAAACAGACAGTGGACTAATAAGCTGTAATAGCAGTAATTTTGACTAAAACCCATGTTTAGTAAGGAATCTGTGCAGCTCAGGTTTTAAAGCGAGTTAGGGATGTTAAAACTAATAAATGTATTCTAAATATCTATATATTCCCCTATTTGTTTTTAGCTTTTTTTTGTACAGTGAAGTAATTCAAAGTCTGTAAAATCGTTATAAAATACTAATATTGAAGGAAAAGTGATGCAAATGATTCTGTATAAATAAACACTGATGAAATTAAAATTAAATAAAAGAGAGACCATCCTTTAAGGTTGTAAATAAGCACCTCAGGAAGCTCCTCCACCTAAGCAGACTGAACGGTGATGATGTCTCAGAGGAAGGTGGCTGCTGTACTGAAGGTCTAGTCTGCCTTTGTCTGCTGCTCTGTGACCTAAATAGGCAGCCACGCATGGCCTGATGGGAGACAAACATAAGGGGGGGTCAGTAAATAACACCTCCAGCTTTTCTTTGTTTGTGAATCATCATTGTTGCAGACATTGCAACATGGTTAAAAAACTTACAAGTGAACGTTCCAGTTAGAACTTGTCTCAATCTTCTCCTTGGAAACAGTGTAGATTGATTTTAGAATTAAGTCATGAATCCTCTTGATCAGTGAGGTATCAAGTGTATGATGTGATGTGTGAAATTGACTTTCTGACTCACCCACTAAAAGCTAATGGTACTTAACCTTTTTTTTTAATCGGCATGGCTTTTATGGAAGGCAGAGTAGGCAGCCAATCTACAGTTTTGGTTCAGGCTGAAAGATTTCAACAACGATTAAATCAGTTTCATGAAAGCTTTATATGGTTATTCATGATTTTTAGTGGATTAAGACATCTGATTTAAGTGATTCCTCACCTTTCTTTTAGCACCATCATAAGGTTTAAATTTTTATTTTTTAATGATGTCTGAATAACTATTAGACAGATTCCTATGATTTTTTTGGTATAAACCTTTATTTCCCCTGCAAAATAATTATTTTCATTTTGGTGACCATGTTTGCAGCCTATAAGGTTACACATCATACCTGCTAAACATTTGTGTGTTTACTTTATCATTACGAGCATTTTGCCATGCTAGCTTTAGTATTTTTGCTCACAGCACTGCTGCATATCCACACAGAGCCAATAACACAGCTCTAAGTGTAGTTCATAAAGCACATTAACCTAGCTCTGTCCATCACGCAAAGTTCCGCTAAAATTTTGAGTTCATACCAACGAGTGAACAAAATTCAAATTAAAAGCACTTTGACTCACATTGTGCTGATCCCAGTTATTTCTAGCCTGATTGAATGGCTGATGTAGTGTGTTATTGTAGTGTTTGGGATTTGCCCCTCCCTCCTGCTGTTGGTTGTCAGGACTAAGTGCAGATCAAAGTGGCGCTCTGGTGTAGGATTAGGGCCAGAGCTGGGCCTTGTTGACGTTCACTCCAAGTTTATTTTAGTTCACCCTCTGGGTGGGGAACTCCAAATATTATGAAAGGAGGAAGTTGAGCAAGGCCCCCGACGAGCAGCATGTGTGTTTCTGCTAACTCTGGGCCCTCATTAGAAGCACATGTGGGCAGGACTCTGGCCCGGTCTACAACTGTACCTGCATGCCTATGTGGCATGATTCCTGGAAGTGTGGCAGTGTGGCGTGTGTGCCCCATGCAAGGGGTCAGCTGTAGTGAGGGGGTCAGGCAGAGAGACTGGCAGTAATTTTTCCCAAAGCCCAAGAGGATTACTTTGAGGGAGGAAATTCAAGTCAAGCTGTTGCAGCAGTAATGACTCACGACAGTCTCGCCTCCCACATCGCGGGCCTGAAAAGACCGCTTTTGCAAAACCCCATATCCCTACTACAATCATTAAAAATGATGATAAAAATGTCTGACCAGATATCATTTGTTACACTGCTTATTCCTGACAAAGCTCCCTTGTGCGTACGGTCTGAAACGAGAGCCAAACTCCTCATAATAGGTCACCTAACACAGCGAGCCTGACTTTATTGCCATCGTTGCTGAAAGGTGCTGTTAACTGAACAATCACGGCTTTTACAGTCCAAAGTGGCATCACAGAGATTTTTCTGACCAGGCGGAAAGAAAAAAAGGTCAGCTCAGATTGTTCTGTTGTAACTGCCACAGAGGCAGAGCTCCTTGTTTAATTACAGCATTACGCTTCGCTCATTCAGTTACATAACACTTTTGTGTTTGTTTGTTCGAGGCAAAGTAGACCATAATGGAGCATTTTCTGTGTTCAGACACTTGAAAAGAGCTGCTTTTATCCAGGCTCCTCTTTTACGTTGCCCTGGAGACAAAATAACCGTTGTCGCTGCAGAAATGTCCCCACTCACTGAAACAATACACCCTCCTTCCTCCTGCACACCACAGTGTATTCAAAGTGCACCCTTTTTCTGATTTTCCTGGATACAAAAGTGTGCATGAGTGCGCTGCATCTGTGTGAGGTCTAATATGTCATTCTTGATACTGTAGATCAAGATAAAGGGTAGGTTTGCCAAGAAATATTCATTAGCTGTTTCTCTTAGTATCTCTGATTAAATGTACTTGCACAAGATTAAACTAATGCTGTAATTCTGGGGGTTTTTTTGCTGCAGGTAACCAGAGAGTGTCAGTGAGCAGTCTGCTGGTCTGTCATGGTCTGCTGCTGGTTGGGACCAACCTGGGGGTGACTGTGGCCCTCTCCGTCCCCAGACTGCAGGGGATCCCTAAGGTCACAGGTAACACAGAGACACTGCTGTACTTCACATTTTACTGTACAAACACATGGACCTGTGACTGAGGGCTTTTGTCTGCTTTTATTGGTTTGTTTGAAAAATTTGATCAATCATTCAGTTGGGATATTGTTTTTTTTTTTTAAATCTTAAAGACTAATATCATTTATTTTTAAGCATTATCAATTTTTTCCCTCAACAGCCAACACTGAAGATATTCATATTATCATGTAAAACAAAGAAAAGCAGCAAATTTTCACATTTAAGAAGCTTGAACCATCAAATGCTTCACAAATTACTCAGACAATTTATCTGTCATCAAAATTGCTGCCTGGGGATGAATCAGCTGATAGTGTCGTCACTGCTTACATACACAAACATATAGTTATCGCTTTGACTATGGATTATGACCATTACCTTTAAATCGCATGATAAATGTATTAATTAATACAGTTATTTCTTCAATGAAATGGGTTAATTTGTCTCTGAGTTCTCCCAACATGTCAATTGGAGAATGAATTGAAGAATTATCATCATATATCAATTCCTAATGTGTATACTGGTTATATATATGAATCCACAGATAAATGATAAAGTGTGTGAAACGTCTTGATGAGTATTGAATTGGCTGTGCTTGTTGTCAGGTCGGGGTATGGTGTCCTTACACGCTCATAACGGCCCAGTGAAGTTCCTCACTGTGGCGGCTGCAGTGTGTAACCGGCCCTCTGGCCTGCCCTCCTCATCCCCTCCCGCCTCAGTTCAGCTAACAGAGACAGATGGTGGGGAGAACAACCAGCCCCCCTCAGATTCAGCCCTGACCCCCCCTCAGGGACGGGGTGTGTGGCTGGGAGAGGCGGGCTGTACCACCATGGCTCTCCAGGACTCCCTGTCATCGTCCTGCGGCTCCCTAGCTCCTTCCCAGGGCTCCTTGGAGCACGGACCCGAAGACGGGGCCCTTTACGACATGCTCCATGACCCGGCTCATCACCAGAAGGGCCGCCGGGCTGACAAGGTGGATGTCAGCTCTTTGCTGGTGGTGTCTGGAGGTTTGGGCCATCGCAAGGTCAGCAAAAAAACCAAGCAGTCTCGCCATGAGGACACCACCTCGACCATCATGATCTGGCAGATTCCTTTACTCAACATGTGACCACAAAATCACTATGGTAGGTTTAAAATAACATTTGATCAATTACCCACTGAAAATTGAATTTCTTACCTATATATTCTGTCTCTTTTCAGGTTAAACGAAGAGTGCTGCACACAACTCTCACAAGGAAATCTGGTGCAGCAATTAACAGAGCATTTGGGATCTAATAAAGCAACTACATCTTATTGAAACTGTTAGTGGGTCAAACATCATCCACATATTCTGATGTTCTTTCTGATGATTTCTCCTATCATGTTAAAAGGACAGTGAAAACAGCACCATATGGACCAGTCAAAGGATACATTGTACTTGTTGATGCTATACTTGTTTGAAAACACTGAAAAAATGAAATTAACCCTTTCATAAAGTTGGTTGTTTTTCCATAACATGGTTAATACATTACTTGTCAGTGTTGGTGCCATACCAGTTGACTGTAAAGGACTGCAGTATTTAAATCAGTGTTGAAAAGAAATGAGAAAAAGTGTGAAAAGGAATGACAGGGCTTGGAAAATGTTAGTATAAAGTTTTATCAAGTATAGGATTAGGTTGCGGACGAACCTAGATCATCTGTCAAGGCCAGATTTGTAAATATGAGGTCTGACAACTCAGGATTACATTTGTATGAGTTTTAATGGTCAGAGAAAGTTTCTGTGTTTATATGGAGTCATGTTGTTTCACTAGTGGACAAGCTTGTCCAGTGCATGTACCATTGTGGTAAGAGAGAAAATTGCTTCAAAAGGAGAAATATTAATGACTGATGAAGTTTGTGAAGGTCTGATGAGATAACCTGGCTGGCCAGGTTTCTATTCATTAAGGGATGAAAGAGTTTATAACCAAGAAAGATGTTTTTTTCCCCCCCAGTCATATCTTTGTGTCTCACTTAAGGGTATTTAAAAAAGGCCAGCAGCTTTATTCTTTTGTCACATTTTGTATGTACTTCTGTTATATGTATTAACAAATTCATAAACTGTTTTGTTGAGCAACCTTCTGCACTTCATTTGATCGTTATTTACAAAGCCTGTTTGTATTTCTGTGCAAAATCAAGACCTTTGCTTATTTCTTTCTTCTTTTTCCTCCTTTTTTCTTCTTTCTATCATCCAGTGGTATTTTTTTTATCAAATTCTCTCTCTCTGGAAAAAAGGAATCATCCTTGTGGCAGCTTTCCTGCAATTTTGGCAAGTTTTCGCCTTAAATAAGTAATGCAAAGTAATTGACGTTTTGATACAGCACCAGTTACTGATTAAAGCCCCTTTTTTCTTGACTCAAACTACTCCGCTCTGCTAGTGCGCAGCCACCAGTGCATGCTGGGACTAGCAGCGTGCCTGAGGGGCTGCAGGAACTGAGCCTGATACAGCTCATCCGGGATTTCAATGCTCATTTCTCCTACTGCTGAACACAGAGGGTCAAGGCCTCTTCTCTCTTGTAACGCCCACGTCCACTGTTGCACAACCATCAGTCCTAAAAAAAAACAATAGACAAGAAGATTTCAGGTTTGAGGTGATCTCATGCTACAATCCACCGCACCACGGGCTTATCCCAAATATTACCTGATCAGGTTTTTCTTTTTTTTGGAATGAACGTGCTGACTCGAAAGATAATATTTAACTTCTGTAACTGAGTACTGGCTTGTATTTATTAACTACAAGTAAAACACGACAACGCCTCGGCCTCACTGTATCAACCAAGTCACCCGGTTATCTGTTTGTCTGGCTGGGTGTTGGCATTGGCTGCACATAAGGACAGTTCTGTAACTGGAAATCTTTTGTTTTCCCCCTGACCCTGAGCCGTCCATGGAGTGAACTCATTTTGTGTATCAGTCTTCAGCAAGTCTTTGTTCTCAGAATATCTGGCATTAAAACCTCCCAGCTGAATGCCCTCTAATCTCACGGGGCTGATAATTGTGTGATGCCCTTGCGGTGGCTCGGCTCTATTTTTATACCCCTGAAGGCCAGTTGTTAAGACACGCAGTCTCTACAGTGGAGAGGTTATGGACCCTGGATAAAAATGTAGGCCCGCACTGCTGCTGTTGCTCCTGCCCTGTGAGGTGCTATTTCTAAACAGACCTTCGGCGTATATGTCTTGTGTGTCTTGTGTGTCACAACAAAAACATTTCCAATGCCACAGTTACTTTTCCATGGAAAGCTCAATATATCTGCACTAATATAATGTATGCTGCATTTCTGTTTGCTTTAGGCTGTATCTCCCATGGGAGTTTGTTTGAGACGGAGTTGGATCATTTCTAAAGGGAAAGTGTGACTCATCACCACAGCACTGTTAGGCCTCCAGTATACATTTAATTTATTTTAGAGAGCTATCATGCCAGTTCTCAGTATTGTAATAAACTGTCTTGGGGGGAAAAAAAAACAGGTGGAGTGTACTAATGGAACATTTATTGATTTTTAAATTGTGTTACTGTAATAGAAAATCCCTTTAGAGGCCCAGAGAGTCTGGCATTTAATTTGACATTAATATATATATACTACAGTCATTGAAGGTATTATAATTTGTTGGTCAGAGGTTATATTTCTATTTTATACGTTTATTTCACATTGATTTTAAGAAAAAAATACGTTTTGGGTTTGCTTTGGTGTTTTGTGTATTAGCCGGTTGGGGATTTCCCATACATCCGAGTCTCTGACCACACCACCCCATCCACCCACCCGTCGTGGTACCCAGGACTGGGATGATGCGTTTTGGAATGTCGCGTCTCTGGGATGCGTCGGCGCGCGCACGGACAGATGGAGCCTCGTGCTCTTGCTGTTGAGTGTAGGGTTAATACCGCCTGGAGGGGGCGTGGTTTAGATCAATGATAACCGCCTCGCAGTAGTCAACTGTAAGGAAAGACAACAAAAAATCACAGCCCTGACAGGTCCGAGCGCGAGCCTCGCTACTGTCCACGCGGGACAGCTCCAGTCTCACTGAGAGGAGAGACGCGGAACGTGCGCAGCAGCTCTCCCTCACTTCCACGGGAGGAAATTACTTCACGACAGCTGATCCGAAGGAGGTGCGACCTGGAATGACTGTTTGATCGTCTCCCTGCCTCGCCTCGCCTCCCCCTGCTGATCCCCGGGCGCGTTTCAGAGCAGCAGCGGGTGAAACAACAGTTTGAGTGGGGATGATGGAGAGGAGGTGAACGGATGGTGGCGAAGAAGCCGCTGGAATTGTCGCTAAAGTGAAGTCATCCAGCGGAGCACAGCCCGGCTGGTTCATCGGGATTGCGACTGACTTACGTAACTGAGCTTTGTGCGGGGACTGGCAGGGGAACTGCTGGTGCCGAGCTGTTAAAACACAGCGAGTAAACACAGGTAGGTCACATTGCACTGTCAGTAGACACAGAGTCGAATTTGTGGTTTCTGCTTTGGGTAAAAAAAAACGCACGCATAATACTTCTGTTCCTTTGAGGGGAACTATATCTGTGTTTTCTTTGCGTTTGTCTGATGTCACGCGTCAGACCTCAGACATGAGTTTTGATATTTAAAAAAAAAAGGCCTTTCCCAGTCATAGGATATTAAAGATTAATTTCTCCATCAGGGAAGCGCCATTTGCGCATGCGCTCTCAAATGGCTCCAGATTACTACAAATAATGGACATGCTGGGTGATTACTGTAGTGGGTCATGCAGTCTACAGCAACAAGAATGTGCATGTCGGGACTGCTCTCGTGGCTTTCAGCTGTAGCTGTAAAAACGTCAGTGCTGCTGCAGTTAGTTTGACTGAATTGATGACACGTTTATACAGGAGTGTATTGCCAAGCGTAGCTGGCAATGGCAGCAGAAAGTCCTTTTTTTTTCTTTAAATTTCACGGTTTCCAAGCTGTTTGTTATTAGAGAAAGGGCGCCCCTTAGAGAATACAGAAGTCCTTGCAGCTTTAAGGCTTATTTTTCTCCTCTGCACTGGCTCATAGTTTAATTTCCCCCTTGTTTTCCCCGCCACAGGTAAAGAGAGAGGAGTACAGTCACAAGTATTCCATTCCATCACCATCCACTCAGCATGATCGGAGAAGACACCGTCTCCCATCACCTGTGATTACATCGAGATGAATGAGGGATGCAGGCAGGGAGGAGGGGCTATCACTGTGGAGGCTGATGTCATCCTTCATGCCGTGAACCCTGACCTTGTCACGCCCTCTGACAAAGATGGGAACTCATGTCCAGGTTATATTAAAGGATTCCTGCCAGGCGAGGAAGATTTCAGCCCCCCTCCGGTGTTTGAGAAGGAATACCTGTTGGATGGAAGACTGACGGAGAATAATCATGTAGACTATCAGAAAGATAACATCTCGTGCATCTCCAGAGCTGATAAGTTTCAGCTCTCCAATGCTAAAGGAGCTCCGTATCTTCCCCCTCAAGTTGACTCCGCTGTGTCCAATCATATTGCTGGCATGCAACAAAATTGCGCAAGCAGTGAAATCCTCAATGGTGCCAGAGCTAAAATGTCTTACAGTGCAGATTCCTCTAAATGCTCGCCTGGCCAGGCCAAACAGGAAACTGATTGGTCAGTCCTGAAATCGAACCTCGAGCCCAGGGACAGCAGCCAGGAAGCTGAAAATGCACAATCTAAAAAAGAGCCTGATTTAGTCATCGAAGTTGGTGGGCAGACGATTAAGGCTCACAAGTCTGTTCTGGCAGAAAAGAGTGACTACTTTAAGGCACGTCTGTCACGAGACATCCTTAAAGTGAAGGGCGTGAGTTACAAGACTTTGTCTACATTGATAGACTATGTTTACACTTCTCAAATGAATGTTTCAAAGGACAATGTGGTAGATGTCATCACAGGGGCTAAAATCCTTCAGATTCCCTGTGCTGTCCAGGCAGCCATGGACTCCATGTCTGCTCAAATCACTGCAGAGAACTGCTACGAGATCCTAACTATCGCCAAAAAGCAGCGACTGAGTGAACTGAAGGAGACTGCCTACGGATTCATGAGTGACAACTTCCTTCAGATCCTCAAAGACCCCGCTGTGTATGGGCGCCTGACTGGGTCTGAGCGGGATCTGGTCCTGAAGAAGAGAATGGAGGGGAGGAAGACTTTGATGGTGGCAGAGATAAACGATGTGTTTGATCGTGTTGGAAGTCGGCCGCCGAGCCGCTGTGGCAGCCGACCGCAGAGCCCACTGTCAGTTGGGTCTCTGGAAGAAAATCATATGATTTACTACTTCAATGAAACAGCAAACGACTGGAGACCTTTGACTTCTATGCCTGAGGACATAAACACTAAAGGGTGCGGGATCTGCACCATGTATAACTACCTGTTTGTGGCAGGGGGGATAAAGGGCTACGGGGACAAGGGCAAGGTTTCTGAAAGGGTCTTCTGTTTCAACCCCATAACCAACCGCTGGGCTGAGGTCAGACCTCTGAACCAAGCTCGAGCCCAGTTGAAGCTCGTGTCTATGGATGGCTACTTGTATGCCATTGGAGGAGAATGTTTGTTTACAGTGGAAAAATACGACCCTCGCATGGACCGCTGGACCACAGTGGCACCTTTGCCAAAGGGTGCCTTCGCAGTGGCCCATGAAGCCACAACCTGCAGCGGAGAACTTTATGTTTCAGGAGGCTCTCTCTTCTATCGCCTTCTAAAGTACGACCCCAAGAGGGACGAATGGCAGGAGTGCCCCTACAACAACAGTAGGAAGAAGTCCACGGACATGGTGGCTTTGAAGAGCTTCATCTACCGCTTTGATGTCAACCGAGAGCAGGGGATCACTGTGTTCAAATACAACACCATAGTTAAAATGTGGCATGATTGTGCATCACAGAGGCTTGGAAGTCATCTCCCCTTCAGGTGTGCCGTTATTGGGAACAACATCTACTGTGTGAACAAAAGCCAGACTCTTCAGTTTGTAGTGGAGGAGGAGAACGCCTACTTTGTTGAGGAGCCGCTGAGGGCTCCTCTGGAGGCAAAAGGCGTTCTCTTCCCTTTTGTTCTCACTTTGCCTGAAAAGCCTGAAAAAGTTACATAGTGTGTGTGATCCAGAATAGCAAAAAATGTGTCATAGCAAAACTGGAATAGGCATAAGACCTTATATACACTCTTCAGTGTCAGCTCTCTGTCTCAATGTCTCATCGCCTGCTTGCAATGGATTGTGTGTATTTGCATGGCAAATTTTGTGTCTGCAGGGTCAAGCCTTAAAAGAAAAACTTTTATTTGCGTGATGAATGAATGCAACAATATTTGTACCTGCCTGTAGATAATGACATGATGACAGTGTCTGTAGGTTATTTTGTGTATTTGCTGTGTTCAGTTTGGTTTGGTGCACTTTTATAGATAGAATA
Source organism: Acanthurus tractus (assembly GCA_029783725.1). Classification (NCBI taxonomy): domain Eukaryota; kingdom Metazoa; phylum Chordata; class Actinopteri; order Acanthuriformes; family Acanthuridae; genus Acanthurus; species Acanthurus tractus. Next base: position 16,949,433 of record JAQNCA010000007.1, read on the forward strand.
GATATTAATTAGAAGATATTAACTAGCTTACTGGTGGCTTTGGTAACAAAAACAAGTGTTTTGTTGAAAGTTGTACAAAAAAAGGATTGGAAGAAGTTGCACCATGCTGCATAAATGATGCAACACAGGCTCTATGCAAATATGACAGAATACACAGGTGGGTCTGCTGTAATGCTGTGCTATTTAAAGCAGGTAAAATGGAAATCTAACTTGGAAGGAACACAGTATTCCTTGAACTGGGGCCACAAACTCAGGATTATTTTCTTTATTTTAATTGATTAATTTGTTCCAAAAAATGGAAGATAATGGTTCTTTAATTTCCCACAACCGAAGGTGATGCAGTGAGTGTCTTGTTTATATGACCATTAGCACAAATAGAAGAAACTTAGTTCAAGATAATGTGTTACAAAGAAAAGCCTTACATCTTAATATTTAAGAAATCGGATAAAGCTCATATTTGGCTTTTTGTGGAAAAAAACAATATTAAAGTGATCAGTCAATTATTAGAATAGTTTTCAGTTATTTTTTTTATTGATCAACTAATTAATCAATTGCTAATGATTTGAGCTCTATTTTGTGCCCTGATCAGCACTGTGAATCAAGGTCAGATTCATGTCTGAATAAAAAACTGTATATTTTCCCTCTGCAAACATTTAAGCAGTCAGAGTAAATTCCACATTACACAACTTAAATCCAAGAGGCTTCAGGTTTAGTAAGTAAGTAAATAACATTATTTTTTTGATCCATAATACTCTACTATGCTCCTATTGCATACTCACAGGTGTCACAGTTCCCATTAATTTAGCACAATTGCCAAAGATTAACAACACATTAGTCAGTGTTAAATAAATCTATCAAAACTTTAAAGTTCCACATGCTGTATGGATGAAAATAGTCAAGTTGAAAGCAATAGTTGTTTTTGAAAGGTGCATCTTGTCTGCTGCTAACCGGCACTTTCTGCTTAAGTTAAGGAAAAGCAAGCCATTCACAAAACACAAAGAGGTATCTATTCTATTCTACATCCCTTTCCCGTTTATGTGTTTTAGGAAACAGTTACCTACCTATGTTTAACTGCTAGCAGATTTCTTCACTAACCCTAACCCTAACCTGCCCGGCCCATTCTTAAACTCAAAGGTCAAATAAGATACAACAGTCAGGTTATGATCCTACTGCTTCCACAAAGATGATATCCTACTTTCATGACACTAACTAACTTTGTGCATGTTAATACTATATTTGCTCTAAATTTAACAGTTCAAGACATCATACAGTATTTGTTTAGTTCTGCAATAACACGGTGGGAGTTTTGTATGGAAGCCAATGCTGATATATTCTTGGAACAAATTGCTTTTGATAATTTTTGTAAAAAATGTTTCAAAGCAGTCAATGTGGCTAAGACAACATGGATGTGGTTTTGATATTATGCTGGATGGAATCTGTATTTTTTGTGAATTTTTGTATGGATTTGGTGGTTTTGGATCTGCTGCTGTGATGGACAGTAAAGTAATGCAATAGCTGCCTGTTTAAGGTATACTGAGTGGGCTAACAAAATAGCTGTTGGTAAATGTATATCAGTCAAACTAAGTGCTTAAAATAAAATATTTGTGTCTGAAAATGGTCTGTTTTCTGGATGTTTTTAGCACTGTGGGGAAAGTGCTGCAGTGCTTTGACTAGTCTGACATAGCTGAAACAGAGCTGCCATCTAGTGGACATTGGTTGTAACAGCATCCATTAATATTGCTCAACAAAAAAAGGAAAAAAAAAGAGAAATATACTGCAATTGTTTTGAAATTCATTGTATAAGTTTAAAGAAAATTACACATCAATGAGTTTAGGCCGATGTGAAAATCACCTTGGCAAATCGGTCTACTAAGAATGCTGTTATTCGGTCGAGCCCAGCTATGAGTGTGTGCAGCTTTTAATTACAAGCCAATCAACTGCATCATTAAGCTATTTTCGTCACATTTTTTATAATAGTGACTAATTATTTAATGATTGTGTTTGTATCATATCTAGCAGATTTTGTGTGTAATAAGATATAGTTTGTCACAATAATGACTTGGAATCTTTTTCTAACTTTGCTCATGCTGAATACATGTTACCTCAGAGCGTTGAGGTAATGACGATAAAACACACAAAAACATTTCCATGACTTGAACTTATTATCATGACTGATAGTTTAGCTACATGAAAAAGTTTAAAAGGTATTAATGCCTAAATTAAGCCAAAAAGTTGTGTTTGGTCATGTAGCCACAACTTCTAATTTTTACAGCGATATGTAATATGCAGATATTTTTTCCTTTTAAGTACTGAAGTTCTCCAAATATTGAGAAAACACCTTGGTGCAGTACCAAACTTTTATCATTAGAGGATGGTGTTTCTCTACTATCTGAGACGTAGCAGCAGCTGAAAGCTTACATAGGTCACTCACACTATGCAACAAAGTTGTCAGCATAGCAGGTGAACAATGAAACAAAGAGTGAGAAGTAACAAGGGAGAAAAAAGATCATACATAACATTATTTCACATATAACATCATAAAAGACATGGCTACACTAAGCTATAATTAGCATTTAGCCAAATTACTGGCTGCATTTACTAAATGTTGTGTTTGTATTAGCATAGACAGGCAGATATGTTGTTAGTTGCATTGAACAGGGTACTGTGATTTATTTCCCAAACTGTATATGACTTTGCTGCTAGAATAAAACAATGCAGACACTTTTTCCATCACTGCATTCACAAGGGTGAAGGTGGTAACCTGAAATGTAAAGACAGACATTGTGCATTGCATTGCTTTTATTCGATAAGAAATATTGACTTTGTTTGTGCTATTTCTTTCCTGTTGAACACACTGTCAATGATCTGACCTCTTGACCCCATCATAAATTATGGATTTTAAGAATATTGTGAAGAAGCTGGTATTAAGAAATTATTTTAACCAAAATTTAGCCTTTTAAAACATGTATTAATTAATTCTTGCAGTAGGGTTTGTTTTTCCATATTTACCAAAATGTATTTTTGGTGCAGGATTAGTTTAATGTAATAGAAAACTGCAACAACAGCACAACACATGCAGTTGTTACAAAACATTAAATACATACAAAATATGAACAAGCAAAATGTTAAGTAAACAAATTAAGCAAAAGCATGATAAACTAAAATGACAGAAAATAATACAAAACTTTTGTGCAAAGCAACCTAATCCTTAAAAATTCAAACTATTTGGTCACAATATTCAAGAATGCTGAATTCAATTGCTGTGTTTATTCAAAAGCAGAGACCCCACCTTTAACAGACCTTCAGGAGTGTAATACAAGTTTAACTCAGTTCTGACTCTGGTTGGGCGAGGCTAGGCTTCAGCCTAGCTTAGCTTTAGCGCATCTTGACTGTTCTTTTGATTCTTTGGAGTATGTTACTAAAAATGTGTTGCAGTAATGACTCTACTGCTTTTTGGGACTTTTTGAGTACTAGCTAGCTAAGGTTAGTGGTTATTTAACCGACTTGCCAAAACTTTAATTAAATATTTAGCAAATGCTACCTAACAAGTTGTCCCAATAGTTGCAACATTTCGGGGTATCATTTGCCATTTTCTAGCCTTTAATTTAAAGAGTTGATTTTAAATTGATCTTTGGGTGCTTACTGGAAAGACTATTGGCTGAGTCAGATGTTGGAGGTTGGAGGCAGTTGGCAGTTATGTGTGTGTAAATTGTCCCGTTTAATGTTTAATGAAGACAGGAGGAGAAAATAGCCAAGGCCATCTTCAATATCTAATATATATTATATATATAAATATATAGATATATATTATAATATCTAATATAATATAAAACTCTGTGGTAAGAAAGTTAAAGCAACAGTAAGTAACTTAAGCAATTTTGTAGGAAGACTGTTGAGTCCTATTCCTATGTCATCAAATACAGACACTTTGGGATGATTTCTGGGACTGGGCTGCCAACCAAAATCTGTATCTGATTACCTCTAAAGGGGACTCAGAAATAAACTGCTCTTACAGATTTAAAATCATGAAGGTGTATGAAGGGGGTTAGAGTACAGAGGTGACAAAAGGAAGTGGAAGCTGCAAGAGTAACAGGAGAGATGAGAAGAAGGGGAAAAAAGGAAGAACAGAGTGGATGAAAACAAAAGAATAGATGTCTGTTCTGGATTTAATATGTCATATGATATTCAGGTTTATCATAACTATTTTGTATTTTTGGGGTGAGTGAAGGGCACAAATTAAATAATGTCAAACATCCAAGGTGTCATTTCTCAGTTCAGGTTAGATTTCACCAAATTTATTCCAAGTTCTCACTGATAAATTGGCAAATCAAATTACTGTTAACCTTCTAATATCACTAATTCTAATAACTAACTAAATAGTGGAGTCCAATTTATTAACTTTATTACATTGGTTAAATAGTATAATGTAGTATTACTTGTTTCCCTAGGGGGGATGGTGGTAAGTTAACATCACCTTAAACAGAATTAATGTGCTAAGATAAATGAGATGGATGGAAGAACATTAATGTTCAATTCAAGTTTAATCTGAATCAATAAAAACATCCAGAAAGAAAGGACTACGAAATGTGTTATGATGGGCATTATCCAAAAAATTTCATGTGATCTAAAATAATCTAATCTTATTAATTTAAGCAGGATGTAACTGGATCTAATAAATTAATATCTGCTTAAATTTAATCTAATTAAATATAAACAAATGCTTTAAAATCTAATATAAAATTTAAAAAAATTTGAAAATGCAAGATAGGTGTCAATAGTCAAATAGAGTCAAAACTTATATGGTCAAAATGAATCACATCACATGAAACCTGGTCAAGTATGTTCTTGTTTAATCTAATGTGATCTAATCTGAGCAATTTAGATAGGGCTACGAAACATGGATGATAACAGTTATGATTTTTATCCAAACATATCTTAAGATATCTGAATAATCTAACTTAATAAAACTTAGATATATCTTTCAGGATGTAACTGGGTCTAATTGAATCCAAACTTTTCAAATTTAATCAAATTTCATAGAAAAAAAAATCAAATCAAATCTCAGTAATTTTTAGAACTAACTTGTAGGTGATAATTGAAGATTTATTTAGAAAAATAGAGAAAATTGGAATTAAATTATTAAAATTAAATGAGAAACACTTTTAAAAACTTCAATGGGAATAAATTGGAATTACAGGAGAAAATCATTCAAATATAATTGGAAGATAAAGTTATTTGTTTTCAGATGAGAGGGGTTTAGTGGTGGGTTTAAATTAAATTAAAAAAACAGGAGATGAGTGTAAGATAAAATTGTATGATCTTTTGGAGTAAATACTATTATAATGAAATTGAATGAAATCTTAACAAAGTTGGTCTAATATGTCTTATCTATTCAAGTTTTAGCAGATCTAATATAAGTAACAATAGGACAATGGTGTCCAGGCAGGTAGAACAAAAACATGGCTTAAAAATAATCTTGCTGATTATTTGAAACAATGTAAAGTAATCTACAATTATTTAACTTAAAAAAACATAAACACCAGTTACAGGATGCAATTTGATCAGTATAAATCTAAACTCTTCAAATTTGTTACAAAAAAGTGTACTTTAATTTAATTCCAATTTAATTACTATTTTGTTTAAAAAACGAAAAACAAAAAACAAGCATATAAACAAACAAAAACGCTGACTCTTATAGTGTTATAGTGACACATATGTCCTGGCAAGATCATGTTGATTGTGTGCCAGATTACAAATGTAGTATCATTTTCTGTGAATGCAACAGTAACTAGCTAAAATAGTCACATGATGCTTGATTTGTCTTCTACCTGTTGTGGTATATGTTAGTTGATATTCACATTTCAGATCTGCTGCTGATGGAGTTTTAAACATGCACTGTGCCTGTGTGCTTTGGTTTTATGGCCACAGCTGGAGAAGATGCTGCAGTGTTACGTTTTCATCTTGGTGATACTCCACTTACTCCTGCTGCACTGTGCCTGCGTGCTTTGTAAAACGTCAACTCAAGTCGCTCTATTGAGGTAAGTAAAATCTCAGCCTTATCCATGCATATAAGAGCATAGGGGGACTTTTTACAAAACTGAAGCCATCAAGCATTTATGTTTACATGTTTGTTGTGACTTAGAAAATTATTTAATTATGACATTATTGTGATATTAAGATAATTTGGAACAAAAATTTGCAATCAGTCCAATGTGTCTTTTACTTTCTCTATTGTGTGCTTGTGTCGTTATTGGCAAGTAAATTGGAGTCTGTAACCACATTTCTACAAATGCATACTGAAAGAACAATTAAACACTTGTAACATTTTAGGATGAGTGGCAACTAGCATTGAGATGCACCACCCACTTTGACAAAATGAGATGGAAAGAAATGGAAATGATTTAAGAGGCACTGCATTTGTTTAGTACACAAAAATATCATATGTTTATAATTAACATTAACCCCTTGACGCCCAGAGGTGCGTTTTCGCTTCAAACCGCTTCCATTGAAAATGCATCCATCTCAATCATC
>JAQNCA010000007.1:16956063-16968859 GCA_029783725.1 Acanthurus tractus
TCAATTCTGTGTGCTAGAGTCAAATTAACAATCTCCACTTAATTTAGCATCTGCTTGAAAGCAAAAACACTTATTAATTATTTTTTTATATAATTGTATATATATTCGGGCGTCAAGGGGTTAAACCAATAGTTCATTTTTAATATCACGCTTTTCACCAATATCAGTTTTTGTCAACACCCCTCATGTAAGACAATGTAGTAAGACAGATTGTCAATGAAGAGAGGCATGACAAGCAAAATACAATAAGAATTCAACTTAGTGATGTGTGTCATAGATTTGCTGTTCTTGTTTGTTTGTTTGTTGTTGTTTCTCATTTCCAAGTGACAAGTCTTTGTCTCCAGTTACTCATTAACTGACACATCCCTCCTACCTTTTACTAGCCAGCGCAAACCACAAAGACCATGCAGACTAATATTATCCTGTACTACAGTAATTGTTTAGATAAAAATGTATCTTGTGTGTTACTGTGTTAACCTGTGATGACTCTTTGCAACAAGGAAGTCACTGAGAGCAGACATATTAGTAAGTGCTGGATATGAATGTACGTGTGGTAAAAAGAGTTGTATGGGTGACATGTCCGCCCTTAAACTTCACCACAAATTAGTTTGAAAATTTAACAATATATAAGTGCATGTTGAATAGATTGGCTTACCTGTACCACAGACAGCTGTAGGGTTACAATAGATGGTGGACATTTTCCTGAACAATGTGAAATGATTTAAAGGTTGAAGAAGGTTATACGTATTTTATTTAAAGTGTACTGGTTTTAATAGTAGTAGCCTACATACTAGTAAAGCCTGTATGTACAATACTTAACATCCACTGTAGCTACAAATTATAGATTTGTAGATTGTATAATTTAAACATTAAAAACACATTTTTAAGGTGCATTTATCATTACCATCTAATATAGATCAAAGCATTCTGTAAATACTGTATGTTGGCATGTAGACATGAATACATTGTAATCCACCTACTCATAATCATATGAACAACTTCATGTTTATAAAGCAACCTCTTACATCACTAACTCAATATTTAATCCAGCACAGTTTGCACCATTGCATTCTTGTTTGCGATTCACAGGAACAGTCTGACTTGTATACAGACATGGTACAATGTTTTTTTAAATTTCGGCCTTTATACCTTAATGTACTTTTTAAGTATATTTTTTTTTTTTTGACTTTTTTATTTTGTACATAATACCTATGTTTCTTAGTTCAGCTTACTTGCTTTTGTTGTATGTTTTTTTCTATATGTCTTTTTCTGTGTGAATACATTGAGAACAATAAAAACAGGAGTATATTTGGTCAATGTAGCTGATTCTGATTTAGGCATTGATTTAGTTATCTATCTACTGCAACATCACCACAAGCTAAAAAAATGCCATAAACGGAATCTTTTATTCTAAAAATGTAAATTATTATTCCGGTGTTGTGAGACTGAATTGGTTTACAAAAAAAAAAAAGTTATATTGTTTCTACTTCCTGTATTTCTCACTATGTTCACCTCTTCGACACTGGAGGGCAGTATGAGCATGGTATTAATATGGACAAGTTACAGCTGTACACCGCTCCACCCAAGCTCTTACTGGACTTCACACATTTGAATTTAAATACATGTGTATACTCCCATACAGTAAACAGGTTTGGGACATGTCTGTTTGTTGAGATGTGCCCGGATTGTGTTGTGTTTCTCATGGGTTAGAAGAAGATGGCATGGCCCTAGGTTACACCAACATTCAACTATCATGATGACATCAGAAAACTCTTGACATTTAGCTCTTAAAAGATATACGGTACAGTCATTTTTAAACCAGCATAGCTATATAACGTGTGCTACGGTCAGCTTTTAAAATCAAAGTGTCTTTGATAATTTTTTAACTGACCTAAGTAGATTCTTTTTTATGGCGGAAAATTCAGTTTTTACTGTTCGAATACATATGAATCTACATTTTTGTTTGCTGATTTTATTTGAGTAAAATCACAAAGATTTATCTCGAGGTATTTTTTGTAATCGTCGGGTCTCTACTGTAAACGAAGTAAATTAGGTTTAGATAAAAATGAAAAAATGCAATATTACTAATGCAGGTCAAGATGAAGAAGAAAGGAAATATCACGCTTAATTGCCCTTATGAGTTGTCACAACAACAGAAAACCCGAGCTCGAGCACGCACAGTTTGTTGCCATGGAGTTAGGATGATTGACAGCCTAGCCCCCTGTCATTTGAACGCGTGCGTTTGATTGTGATAGCTGCGCGAGGTAGCTCACAATTGAGTGCGGAGAAACATCATTAACTATACTTTTTAGCTAAGTACACCGTTTTTATAAATGCCAGTTCCAGCTGCCCGGCCCTATTGGTAATCTCAGTGGCTAGTAAAATTAGCATTAACTGGTAAATATCAATTTAATGGTATACTCAGTACTTTAAACGCCGGTATGCTTCGAATTACGGTTAAGCCTGCTAAGACAGAGCTAATTGAAGGTGTTTCCAACCAATGCTTTGAAAGAAGTTGAGTTAGCTTGGTTTCCAAACACCGTAGTAATTAACCTGAACTTGCTCAATTGTATTCGGAAGACAAATAGTCACTAGCAGCTAAGATATAGCTCGTCACCACAGGTAATAATCATTACTTGTGAGCGAAATGCTAATTTTGTGATATTTAATACGTCAAACAATGTAAAAAAAAAAAAACAAACAAACAAACAAAACCATTCAGCGTAAGGTTGTGCCTAAAAAAAATCGTGTCCGGTTGGAGTTTGTCTAAAACTATTTTTGACATCCCCCCACGCCCCTACCCAGGCTTCAGTTATTCACGGCAACGTGGATACTGAACGAGCTCAATGCACTCGCATTTCATGTACCTGCAACAAAGAGTGTGGAAGGTAAGGTGGGTTCTTCTCACACATGCAGGATGTAGTGGGAGTTAGGACCATACATGCAATTCACCCCCTTACTGTTACTTTGGTAAAATGTGTTGTCATCCCTTAAATAATGTCATAGTGAGAGGCAGCAAGCAAGCAATTATTCTTACCTGCTGCATTAAATGTTTCACCTTGAAACTCCTTATTTAGGCCAGGGACTTTTAAATTGCTCATTATGACTTAACATATAATTGTTTCACATCTCTTTTTACACTGTCTTTCATTTGTCTGACTTCTTAATGCCTGAAGGAAGAGATAAGTTGGAACTATGATAATCTGGTGTCCAAATTAACACATGAAAAGGGATTCATTGTTTGAGAGCCCTCTGGAGGTGGCAAAGTTTGAAATGTAAGAAATGGCAGAATTGCGGAATAAGAGAGAATCATAGTTTTGTTTGACCAATACATCAACTTAGATCTTGTCTGATGCAGCCCTCTTAGGAGGTAAGCAGCTAGCCCCATGCTGAACTCTTTAGTTTTCTCAGAGAATACTAATTACGCTTGAATAATTGGTTTAAGTCATTTAAATAGGGAGCTTGTTAAATTTTTCCCCGTTTTTACCTACAGCCAAATTTAGCTAACAAGGTCTGTCTGAATCTGAACTGCTTTGTTCAAAGAATGAGGCATTAGTGGTTTAGACTTCAGAGTGCAGTGTCAATTGATCTTACATCTTGAAAGAACGAAGATAAAATTTAAAATGACTTACAACTGCTTATGTGATAAGCTGTTGAAATGTTTTTTGCTTGACTGCTGAATAGCTTTGTGCAGCCTCTTTTCGTCTAATGGCAAGGATACTGAAAAAATGTGACATTTTGTTTTAATTTCCAGTTGATTATCTGTGATTATGTTCTAAAACAGCAAACTTGAACCCCTTTAAAGAGACAAGAGTGAAAACGTAAAAGGCTGGAAATTAGAATCACCAGAAAAAAGTATGGCCTGGGGAAAAGCATCATGTAATGTGCTTTTCCGCATCCACCCCACACTCTCTCATTTTTGCCATTTGAATATACACAGAATTATTTACACCTTCAAGGCAGCTCGACTGAACTGCACATCAGTCAATTAGTAAATCAGAAATTTTCTGTGATTCCAGTTTAGCGTGGAGTCCTTGTCTCCCTCTGGTCCCCCCCTTTTAGTCTCCCATCCTGACAGTGACAAATTACTCCTCTGCTTGGCGAGATTGAAAATTAAAAGCATTTAAAGTTGCTCATGCATTTATGCTAATGAGAAATTCAGATATGATTTGCATGCGAAAGAGGCTAGTCTGAGAACTCATCATTGCCCCCACCACCTCCAGCCCTGCATTTCTTTAGGCACTGTTTTTTCCTTTTAATGAGAGCGAAGAAGAAAATGTAGTGTGTAAACACTCTCAAAATGTGACATTTTATACGGCCGGGTGTCTTTACATAGAAGAAATTGCATTATTGCCTCTAAGAGGTTCTTTGTACAGTATTTATGATGCAACCTACCATTGGCACCCCCCTATAACCACTCAGGCAAATTGGGTCATTGTGTCTGGCGTTGTCACATCACACCACAGGAGGAAACACTATGAACATAATGACATTGTGCAGTTACTGCTCATGCAGTCTCCTGTTGGCATTTGGATAGTAACAATTAAATACAGCATGTACTTACTAGTATAACACTAGCAAGGCAAAGTTTGTATTATGAACATTATTCTGTGGGCATAAGCTTCTAAAGTCTAATATTAAAATGTTTGTTCAGATGAAAAAGGCTTTGTTTTGTGATAAACATGTGCAGAACACTTTGGAGCTGGAGGATTAAAACTGTGGGCTGATTTGTTTTTCCCAGTAAGCTCCATCCACGTCTTCCTCTCAAAATATCAAAGCGCACCCTTCTTTGAATTTATTTGTTCCACAGTCACTAAATGATTGTAACCTTGGAAACAAGATGCATTAATGAAGGTGGAAAATGAAATGGGACTTTAATTTGTTTCAGTGTTCATAGCTGAGGTGAAATGGATTAGCTTTGATTGAGGTGTGAGATGAAGAAGGAAAGCGCTGACATGACACTTGTATTTGTCATCATGTCATTTCAAGGAGGATGCTGCGGCAATTATGAATATGGGTACACAGCAATTAAAAGCGGTAGTATTCATTAATAATTTTTATATTAATTTTTCAGTGGTCGCTTAAATGATCACCACTGCACACAGGCTTTCCAATTATGCTGCTTAATTAGAAATGTCAATATTAAGAAATAATTAAACTTGGGAATACATTAAGGTTGTCAGAAATGCTTAAAAAGTTATGACCATCACTCAAATGATGTTCTCTCTAATATGTTTTGCAATGATTTGTAAATTAAAGATGAGACTTTGATCAATGTGTGTTGCAAACTGAATAGTTAGAAAGTTACATGATCACTGTATTTTTTAGAGACACTGCGCTTAGAGGAAGCATCCATGTAGTAGTAGAAAGTAGTCGACTGAAGGTAAATACTGAGAGGCTGCTGTCTTACTTTTAATTTTTTTTTTTCATTTAGAGCAGTTCCTGGCCACTAACATGTTGCTCAAGGTTACCAAAGAGATGGCAGAAGGATCTGCAGGTTCACTAAAGGTAGCTAAATCTTTTGTTTTTTAAAAAAATTAGCCTTTGTATTACTCAGCAAAAGTCATAATTTACCCTGAATTTTCAATTGCATAAGATATTAAACTGTTTGCAATATACATATCTCTGTTGAAAACATGATGTTTGTTTAAACTGTAATTAATCGTGCTTGTTTAAATGGTTACAGTGTTGATACACACCTGTTTTAAGTGACACGGTTCTGGTTTTATTTAGTATACACACAACTCAATAATCCACAAGTAAATGCCTGCTGTTCAGTGCAGTCCAAATGCAAGTGTACATATTTTAAACATGTTTTCTTTTGTATCTGTTTGCATTCCCGTTCGGCTAAAATTTATTGAAAATATCATTAGTGAATTGAAATGATCTAGACCTTACAGCAAAAATATAACCCATTAGTTTGTTGGTACATTAATGTGATCTCAAATGGTTTGAGGAATATTGTTCATACGCCCAAAATTCTGTTACCAATGCAAAATCTATCACTGTTTGGAATGTTATCCGAAGATAACATTAATTCTTTTGCTGTAACTCCTGTCATACTGATAATATGGCCCATCAATGCCTGTGGAGTTTTTCTGTTTGTCTCTCATTATTAAAAGCACTGGGAAAAGCCTTTACTTTGTTTCTTGAGAAACAAACCAATTTTGGACTTCCTGTGATCATAGGAATTCATTTTTATTTCAATACAGATCTCACAGGTAGCTGCATATTGATACTAGTAGATTTAAGGCAGACTAATAATCAAGTAGAGCCATCACCTGTTGACTGCAGCAGAAGCTGACTGAGAGAAAGACTTGAAAGCATTTGTACCTCAAAGCGATGGCAGCCTCTAATGATAGGATTGGTTTTGGCACAGCACGTTGACCATGTTTCCTTCAAAGCTTTGTGTGACAGCTCTTTAATTGGACTGCTCCGTTCCCTCAGTGAGGTAAAATGTTATGAGCCCGTATTGCTTGGCTGTTATGGTATAATTATTCCACAGTATTCTGTAATAAAATCAAGCAAGACAAAGTTGATCTCAAGGAATTCTGTATGTCTATTTATGAACACAGGCAATTTCATGTTCATTTGGACCTTGATATCCCTCTCTGAGACTTACTGAATCATTTCTTGCCCTAATCAAGTGCTAACTGAGCGCTCATGCATGTAAGAGAATGAGGAACTCAGACTCCTTGGTGTTACAGTTAAAGCAATGTTTTGTGACTCCATCAGAGGATAATTACTAAAACCATGTCCAATTACCTTTGTGTGTTGTTTGTAGTTCTTCATGTCACAAGCAAAAAGGATTTTGCACTAGTTATGAGAATTTAATCCCATCATCATCTAGACTGTGTGTGTAAATAATGTGTGTATAGCACAAATGGAGCTCCATTAGTGGTTGTATTCTTGACCTTGATACTACTGACATCTTTCTCTGTCTGTCTCGTACTTGTTGCTTTGTTTTCCCTGCTGAACAAAAAAAGTAAAAAGACCCTTGTGAACGCAAGCCTATATCAGTCAGATGAGAGAAAAAAGTGTGTGTAAAAGTGAGTGTGTGTGTGTGTGTCTTCTCTAGCCTGCGGCTGCAGATTAGCCATGAGAGCCAAAGGATCGCCCCCGCTCTCTGACAAATGAGAAAAGCCACAGTGGCCCTGGCCAAAGTGACAGGCCAAATGGAAGCAATTCCTCCCGAGGCGGGAGAGAGCAGCTGTGACCAGGGCCTGCTATGCCACTCTAGATAGGACCCTGTGTGTGTGGGTTGCGTGTGTGCGAAGGGAGAGAGAGAGTGTGTGTTATTCGTGTATTCTCTGTGCTAGAGGGATTTAACCCTAAGACAATTGGCATTTCTCCCCTAGCAGTCTCCATAAAGTGGTGTGTGTCACTGACCTGGGAAACCCCATCAGTCGCAGATGAACATGCACCCACCTTTACCCAGGGGGGAAGGGCTGCCATGTGTCACAGGGTCATGAGGCTGGTGTTTAGGACGTTTGACTTTCTGTGTATTTATTTGTGCCAGGATAATGGACAAAGACCCTGCACATGGTTGTGGAATCATTCCTTTTAAGGGGCAGGGCTAGGGTATGTCCTCTTATTCTCACTTCAGAGCCATGTGGATGTGTGGGTAATTAACACTGAGCCCTAATGGATTAAATCCTGCCCTGCTGAGATGGACTCAGTCTGTTTTTTGTTAGCAGGACACTTTTAGGGGCAAAAGTGGCAAGGAGAGTGATATGAGCAGCAAGGATGTGGAGGGTGTTTATCAGTCACCAGCTATTTAAATAAACAAGACCGGTGGACATAAAGTGTTTGAGTGAATATGCCTAAAAAATAAGAATTGGAAGATAGATAGCTCAGGGTCAGGAGCTATTTCCACCAGTGTGTTGTATCCTGCCTTCAGTTCAGTCTGGCTATCTGTCAGAAATATCCAAACTTGCGTCTCTACAATGTCTTTCCTCCTTGTCTTTAAATCTCTCTGTTCTCCCCTCGCTCTCTCTCCCATCACCCAAGGCCAAGCGGATCAGCCTCACTTCGACACAGCCATCATAATTACTCCACGCCGGAAGAATCAATTACAGCTAAGCACCATTATTTCCAGAATGGAGCAAAACATTAAATTTTAAAAGTTCCAAATTATTAAAAAGTCATGCTCTCAGGGACACATACAGAATATTTACTGTTAACAAATAACTTAATAACTTCACTGCGAATTATTAATTCATGGCTCACATTGGCTCGGCAGGACTTGTCTCATGGTTAATTTCTCTGCCTTTATCCATTGTTAAATATGCATCACTTCTTGACTATTCTATATGGGGACTCTGTAATCGTTCAGAGCTTTGCAGTTTTGTCTGTTCACATACAGATATTAATATTCTCTCCTAAATGAATGCTTTGTTTATAACAGAAACAAATGCAGTTTACATAATGCTGATGTGGGCTAGCTGGCATAGCTTGGTACAATAGATCACTTTTACAGTTTTTTAAACAAAATGTCTCCAAGTCTGCCTTTTTTGAGCTACTGAGGTTGTTCTGATCAAAGCAACTAACAGTATAGTAGTCATGGGTCATGTTTAGATTTTTTTTTCTCTTTTTGAAGGTGAAATTATCAACTGTTTAACAGTTGAATTTAAAGTAGAAAATGACTGTCAAAAAAAAACTAGGTTAAAACTTAGCAAGCATACTTTGGGCATTCGTCTTGATACATGAAGAATAGCTTGACTGAATAGCTGTTTGACCATTACTGGCTGTTTAATTACTTATTCATAAAATCAGTATGGCCAATCAAGACTGTTCCAAATGTTGCAATTTTGATACAGTTTTGCAGAATCCATAGTCTATATCCGGTCCTTAAGCCAACTGCTGCTGATGGCACTATTCATTCATTACCTCAGAGTATGCACACAGAATATTACCAGTGGGATTTATTTCCTTATTGGCGTTTTATGCTCAATTCAAGTTGTTGGGCTTCCACGAGATTAATGTTATTGCCGTCTTGTTCTAATAGCCATTGCAACAAGCAGCAAACATTTTCGAATATAGGTTATACATACAGTAGTCCATAAAATGCAAATGTTACGGGAGGCATGAATGGAATTTAATGGGCTTGGGGAAGATTGAGAATCAGCAAAGTAAAGGTGCATGCTCTTTTAGTCCTTTCCAGCTGAGTGAATCAAAAACAATGTGGCAGAACCTGAAATAGTTCGCAGCTTTAGAAAAAAGTCCCCAGGGGCTGTAAATTGGCTCTCAGAAGAGGGAAAAAGAAACAATTGCCCTTTACCTCCGAGGTTGCATGTCATCTCTCTGAAACTCTCTACTGGGCAGATTAAGGTCAAGTAGACCATTCCCCCCCTTTTTTCCCCCTCTCCTCTGAAGGGAACAGAGAGAGGGCGAATAAAATGATGACAGCGAGGGATTGAGAGAGAAAGAGCGAGGGTAGAAACTGGGATTTTGAAGGTCTTTGAAATAGGTTTTACACCCATCCCTGGTGGTTTTCCTCTCTCACTCCAAGAACTGTGTTGATAATGGCTGCTTGTCAGGGAGGATGAGCCCACCTGCTCTTTTTAACTTAGGCCTGCTGGTTCAGCTCATACCTTCGACATAAATATGAAAAGGATGTGATTGGGGGTTAGAGGGGGTCTTGCATTTTGGATGTCAGTGACCCTTGATGTAGCTGTAAAGGATGTGAAATTCGATGAAAGTGCACTCGAGTAATACATATGGTATTACTGAGAGAAGACATGAACATTACCTGGCTGGTTCTTGCCCTTCCGCTTCCTGTCACTAAACTCTAGTCCTAAAAATACAGTAGGTCAACTGCCTAACAACATAGAGTACTACAATGCTAACACCGTATTATGTCATTAGGTACTCACTCGTCACAGATGATAAATCAATGAAACTGAAGTGGCAAGCCTGCCAATTGTAATTACAGAATCAATTGACACACAATTAAGTCTTTTGTTTCAGTGGATTGTCCTGTCAATCATGCCTGTTCAGTAACGTTCGAGTGAATGGCATAACATTTTGCCTTTCCATGTCAAGGGCACAGTTGCGAAGTCTGCCAGCAATTAAGAACTATAATATGCTGAGTCGAGCACGGCAACAAAATAGGCAGCAATTTCTTCTGCTCCTGTTGAAATTATGCTTATCAGGTACCTCGCCTCAGCAAAGGTGAAGGGTCAGCCTGAGCAGGCTGGCAGCATTTCTCTACATAATTGAGAGAAGTTTGGATTTAATTGTATAATTAATCTTGTCGAATTAAGTTACACAGAAGTCCGACCCTTAAATTAGGCAGTCTGGAATATTTTAAATTGCCTTAATGTGAAATCTGGCTCCAGAATGCACTTTGTTCCCTCCTGATGGTACGAGGTAAGTTTTTAGCCATGATGAACACAGCGCGCTGTAATAACCTGTTAGCAGTTCTTATCACGTTGTTCCTTTATATGATTAATTTCCTCAGAAAGTAATTGCAATTTCAAAGAGAGGCTCATTTTATTGTATAGCTTATTGTTGGCCAGTCGAGTGAAAATATGAAGACAGAATTCATGGTAATGCTTATCAACTGAATGCTCAACTGAATTTCAACATAAAGTCTAAGTTTTTGAGTGTTGATCTTTTTAATGAAGATGTAGCTCTTTTCTTATTGTTGTTTGATTAATATATTCAGTTTGCATTAAATGTGACACCTTCTATGAGCAAAGTGGATTAACTTGACTTTGGGATGAATTTAAAGTAATCCCAGTGAAATGGGATGGCATATTGGTGATGTTGACTCTGTGCGCTGAACTCACCTGTATGACCATCCCTTTTATTTTTCTAATGTGGATTTTACTATTTCCCAACTGTTAAAGATTTGCATTACAGTATAAGCCATGTTGTTCACATCACATGTTAAAATGAAGGTGATAGACGAAGGTGATAGACTAAATAGACTAGCTGATCAATAAATTTACAAAATAAATAAACTAAATTTTTAAATTAAATAAACAAATTCACTAACAATATGAATCTCTTATTACTCATAAGCATGCAACAACTTGTTTTATGAAAATAAAGGTATTGTTTTAGATATGTTTTAAATGTCATATTTTCGTGACAAATGTTCATTGACTCCACCTTAAGATTAAAAAAAAATCTTTTTCCTGTCATCTTAAATTTAATATCTACTGATATAGATGTTAAGGCAACTTTATATTTTTGCTTGCCTCAGTCTTAAAATTATGCGCATAGCTGACATTTAATAGATGAGTCAATAAATGAGATTAATCACTGAAGAGTATAATTTTTAGTAGCAGCCTTAAATGAGACCCAGGCCTCCTTTGTAATTAGGCAGAATCTGTAGTCTTAACTGGGATTTAGGCATAGTTTTCTTTTTTTCAAGCATTCATATTGTAAAGATTAATTTGTTGCCATCAGAAAATAATCATGTTTTGAAACCTTGCTGTTAATCTTGAAAGTATATATTTATGTACATCGTAGACGATGCATGGGTTAATTCCATAAATGTATACATATGAATCAACACTTCCATAACTTAATAACGAATTACACCTTTTTTAATAATCCATTATTCATTTGATGAACCATTTCTTTTAACATTGACTGACTGCTGTTAATCTTGAAAGTATATATTTATGTACATCGTAGAACATGCATGGGTTAATTCCATAAATTTATACATATGAATCAACACTTCCATGACTGAATAACGAATTACACCTTTTTTAATAATCCATTATTTATTTGATTAACCATTTCTTTTAACATTGACTGAGTCCTATGTGTATGACCTGCTACTGAATAACACTCCATCTCTGGTGTGCACATCAGCGTTCCTTTAAAATAAGTGCTGTTCTCTCAAACACAGTTGGAGGGTAAATAAAGTTGTATGTTGTTTGTTGTAATGATATGGTAGCATAACCTTGTCATAAATCCAAAAGCTCAAACATCATCTCTAAACAAATGAATGCACCTCACAGTATCTCAGTCAGATAATCTTGTTTCAAGTCACTGTTAAAAGTGCATCTCACAGCAGTGTCTCTCAACAGACTTTGCAGAGATTAGAAACACTTGAGTGGAGATTGGTTTGGGAGCAAAATGCCAGTTGAGGGCGTCACATGGGATGGAATAAAAAGTCGGGCGCATCAATGACTTGACAATAATCTGAGATGTTGATAGTGAAAATTTGAAAATCACTAATGTGGCTTCTCATCATCATAAAGAAGTTTTTTTTCTCTTAAGCTATACACAGAGTCATCTACTGTGCAGTTTAGATATATGATACTAATCTCTGGTTAAATACAAATTTGAGAATCTTGTGTATCTAGTGATAAACTGGTTGCTGCAAATGTTTACAGTTTATGTCTTCGCAAATCATTGGTATGTAAAATTCTTATTTTAGGTGTAACAAACAAACCACTGTTTTAGACGATAACAAGGAAGACAGTTTGAAATGACTTATCTTGCCCTTAGTGAGGACATTTCACCGCTTTGTGGCATTTTGTAAAAAACAAACATTATGGGAGAATTTTGAATTTTGTTTCAGACAACAAAAACTAAAGGAGATATCATGTGGATTTTCTACTGTTAGCAGGGAATACAGACATATAAATCCAAAACATGATCTTTTCCTAACCGAAGTGCTCTTTGTGCCTAAACATTGCCAGACCTTCAAAACTAGGTATTTTACAACAGTGATTCTTAACCAAAGGGCCGCGGCCCAAACTCGGGCCTCAAGCGCCACCTATAGGGCCGCAAAAAACTTTGAGTTTTGCACCAGTGGACCGCGAGGGCC
>JAQNCA010000007.1:16968959-16997311 GCA_029783725.1 Acanthurus tractus
GTTAATATTTAATGGGCCCCGGGCCACTCTGCACTGAAAAAATCGGGCCTTAACGTCAAAAAGGTTAAGAACCCCTGTTTTAGAACAAAACATGATCTTTACCTTAACCTGACTAAGTGGTTTCTGTGCCCAAGTCAGACCTAAAATGTTAAATTTCATCAAAGCTGTGGTTGGCAGAAACGTACAATGTCAATATTGATTCCCGGCAATGGTGTTGTTTGCTACTAGTGTATATTTTAATCTTTTTTGCATCTGTAGAATTGACTGAACTGAATCGACTGAAGGGTGCATGGCCATGAGTATGCATGTCCAATCATCTAAGGCCTAGAAAGGCAGAGACCCATGGGGTATTTGGAAGCATAATTCTCTTCTTAACACAGCGACCCTACTCTGCCGTTGTTGTCAGATTTAGTAACAGCAGACGCATAAGAAGAGCTAGTAGGAAAAAGTCTCCTTCGGCTTGTTCGAATGCCAACTGTGTGTATGAGCTTTCAAAGGGCCCTCTTTCAAGTCCGTGATGTATGACTGTTTCTATGTATACGGCATCTTGGGGAGAGAAACCCTAACCCAGCACAACGCTGCTGTCACCCAGAATACAGATGGAGGATCTGCCCTTGTGCACTTTTCCTGAAGTGTGTACTTACATAGATGGCTCTATCCTGCACTAGTGTGTGTGCGTGTGTGTGTGTGTGTGTGTGTATGTGTGCACGTGTTTTTTTTTATGTAGTGCACTTTCTGCAAGTGGAGAGACGTGGAATTGCTGCAGTGGAGTATTCTGGAGTATGTTTATTTTTAGTGTCTGAGTCTCTCTCTGTCCCTGTCTCTCTCTGCTACCAAATAGAGGCAGGTATCTTGTCGATAAACCCAGTTTTGGTTTATGGCAGAGTGTCATCGGAATCCTGGAATATGTTTATGTGGTGTGCGTTTGTTTTTGTCTAGAAAGGGCGTATCTTCCTGTCCCTACAGAGAACATCAGGATAACATTAAAGCTGTATGGGAAAGTGGTCTTAGACTACAATCCTTGGCCCTGATACTCAACATGGTTAACCTTTAACCTTTATACTCCCTTGATATTTCTCAAAAAGCTTTTATTTCTCTGCAACAATCCATTGCAGCACACTGTTTTGAAAATGAATGTAGCTGCTTTTCTGTAGCTGCTTTATTTGGCTTCTTTCTGTTTTCCCAATCCGTCTTTGATTGTTCAGGGAAATCTTGTGAAATGCAAATGGGGCCAAACAGAATGTAATTGCTGCTGTGTGATGATTAGTAGGGAGAACTAATGATGTCCCAACACCGGGGTCAGGTAGGGTTTAATTAGAGGAGGCACAATCATTGTCACTCCGCTCTTGTGCTCTGCTGTTCCCGGTGCCTGCCTGGTCCTGTGCCAGCTCGTTCTCCAAGAGAGTTTAAAGAAAATGGGCTGCTGATGTGAAAAGAGGGGTATGTATGCGTGTGTGTGTGTGTGTAAAAGTTGGGGGGGTATAGCTATACTCCTGAAGACATTGGTCCATTTAAGAAAATCCTTGTGACTTGTTTAACTAAACCCATGCACAGTGGTGTGTGCTCTCATGCTAACCTCAGTAGCTAAAACGAAACCCTCTCCCATGCCTTTTACTGTGATGATGAATTATTGTTCAGCAGTAATATGTTGTGCAACTGATCAGATTACTCAAACAAGGAGGCCAGATTGGACAGATGAGTGAGACCAGCCAAGGAGAAGAACTGTGGCCAACATTCCTGATTATCCAATCACCACTCCAAAAACATCAATTCCATCTCGTCAATAGATAATTAAGAGGGATAATTGGCTAGCTACGCTCTGGGCAAACAAGCGTTGCTGGTAAGGTTCCATCCCTTACCTCAGCATCAAAGCACACTCACATACGCATGCACAAATATAACAGCAACATCTGGCCACTGAAGGTCACAATTATAGCTTATGTGATGTGATGATGTTTAAAATGAAAAGCTAAAAGTATTATATTTCTGGTGATCCAATGGATTTTTAGAATAATTTTTGAAAAACAATGTAGTTATCCTACCATAAAGAATGTATAAATACATTTAGCTGTGTGCGTATTTATATGTATTTTATAGTTGTGTATATATTTGATTGAATTGTAAATAGTTTCAAGCACTTAAACTATCCTCCACTGAAGAGTGCAGTAAGATTCTCTCTTAGAATCTTTACAGTCCAAGTGAAGTGACGGATTACTGATTAGAATTTGAATCCTTTCAGTCTGGCCTGTGTAGTATCTAACCACTTCTAAGGATTATCTTACTTAGCCTGTTTTTACCAGGGCACCATCTCACCCTTTAGGAAACTAGTGTTTTTATTGTCAACCATCCTGCTCAAGGCTGTTCATCCCTTTTAGATCCAAGAGTGTCTGTGAAGTACAGGCCAACAGATTTAACTGGACAGGGCCAAAGATTTAAAACATTGACCTGCCCGGTCTCAACAGCTGTGTACTAATCCATTCCATTGCTCTGACTGTCCTCCCCCTTTTTCCTGCTCTGGTGAATAGCAAGGTCCTTAATGTGTGAGATCAAGAGGAAAATAAGGCTCTCCAAATGGAATCAAATCACACGGAGGGGCTGCCCGGCTCGCCGCAAAAGGCCATGGCAGCATGAGGGCCAGAATAAGACAGAGCAATTGGACCGTAATTCCTTTTCTAGCTATTAGCCAGTCACAGCTTGCCGTTTGCTCGGTCCGCTTCCCGTCCCCCCTCCCCAACCAACCAGTCTTTGATTAATTCATTAATTCACGAACAGAAGCTGAATCACATCTCAGCACTTGGTTGACTCAAATTGGATGCAGGGTAACAATCAGCTCCTCCCACCCGAGACTGATCTGACAAATAAAAAAATGCAGCATTACTGAGTAAATAGATCTCTGTCCATTCGGCCTGATAATTTGTTGCATTTTCATGTTTTATTTATGCTCAGAGAAGCTGCCTGCTCTCGTATATCACAAACCCAATGAGGCAAGGCGGGTAGGGGTGTATTGATTTGGGTTGACTGTGCACCCCTCCACACAGCCCTACCCCTACACCCCTTGCAGTTTGTATTCGTCTCAAGCTTTTAGCCCTCTAGCTCTTGTGCATTGGCTCTCAGTCAATGGTCCCCTTTCTTGGCTCACACAAGGCCCAATCCCATTCCCATGCATTCAATATTCCCATTATAAGCTCATTAGTCTAGTCATTGTTTTGGGCTCATTAATAGGATATCCATCGCCTTAGACACCTCTGAATTACCATGTCACAGTGTGGCCCCTTTCAAAGCATCAACAGTGGGTGGATTTGCAGAGTTGTGTGAACGTGTGTGTCTGTGTGCGCCTTGCACTTGTGTGTGCCATGTCGACCTTGAGTTTGCCGACATTCCAGCCCCTCCAGAAACCTGCTGACACACTTCATGTAGATACACATGCACCCACACATACACACGCTAAAGTCCTCCCTCTTCAGCCTCAGTTCCCCGCCCACTCGCTCCCAGAGGCTTGGCTGTCAGTGATGCAGGAGACAGCGAAGCAAGCGGGCAGGGGGGCTGGGGCTGGATCAGGGTTTTTAACATGCGAAACAGGTTCTCCTGTGCGTACGTATTGATTCTCGGAGGGCTCCCAGGCCCCCTTTTCCTTTCTTTCCCCGGCAGTGGAGGCCATTCATCACGAGGCCATGACTGGAGAGCTCAAACAGCCGTCTCTGTCAGAAAATGGGCTGCGGCGGGCTGTGCTGTGCCACACGAACTGGCCTCTCCCATCAGGAGAGATGAAGCTTTGACACAGTGGCTCATGGCGTGATCTGTTCCTCTCACTCACGGAAGACATCCATAGCGTGGTGGTCAATGCACAGTCATGCCTCTATAAAGCCAAGCTTCCCTTAACTGCTCTATTGGATTGCAGTGCTCTACTCTCACCTAACATGTTTTTTATTGATTTGCAGAGGGAAAAAAAAATCATAAAAAGAGGATACCAAGCAAGCTGTTTTTGCTCTTTTGTAAAAGCAACTTGTCTCATTGACAAGAAAACAATCAAGTTTTAAATAGCCCTTAGTTTGAAGGGACATTTTTTAAATTCCGCTTAGAGAGGAAATATGAATCTGAATATCCAAGTCATGTTTATCTCTGACATCTTTCCCCCAGCTGGTGATTTATGCAAGTCCCCTGTAGTTTCCCTTCCTTCCTGCCTCCTGCCACACCTAGGTCCTCCCCCGCACCCTCATGTTTGATTGATAGTGACTTTCCACGCCACAGGGAGATGTGCATCCCAGCTGAGCTGCTGAGACTAGAGCTCCAGCCTGGGCCTAAGTTTGGGCCACGACAAGGACGTACAGGGAGAAAGACAGATGGTGGGAGGGAGCAGAACGGAGCATGGCCTCAGCGTCAGATGTGTTTTAAATAACTTTGACAGAGGAGTTTGAACCGTCTCTCTGGGCTGGAGCTAATCTGATGTGAGAGGATGCCACACTGAGGCTGATAGGACACAGAGATAGAGGAGAGGAGGGAACGGCAGAGGGGGGCATGGTGGGAGAGAGAAAGGGTAATAGAGGTGCTCACTCAGCTGGTAGGAAATCTGCCCTGTTCATCTTTTCATCTCTCTAGCCTCTCTCTTTCTCACTTTGCCCCTGCCTTCCTCACCCAGTTATATCCATTTACCGCCAAGCCCAAGCTCTCCTCTCTTTTCCCTTCTTTCTCTTTCACACTTTGCGTCACGCTCCCTCTCTCCTCCCATCATCTCTCTCCCTGTCGTCCCCTTCGCTCACAATAACCCCCACCTCACCGCTCCCTCCCTCTGTCTTTCACAGACGATTTAGGAAGTCACAGCCTCTCCCTTCAATTTATGAAATTGCTCATGTTATTTCCTGCCCCCTCCAACCCCCTCTGTGCCCAGCTTTCCCTCATAAGTCTTAGTAGGTGGATCCTCTCTCTACAGATAGTAGCTGGATGGCCAAATCCAGGAATCACACAGCTTACTGGCCAATGCAAAAAAACAAAAAATAAAAAATAAAAAAATTTTAACCTTAGGGTAATAGTCTCAGACAGCACGACTAGCCCCCGACACCACGACCCCGCCATAACACTGAACATCCATTCTTAATCCCCACACATGGCCTCTTGTTTACCTCATCGCCCTCTGGCCACTGTGAAAAGGCGCATGCTGCCCCATTTTTCCTGTGGCTGTGTCTTTATTATGGCTTAATGCTCTGAGGCCATTGCTGTTATGAGCATTGTACGACTGCTGGTATAGTCAGAGAGATTTACAGGGCCTTGAAACATTTCTTTTTTTTACGTAATGGTGAAACACTGCACCTGTTTCAGGGCTATGGATTTAAGGACAGGCACTTTTTGAATGGTATGAATCATGGTACACATATTTCTCCTATACACATATTTGACCAATTGGATGAAGATATTCTGAACCTTTTAGTTGAAGGAGACTTTGGCTTGAATTTAGGAAACATTACACTAGCATTAATTAATTTTTGCCAGTATTAAGTTGCATAAAACGTTTGCAACTTAAAACTTTCATCTGATATTGAGCAGCAGCAGCATTTACTTGGAGTCCAACTTTAGGCGATCTAGTAAACAATGTCTTTCCCAACTATAGATAGTTTGTCTAATATGTGGCTCAAACTCTGTAAAGTATGACTGTTGCTGATGGAAATGTGCTGATGAAATCAAAAACACTGACCTGAAAGTTGTTAACACTCTCCACCTGGTATGCAAACTAGCTATCATCCGGGAGACTTTGATGTTTTGAAACATAAAAAAAATGTGCTAATTTAAAAAAACAAAAGGAAGACAAAAATTTAAGCAAACCAGCTAACATTGTTAACTATCTGGCTACGTACAGAAAAATACGATTCAATTATATGTAGTATTTATAGTTGGTAAGGTTCATTAAAAGCCACCAATGAAATTTTGTTAGCTTGATAATCTACTGTTGTTGACTGTTATTAGCTAGCCAGTTTATATCACAAAATTGTAATATACAATGTCAGCCTTAGTCCATGGGTCAGTCTCTTTCTTCTCATAGCACACAATAAGAAGGTATATAGTGGGTGTTTTCTTTCTTTTTTGCCACTATTTTTTACCTTAACTAGTTTGCCCTCCATTGATGTGGTACAGTTGCAAATGACAGACTAGATAAATAAGACAGCTTTTCTAACTTCTAGTTACCATTATTGTTAGCGTAATTTTAATTTTAAGCTAATTTAATTTTAATTTTGATTTTAAACTAAATATGAAATGTTTATTTAAGGTTTAATTTTTTTTAAACTTTTGTTATCCAGTGAATTGCTTTACTTAATTGAGGATTTTGTTCAAGGGTTTGGGGTTTTTTTTATTTTTAGGGTGAAGACATTACAAATTATGGAGACAGACACTCTGAGATAAATTTAAAAATTATGATAGAAGTTTTATTGTAAAAAATGAAATTCCGTACCGTCCTGTAATAACCCAACAAACTCTGCTGTGCCCATTCCTACTTTGTACATTAAAATTATTGTAACTGTCATTTAAACTTACTAACTAAGAAAAAAACACGTAAATAATCCTGTTCTAGCAGTGGTTGAAAGATGTTTTTTGTAGTTTTCTTGTAGGCTAAATTCCAGTCATTAACATCTAAGTGCCATTATATTATATAAAATGGTGTTATTGAAGTCTTTTTTTTAATTCTTGGGAAGAACTAAAGAGAATTTTTTTTAAGTTTAAGAATATAATTTAAAGGAACAGTGTTTTCATAGTAAAATTGGTTGATTTTAATAAAATAGTTTAAGAAACAGTCTTTTTATTATTAAAATCATATTATTTAAAAAAATATAATCTTTGTTAACTGTTAGGTCATTCACAGTCATCCAGTCCAGTGTAATGTCCATCTAACTTAACACAAGCAAAAGCCCCCATATGAATAGGAATGGGAGGATGCATGTGTGCCCAGCTTGTGAATGTGTGCATGCAAGCACATACAAATGTATTTTTCAAGTTAGAATGTGATGTAGAGCAGAACAGACAGAGAGCCAGACAGAAGGAAGTAGGGAATGAGTGTCAAATGGTGAAGAAAAAAATTGAGGGAAACCTCGATGGTGCTTGGCTTGTGTTTATTTTTTATTTATTTTTTATTTTTTTGCAGTGGGTGAGGGATGGCAGTCTAAAGGAAGGAGAGAGATTGAGTAAAGGGTGTGTGAGGTGGTGATGGGGGCAGAATGTGGCGGCCTGTCCTTGTGCCTCCTCCACTCCTCTCCCTCAGCCTTCTTCTCTTTCCTCTCAGCCTGTTTCTGGCTCATTACCCCCCTCTGCCAGCAGACTTCTCCCTGGGCGGCAGTGAAAAGAACTGTCCTCTCTCCCTCTCACCGACAGCCGCAGCCCGAGCAATGCCCTGCCCTCCTGATATTAATCAACACACACACTCACACTCTTTTCAAGCTCGCGCACACACTCTCCCCAGCGAGCTCCTCTGACGGACAGGCTGGTGGGCAGCCGTCTCTTCTCCTGGCCCTCACTTGCAAATGAGACATCCAACCCCTTAGAGAAGCAGATGAGGGACAGGATATTAGAAAAGTTTTATTGGGAGGAAACTTTGTTTTCATTATATGGTCTTATATGCTGAGAGGGACAGTGATAGGAAATGCTATATATGCTTGGTGGTGCTGGATGGTATTGTATTTCCTTTGTGTGATTTTGAATTAATTGTAAAAGCAAAAACTCTGTATGCCTTTTTTAATAATCTATGACCAAATTCCAAAAAGGGCTTGTGGTCCTATGGTAAACAGCAGTTCTGAATGTTGATGTGAGTAGGATTTACAGTGAAAATAAAAGAGGGATGCAATTGAGATGTCTTTAAAATTTTAGCTTTTTGTCACTTATTTTGGAATAATTTATTAAAAGGACCCTTTTTTGTGATTTAAATGTATTATAATGTTAATTGTGTAATGAGAAATTAGCTTTGTTACGACACTGATGTTATGAGGCTCATCGGGCTGCACCTGCGGTGGTGGCACTGTGTTTACGCCTGCAGTTGATGGACATTCGTATCACAGCTTTGGTCTTGGTTTCAGAATGGATGCAGTGTGATATTTTTCCTAAAAACTAAGTGGAAAGGCTAATGGAGACAGGTGACTTACTGTCCAAAGCATTGTGGTGTGTTTATTACACACTGTCGTCTCTTGCCTGAAGATATCCCAGAGCGCCAGCCCCTCCCTGTCTTATCCTCTTTGCCCTCTCTTAAAACCTGTGCCCGCTGACAGTCTGCCAGGTGTGCCCATACCCAGGAGACATGCCCGGTGTCACCTAGCAAAGCGGGCTCACAGTGGCCACGACGTGAGGCGAGATGCCAGCTCGCCCACAGAATAACTTCAGTGGGGGACAGAGAAGATCCCTGATGCTGGTATGTGTGACATTAGCTGGCTGCCTTTCCTATCCTCTCAGCAAAGCTCGCGGCCCCAGCTCTGCCTTCACACTCTGACTGGGTATGTGACCCGGTGTCCAACTGACATATTCCCTGGCAGGGAGTCAGAATATGAAATGTTCGTGTTATTCACGTCCTACCTTTGACATTGTCTGTTAGCTGTGCAGCAGGCAGCACAGATAGAGCTGCAATCTGTGCTGTCCACCCGAGGTAATGTGTCAAAACGACAAGTGACGAAAAAACCCAGGAAACCCAGCACCGCATTAGCCTGCACATGTCTCTTATGCTTTTTTACACAGCATCTTAGAAACAATGAGTATCCAGTGTGTCTTTCCCCCTGGTTTGATGCTGTGCTAATAGCATAGCTTCCACTATTGTGGTGCTGTCTCCAGGGTGTTCCTTGAGTCGTCCTGTTCTGATGAGAGCAGCCGGACACTGGGGAGCCTTCGTCTCTTTTCTCAGGCAGACTATGCAATTTAAACCTGCCTCAGGCATGTAGATATTACTCCCCGGCGAGATGGCTGAAAATTAATGGAAATTGTTTTAGAGGAATCATTATTAACATTCTCCTTTGGATGCCCTTTTGTCATCTCAGCCCTGTCGCCTCTCCTGTTTTATTCTCACGCTAATTTATGCAGCCGTTGACATTCCTGTCGGTGTGTGAATGTGCTGGAAATGTGAATAATCAGACTAATAATTAGTAACTGCTCCGTCACTTTAGTGGGCATATATTTTGGCAATAGAGGAATATCAATCATGCATTTATTATCTTATTTAGCTGTGGTTTTCCCTCTTGTTGTCTACTTTAACATCCAGTATGTGATTTAGAATTTTCTGACACTTTGTAAAACTGTAGTCACCACTAATGCACAGGGAAGGAAGTCTTACAGTTTTTCTCCTCATGTTTTTTCCCTGTTAAAGAGCACTTGGTTGTAGTGTAGTATAACATTGCGGATATACTCATGTCTGAAACCAGGAAATCACATTCGCTCACACATACGACTCAATTTCACACCCCAAGCTGGATTAAGAGGACTCTTCTTCACTCCAGGCCTGTGCAGGAAAAAGGGTAAATATCACCCTTGTTCCTGATGCCGGAAAATCCGCTATTTAAATGGGAAGTAATATAACTGACATTTTCCAGTTCATTATGCAGCCCCTGACCTTCATGATGTACAACTTGGCTACTTCCCTGGAAAAAGACGAAGCCTGGTCCTTCCTAATGGGAGATGTTTGACCTTGTCAGGAACTAAGGGGAGGTCAGAGATGAAGGAGGCTGTAATGGGCCCAAGAGTGACAGGACGCAGTTCAGGAACATCTACAACAATGACTACGAACACTGTGACACTCTAAACAGCAGCTAAGGTGGCATCAATTCGGATCTGTAGTTACTAAAAACTTTAAAATCTAACAATTTCCTTACAGAATTGAGTTTGTAATCTGTTTGTGTATTTTAGAAAGAGATAACGCCTTTGATACGTTATGTTAATTTCTGATCTTCAGGGATAATCTATAGCTGTCGAATGTGTATTACATCATCTGGTCTTCAGATTTGTGTTTATCTCTGTTTGTGGCCAAACTGCTGAAGCTTATCACAGATGGATTCAACTAATCTTCAACTGGCTCTTTGCCTTTGTGTCCAACTGTACTTTAAAGACTCCTCAGGATTCCAGATAAATCCATCGCACTCAGTCACCAAACGTAATAGAAAGTAATCATATCGGGAGTCTTTCACGGATTAGGCTGTTTTGAATGTGACTTATAATCTCTTCCATTTGTGTGAACTACAATGATGTGCACTGGGCGCCTGGCAGAGATAATCTTATTACCCAGTTGGCTTTTGTTTTCTGCTGCCTTGCTTTTATTCTTTATTAAAACATTTTGCTGCATTAAACATGCTAATTTGTGGCTGGGCATAATTGGGGTCTTGCTTTAAAAACCTCTCCCCTGTTTGGTAGAAGATTAGGAATTTCATCTTCAGGATTATGCATAGAGTACTTTGAAAGCCCATGAAATAGTCTTGCTTTCCATTATGTTTAAAGCCACTCAAGCTTATTAATGTGAAAGGAAAATGTATTATTCGCCACAGAACACCATTGTCATATGACAAAAAGATGTCAGATGGCAGCTATTTTGATTGATGGGATTGGTCGGCTGATTAGTTTTTTGTCCAATCAGTATGCTTTGGGGATCAAATTCATCAAGACAATCAGCTTTCAAAAAGACAGAAAAATCCTGGTAATTCTAGTTCAGTGTATTTTCAGGATTGTTAGAAATAGCCCAACGTTCACTGTCAGAGCTGTAACAGCAAAGCTGCCAAATCTTCCATACTACTATAATCAGAAATGGAACATTTGCAAACCTAGCTTTGGACACTAGAAGGAAGAATGTGAGGCAGATAAAACCCAGCAACTCATGCAGGAATCCTCATTGATCATTGGTGGCTTTTCATGAGCCTCAGATGTGGAGAGATCAGAGCTTCAATCGTACTATGAAATGATATCTCACAATGTGAAAGGATTCCCAAATCTGCTAAAAAAAAATGTCAAAGAAATAGCAAAGAGAATATTCAGGTGTCAGTATTTCTGCCTCGTTCACCTAGGGGTCTAATAAGTGATCACACAGAAAACGGGGAATCTCTCCCCCATAATGGTGAGCGACTTTTGATTTTGTGTCAAAACATATTTAAAATTTGAACAGCGCCGTCATTCCTGTGGCGTGCTGCTCTCTCCGTGGGGCTTGTCACGGGAGGCGTCACGGCATGCAGCTCCAATACACGAGGCTCCTTTCATTTTCCTGTCTGACATGTTAAGTGTGATGGTACAAAGAGGTTCCATTTTAATTGTTTGGACAGATCACTCAAGGGAGAGGGGTTTTGATTTTGGGTGTTGACAGAATAGGCACAGGCTTGCTGAGTTGCTTTGGTGTCTGTCTTGCCAATTCTGGCACTGCACTGTATTGATCGTGATAGGCTGTTTACCTCAAGCTGCACTTAAGCTAAAGGCCAGGCGTTGTTCAACCTTTCACAGTGGCTGTTGTTGGGGGAATTTGGTTACTAGACAGTGTTATGATGCAGAGATGACTTGTTATTGCTTTACCCCATGGATTTGTGTGCAAAAATCCATTCAGTCAAATCATGACTGTCAATTTTTATTTGATAATCTTTCGGGTAGGTATGAGCAAAGCTATGCAGGATCTTTAGTTACAAACAAGCCGTTGATCTATAAGTGTGGGTCAACTGTATGTCTAATATCTGTATTAAATAAGACTTATAGGCACTTGAGCTGTGCCGTGCAGGCACTTTATGAAATAGGAGCATACTTCAATGAAGCCTAGTGAGTGGTGAGAAATCACCTGTTGATGGCCCATAATGTAATAGAACATTCCTTTTGAATGGGCGGGAACCATAATGTCACACAGTCCATTAATATTCTCCTGCTGTGCCCACATCTTGGCTCTCTGCTGTGGGGAATGATTAGGGTGACGGACGATGGGGCGATGACACAAGAA
This sequence comes from Acanthurus tractus, assembly GCA_029783725.1. Classification (NCBI taxonomy): domain Eukaryota; kingdom Metazoa; phylum Chordata; class Actinopteri; order Acanthuriformes; family Acanthuridae; genus Acanthurus; species Acanthurus tractus. The sequence continues at coordinate 16,980,871 of JAQNCA010000007.1, forward strand.
AACAACTTCCCCGCCTCTCTTCTTCTCCTCACCACCCCCTCCTTTTCCTCCGGCTCCCTTCAACCCTTCAACACAACAGCCACAAATTACCCACTTTGCTTGCAATATTATCAGGGCTGATCGTTGGTGTCCATAATTAGAGTCTTAGTGTCGTCTAGCCTCCATTAGGCTAACAATAGAGCCTTGGAACAAGGCCACTTTGGGCAAATAACATGTTGAGAACACTTGACTTTTGTGAAGAGATAGTCAAGGATCTGAGGCCATAACTGATCCAAACAGCCTTGAATGGTTCTATGGCGGGTGACTCTGTGTGAAGCAGATTGTGGAATCATTTCAGCTGCAGAAAACCCACATATGTGCAGCAAGAGATGAATATTATTCAGTCACAAGCACAAACGCAGACACAAACTTCTGTATTCTGAAAGCATGACAGTGTTTTGTCTTTCTGTACCCATATTCCTATGACAGAGACACAAATACAAATATCATCACACTGCACGCTGCAGCCTAGTGGAGCTTGTATTTCAATCACACAGCGTTAGATAGCTTACTGCTGAGTTTCCTCCCAGGCTACAGAGAGAGAGAGAGCACGCTCTGTATTCTGAGCCCAGGCCCCGTTTGATCTCCGTCATCGCCCCTCTAAGACATCATTGTGTAACACTGTAAAAGCGGACGGCTTCATGGAGCGAAGGAAATATCAAGGAAGTTATTCATAAATATTAGATAAGATCAAAACAGCCAGTTGCTCTCAGAGTCTGAGCTCCTGGGTCAAGCCATCCACATCCCTTTGATTTTTCTTCTTCCACTCAGGCTGAGCAGGGAGGATTGAGCATGCATTGAAACTGAAGCCCCCCTCCCCATCTAAAAAACTGGAAAATAGAAAAAAAACTACAATGAATTCAATCCGGTTACTAATAGGCCACTAATAAAGCACAATTCCACTGTTTTGTTTCATTTCTGATCAACACTTTTCATTATTCATAATTTTCTTGTTTTGATTAGCGTCCCTAACGCACAGCGCACCGAACCTGAGGAGATTAATAGGCAGCATTCTCCAAACCCTTCCTCCTCTCCTCCAGTGCTGACACAAATTGGTGAAATATCACTTTGATCATGTCTCCTGAACAACAAACAAAACACAAACCTAATTAGCCTGATTCAAAATTGTTCCAAATGCCTCTGTTTTTTATAAAAGCCTTCCTTCCTGTGTTGTTTTTAAAGATAAAACTAAGTTGGACCAGCATCAGTGTTACACTTCTGCGTATTGTATGTGTGTATTTGTGTATGTGTTTGTGTGTATGTGTGTGCTAATGCCTGATAACTGATCAAATGAGTCATCAAATGTGTCATCTGACCTTTGACCTTTCAGTTTACAGAAGGCAGCAGCTGCCAGTTGCTCTGATGCATCAGTCCTCATTCCGCAAGACCACTTATACCAGAAAGCAGAACAAAGAACAGACTTGCAGGCTGTAGTGTTTTTTTTTTTTTCGATGTGGGAGAGCTCGCTCTGCTGACTCCTTTGTTGATGTTAGTCATCCCATCTGGGTAGAAATGTCAAGTGGCAGGAGAATCATAAAGCTCTCTGATTTATTGCTCCACTTAAAAAAAAAAATCCTGGTAAAGAATGGGTGTAGGATTTAGTGATGTACTAACTCTAAATTGGATAAATAACTGTGTCATAGGTTTTACAGTTTGAACAATTGTATGATTTCTTTTACTATGGTCTTAATGATCATATTAACAGGCCTCTGTATCAACTCTTAACCACACTAAATCTACCATGAAGTGAGCAAAGTGCTCATCTTTTGCTGCTAGTGCCACTTATTTGCTGTAAAAGTTGACGCATCTCGTCAGCGTCTATTCGCCAGTAGGGACTTTTCCAAGGGCAGCAATGCACCAAAGCTATACAGAATTTAAAGGGTTCACTTACTACAAGCAGCATGAAGTCTACCTTGCAATGCTAGCGGATTAGCTCACGTTGCCTCGCTAACATATGCAATGACTGTCGGCGAGCTCTTCCCCATTAGGTTTGCACATCAAAGGCGGCGGGAGAAGTTCTTCACAGGCAGTTAAAATTGGGCTCAGTGTGGATCTTGTAAATACCGTCTTTGAGTCTGTGCCTCTCGGGGGACACTTCACACACTCCTCCAGTCAGGAGAAGGGAGGGAGGGAAGAAGAGGAGCAGTGACAGGCATCAGAGGGGGCGGAGGGGATGGAGGTGTGTGTGTGTGTGTATGTGTGTGTGCATGTGTGTATGTGGTTGGGGGGTGTTTCTGAGAGCCCAGTCCCCTGTCACCATCAGGATAGAATCTGTGGATGAAGAAAATCACTCTCCTCTCCTCTCTCCTGTCTGTATCTCCCTCTCATCCTCTCCCTCCTCTTCACACTTCACATGATAGCTGACAGTAAAAGTAGAGCATAGCTGTTTTTCAGTTTTCTTTTGAGTCATGTTTTTCATAACACATAAATAGAGCATGCTGCGTCCTGGGAATTCTGTGATTCTGCGTTTCAGTGTACAGGCGGACACAATAGCATCCACTCCTCTCAAGTGTTGTTGAAAACATTTTATCCATCATAGTCGTTTGTGGGGCTCTGGTGAGGCCCTCGACTCCACAAGGAGTAGAAAGGAATAAGAGATGTGTTTCGTTACAGCCACGCGAACGCACCCTCACACAGACACACTCCCAGACACGCACATGCCTTATGTTCCCAAGCCCATCGTTGACTGGTTTTGCAGAGTGATCAATGCAAATGCTGTTATTTACCCAAGCCTGAAATGAAAAGACTATGGATCAATTTGATGCACTTCCATAGGGTGTGCTCACAATAGCTGGCTTTTTGTCTCAGCTACAACCCTCACCTCCTTAGCCATCCACCCCTCATCTTAAACAAGATCCTTCCTTAAACATTAGTTATGCAAAATATACTACTATGCTTTCTCACACATACGCAAACCACCATACAGGCATTCTCTCTCCGCATGCTCTTTCTCTCTTTTTCTTTCACTTACACCCACAGTGTGACACTGGGGCTGCATCTGTCTGAGCTGCATGTGTGTGTGCATGTGTGTGTTTGTGTGTGTTTTGGGCTGACCCACTTTCTGTGCTTGGCCAGGCTTGTGCTTCTGCTGCTGCTGCTGCTGTCTGCTGTGCTGTGCTGTTCTGTGCTGTGCTGCTAGGGGGAGATCCCTGCAGACTCCCTCGGAACAGACTCCAGCTCTCTTCCTGACAGACACTCACCATGGCATGTTATCTCCCCCCGGATAGGAGACCTCTGCCTCTCTGTCAGTGTGTGTGTGTGTGCGTGTGAGTGTGTGTGTGTGTGTGTGTGTGAGTTTCAGATACACCTTGATGCAGATGCATGAAAGAATACTCACAAATATGCATGCACATGGGTGCACACACAGTTACAGCATCCTCACAAATATGCACAAATGCAGCATCTCACGCACATATGCAAAGCACATACCATCCCAGATCTGTATATTTTTAATTCCATCCACCCTCCTCCGGCTCCTCCTCCTCTCTTCCCTGTGTTTGTCTGGAGTTATTGTTTCAATCTTGCTGCATCAGGGGGCCCCTGAAGGTTATAAATTAAACATAAATGCAAATGCGCTGAGCCATTGCCCTCCTCCACCTCCCCTCTCCTGCTCACACACACACCCATCCTCGCCATTCAAACAGATCAGTGTGTCTGCGAATTAATAGGAGAACAGTGGGCTTTTTTTAATGAGCGAGAGAGGGAAATTAGAGTTGCAAAGCCACAGCGCGCACACCCAGAGCTGCAGCCGAGGCAACGGCTTGAAAAGCCGGGCGCCATCATAGAATATGCTAATGCTCCAGGTCCCCACACTGTCAGCCTTAGTGTTGCTCTAGATGAGATCAGAGCTAAGGCTTTGATCTGGGACACTGAAGGGAGCCAGTATCGTCATGTGCACAAAGTACAGAGAGCAGGAAGGGTGTGGATGAGGCTTGTTCTAATCAGAAAAGGTACACACAGCCAGTGAAGAAGCCTTAACATGAAGAAATTATGGATCATTTAAGGAGATGTAGTTATGTCTGTACATACACATGATCACTTTAAAGGGACGTACTTATGTCTATACATACGCACACACCAACAGCAGTCACTTTCTGTCACCTACACATTTTCCTCTCACTCACATACACAGTAGATGTAAATGTGATGTCTTCCCACCGGGTGTCCTATAGAAAAATAGCCATCTGGTCCTGTTGATGCTATAGGCCAGGCCTGAGTATACTGAATTGTGAACACCATGGAGATTTTGTAGTTGGACCATAACAATGTTATGGCTTTTATTCTCTGCCATATGGACTCATAAAGGCAAACGGCTGGGAAAGGTTTCTGGGGATGTCACTCGCTTTTATTTGTCTCCAGTGAATGGCCTTCTATTTGCAAAAAGTGGGTTTAAACCTCTTCCTGTCATGTAATAATGATTTTTTTTTTATGTTACACAACATGTTTTACAGATTGCATCATTTATAAATATTTTTACACTAGGCTGTCTGACCATCTCACTTCAGTTCAGTTCAATTCTGTTCGGTTGAGACATAGGGTGTGTTTCTGCTTGCATTGTATATACTTTTTAAGCTCTCACTTGTAATAACACTTAATCTCCAGCAGGGGTCTTCCCATTGTCGTGGACATGGTTGTATGGTGAATTATCTGAAAACATACACAGTCTAAGGCTGAGTAGATGTTACCTCCTAGTTTCACTAATGTGTGACCTAAAGCAATAATTATGTGTTTAAAATATATGACCATCACTACTCATATGGTCAACACCATTGCAGTGGTTATTAGTGCCTTCACCACTGGCATCTTTGTTGTCATCATCATCATCTTCATCATCACATTTTTTCCCACCACTACCACCAATCATAATCATGGCCATCCTCAGCATATCTCTCATCCCCAAATCCTTTTCTTCCCATCCCTCTCCCCTCACTCCCCCCTCCCCTCCACCCCTCTTTCATCCGCAGCTCCCTCTGTTGATCAAATGCATCTGATCTCATCAAAGCGGACCCTCTGCTCATTCTAGTCCCAACAGACACCCCAGCTTCTTTACTAAGCACTATTTTACATTCATGTTTGAATACCACCGATGGGATATCATATCTTGTAGACTTTGGTTTTGTGTGGTCCTACATCGCTGCCTGGGGTTGATTTTCCTCCCCTTTCTTATTTCATTATCATTTCAGACAGGTTAGTCTCTGATAAAGTAAATCAAATGAAGAAAATTAAAGAATTTACCCCTTTTCATAAGACCTAATGAAGAAATCCTTTAATGTTTCTCATATATTACAGTCTGATGGAAACTTAAACTAAGTTTATAGTGACTACTTTTACAAAATAGAAATATCATCTGTCATCACACTGGACAGTTCTAAGGAGCACTGTGCTATACGTAGTTTGAGATATTTTCATGGTCATACGTGTCTTTGTTGACGGGGGGGGGGGGGGGCTTGACTTGTTCTCGGACTGGAAAGAACTAATAGGAGCGAGTGTGGATGATGAACTCTGACATAGTACCACAACGTTATAGCTGCTATAAAGTGTGATTACATTCTTATTCCGATGGTAACATTATTGCGCACAGCTTCTAGTTGCGTGTCCGACTCCTGTCAGAGCTGCAGAGAACTAGCTTAAGCCGAGGGACAGAGAGGGTGGAAGGAGGGAAAATCAGATCTGGACAATTGCGTAGAAACTCGCACAAGCATTCAACATCTGCTAGTGTGTTCTTTTGGGGAATCCATGTGGAGCTGAAAGCAGTGACCGTGCGTAATTTGGAAATGCTTGATCTCTCATAGTTATTGTTTGTTAAAATATTATCTTCAGTTAAACCAAAGGGACGGAGTCATTCCCTGGACCTCTGAGGTGCAATTATTAAAAGAAATCTTGTCATTACAATGACAGTAAGAGAATGTGTGTCACGTCAAAATATTGTCACAACAGTGTAGTTTATTAAATTGTATAATCCACCGTTAAAGCAGCGTTAATAACAGAAAAATCTAGCTGCAGCGCGCGTAATGGCTCGCTACTCCAGTCCGGATTTTCCATGCGAGGCGCGCCGGAGCCCTGGAGGTGGATAAGCTGGTAGAGCCCGCTCTCTCTCATGCCATGCTGGGCCACAAGGGCTCCGGGAGACGCTGCTACATATTACTAAGAACCGGGATGGAGGAGAGGCGGAGGGGGGAAGAAAAAAAAGTTTCGTTTTAACATGGCAGAGAAACTTTCAACATGAAGCCTCACTGACGCACCATTTTACCATCACAACAGCAACGACAGCGCTACAACAGAGCTTGCTTTTCCACTGAATATATTTTTCACCTCCCAGCTTGTGTTTTTCTTCCCCTCTTGTGTGATTTTCTGTGTACGAGGCTGGTCGGGGCTTGCTGTCACTGCGCGCTGAGATGTTGGAGTGACCATGGCTGCGCAAGTTGCATCTGCTCCGACCAGAACTAATAACAAAAATAAGAAATTATCCGGCGGTTTGGGTCCGGAGCTCAATTCGGGGAAATCCGGAGGAGGAGGAGGAGGAGGGACCGTACAGCGGACTGGACCGATGCTGGGTGCCGGAGATGGGACTCTGAATAATGTAGACCATCACCGCCGGAACGAGCTCAACATGGTTCATTCAACTTCCACGGCTCACAACGCTCCGGACGGCCACGACAAGGATGGGAATAACCTCACGACCGCCCCGGCTTCGACTAATTCAACCACTTCCTCGATGGAAACGGGTTTGATCGCGAACCACAAGCTGAAATGTGTGGGGAGCGGAGATCCCCCTCAGTCTCAACCGCCGCCGCAGCAGCAGCAGCCGCCGCAATTCGGCCAATTTGCGCCACATCAGCAGCGACAAATACAAAGTAACAACAACGCTAATAACAACGGCCAGGGGCCCCGTGGGGACAGGGGTATGGATCACCAACATCACGGCGGCAAAGAGAACCTGTTGGGGTGCCAGGGGGAGCCACAGCAGCAGCACATGCCAGGAAAAGGGGAGGGTGACCTCACCTGTAAACCCGCGGAGAGGATGATGGGTACCAGGTATGAACACACTAACTTGGGGCCAACTAGTAACAACTCTGAGTTTAATAACAACTATTACACTCCAAGGCCCTGTTATGAGCAACATGGCGGACCGCAGCAACAAAGCAGTGGGATGGGGATAACGCACTCCTCGGCACATAACAGCATGGAGAACTCCCACGAAGCAGGGTACCACAACAGTCAGTACAATCAGTACCCGGCGTACAGGGCAGGCTACGGCGGCGGGGCCTACGGAATGATGGGCCCCTCCGGATGTCGGCAACCGGGGAACATGATGATGGGCAACAACTCCTCAGCAAGCCACGGCAAGTCTCCCCTGGGAGCTGCTTCGGGTAGCTTTCAGAGGTTCCCAGGACAAACTCAGCAGCATCCATCAGGGTCCACCCCAACCCTCAACCAACTGCTGACGTCCCCCAGCCCCATGATGCGGGGTTATGGCGGTGCGTATCAAGACTACAGCGGCTCCACGGCACAACAACAAGCCGGCATGGGCCTGGGGAAAGACGTGGGGCCACAGTATGGAGCAACGTCGGCCCACGGCTGGGGAGGACAGCAGAGGAATCACCCGCATTCAATGAGTCCAGGCAGCGGAGGGCAAGGCCTCGGCAGGACGCAGGTAAGTTTTGGAAACTTCTCAGTGAGTCGCTCCGGTGTGCATCAGTGAACCTGAGTTTTCAACACTGGTGTGTCACACATTATTACTTTATGTTGTATGCGTAGTAATCACAAATAAAGTCCTTGTGCCTGAGACACGTGTGGACGACAGTGTTTGATTATGTAAGGAAATACATGAAAATAACAGGTTAATATTTTACAAAAAAATGTAATACGGACGAAAGACGTGTGTTTAACAAATATTTGTTATTTCTGACTTGTGTAAACGTGTGTAATATCAAACCCACTTCAGCTATAATTGAGCAGAAAAAGAGAAAAAAAACAACATTTAATTTTTTTCAAAAATAACCTTTACAATTAAGGCCATTTTATGGAATATAAGGGCAATTGGCAGCCCATGTTTCACATTCACACAGTTAATATCCTGGTTGATTTCATTTTTCAGTTTTGTTCGATAGATTAAAAATCTACATTAATACCTCTGCCGACGTGGTGTCAGACACGTTGCGAAACGCCCTGTTCAGAGGACGTGTTGTGTTTGAGGCACTCACCGAACAAAGTAGAATACCCGTCTGAACTTGTATATAAATGATAATTACAAACGCTAACCCTCGGTAATATCACGTTTTCCTGTTAAACTGATTTGAATAATCAAACTGACACCGCAGCCGTGCGAAGACGGTCCGTCCCTCTCCGTGCGCTACCTATAGAGCCGGAGCTCTTCTGTGCGCCTCGTTTATTTCCATGCAGCTCTTTTGCAGAATTTGAATAGTGGAGGTAAACTGGCTAAAAGCATCTACGTTCTCCCGGCTCACAGTTGACACCCAATCTGCCATCTGATTGGCTCCCCGTGGCCCCGCTGGGCAGACAGCACTCAAAAAAAAAAAGGAAAAATATTCTTGCAGGGATCCTTGGCCATGGCGCTGTAGTGATGCTGCATTCACGTCTTGTGGGAATACTCCAGACTTGGAGGCCATCCAACACAATAATTGAAGTTTTATGAACGTTTAGGCCGCTCCTAATAATAATTCTAATATTTTTTCCACACCAAGCAGATGCTGTGATATTATCCAAAAATGATAAAGGAAATAGATACTGTTTTCTTATTAGTTACTAATAATCTTAAACTATGTGTTATATGCTGAGAGTTGTCTAGTTTTGCATGTTTTATCGGATATAAATATATCATATCCTACAGTATTTATTATTATTATTATCCCAACATATTTTTCTCATTCATGTGATGTCAGTGCACAAACCTAAGTGCTCTTATTCATGACCACAGTTTTACACAACATCCCTGCAAGCCGACTTCTGTTTATCAGTGCTGCAGCTGGGGGTTGAATGCCTTGCTCGAGGGCACCTCAATGAAGAAGGAAAGAAAGTGTGACTAATTGTTTAAGTATTCCTCCTGTTTTGAGGGACTGCACTAAAGGATCCCTTGGTGTCCCTCGACCCTGTGCTGAAAACACTGATTTGTCAACAGTGTACAGCCCTACAGCCAGTGGAGGGAGTAGCTGCCAGTTCAAAAGATTTCCCTAAAACAGCGTAGTGTTTCTTCAGAAGAGCCTTTATTATGTGGTTGTTTTTGATACACTGAATTATTCGCACGGCTGGATGGCACATCTGGACAACTGGAGGGCAAGGTAGTTGAGCATAGCGTATACTGTCTGCTTCTTGCAAAACAAAAGCAGTTCATTAGCCTACATGGTTTCAATCAAAGGCAATTTGTGTTAGATGCAGGGAAAATTAAGTGTAGGTTTGAGCAAGGGAGGATTTTTCTTGGTATTGGTTGTATCAGATTATGCACTGATTACATGGTCGCTAGAAACTTATAGTTATGTGCAACTTTGATATTAAGAATATTTATTTACACTTACACACACCCACATGTAACTTATGTAAAAGACACGTTGATGAAGCTGTGATAGCAGAGAATTAGTATAGCGCTACAGTTATACAGTATACAGTTATACGAGTATGAGCAAAAAAAAAAAAAACAGCCCCTGAACAAATTTTGCATTTACAATTATATTTATACTACAGTTTTTTTGCTCACTTTAGGAGTAAGTGCATGTGCTCATGTGTTTTTTCTCGACTCTATCAACATTTCAGCAGCAGTATATTCACGCTACAAAAGCCCTATGTTTAATTCATATTTGGAGCGGCAGCACTGCTCTCCTGTGCACTGACAGGCTGTGTGAGAAAGGCGAGCAGTGTAGTGCATAATACTGCCTCCAAATTGGCCCCGTGATATGACTGCGCTTCACTTCAGAGTGCGTTTGGTCGGAGCACGCCTCTGTCACCTGTTGGCACAGTTTCCCCTCTTTCAAATTCAATTTCCCTCCCCACTGTCTCTCTTCAGGAGCAAATTGTGAGCGAAACGAGTGCACCTCATTTACACGCACACACACGCACACACACGCACACACACACACACACTTGTCTAGCCACTTAACCAAAATAAAAAAAGAGTCATGCCACTGTGTTTGTGTGTTTGCGTTGTGTATGTACATCAGAGAAATGTGAGATAAGTCATTCAGAAGTGTGTGTACAACCTGCTCTCACTTTAAAAATGACATCTTTCTAGCTTTTTATATATGGCATATTTAATTGAGGAAAGAACAGAACAATATTTAGTGTACAGTTTGTAACCTTCTGCCTGAATATGTCCTCATATTTGTGTGCAAATGAGCTATTTTAAATCCAGGACATTCTTGCTTAATGCATGTTTTTCCCTGATTATGTGTGCAATGTGTAGTAATGTGGCAGCATATGTGCGATCCTAATGACTGACTTCGGTTTACATCACACATGAAACAGCACTTTCTGTCTCAACCTATGCGTACATATAACAAGAATCTGTCTGTTATCCACTAATCAGAACACACACAACACACACTGAGAACAATAAAAGTAATTAGTAGAAAATAATGAGGGCCTAGCAAGTTGGAAATAGTGTTGTTGCTTTAGATAATTACAGCAGCAACTCATTTAAAATCTGACCTAATAAAACAAAAATGGATATCTACAGTTTCCACTAATTTATCACCATTAGACTCAGTGTTTTGCTTTTTGTTTTTTTAGAACTGAAATCAAAGAAATCCAAGCTCAGTAGTTCTACATATCAAAGACAAGATCCAATCCCATCCTTGGTAATGTGCTTACCTTGAAATGATTCCTGCTCGCACTGCTCTTCATTGCATACTGTTTACATTTCTCTCTTATGAATTATTAGTGTGATACGAACAAAGACTTTATAATAGGGGCTATGCATCAATGTCACATTGTATTATGCAGCTATCTCAGGGAGCCTTGTGCATAGTGATGGGCCTGACTGTGGCTGCTGGAATTTAATTTATGGTACATGTTTGGCATCGGATGGACAGCCCATGGGGTCTGGCCAGGAAATGGGCGTGCATGTGTGTATATCAGGGTACCTCTTTTTATTCTGGTGCAAGCGTTAGGTTTTCTGTTTGCACGCGTGTGTCCTTGAGTGTGTCTCTCCTCTCCGTCTCTCTGCCTATGTGTGTGTGCAGGCACGAGAAGGCTAATGCCCCTTCGTCAGCACTGAGCAGTTCAACCTCAACCCCACCTCTCTCACAATGTCTCCCTCTATTGCTCTCTGCCCCCTCCTGTCAGTCGTTTTGTTTACGTTGTTTTGTTTACATCTCTGTCTTGGCCAGCCAGCGCTGTGCTGATTAGCAACACTAGAGTGAAATTTTAATTTGCTCTGTTGCGTCCGATAAGGGCCCTGCACAGCGTTTTCATCTTCCTTGGATGAAACACAGAGCCTGCCTAGGTAATTGGCAGGCCCGGGTTATCCCTGGTCTGCATGCAGTTCTCACAAAATGCCAATTAATTCAGATTTTAAAAAAATAATACAAATTAAAAAAAAAACAAAAAAACAAACAGCTGTCCAGTTACATCCCTGGATATAAACTTACATGTTATTAGCTATTAATAAAATAATTGCATTTTTTTAGTCTGGCCCCACTATACACTCACAATATCCCCTGGAGTCAAAGGCTGATGTGTTAACGCTCTGAAGAAAGAATTTAATTACTACGAGCGGGCGTTGATTTGGTGTCAGCTGTTTCTCAGCACTGTCTGATCCGAACTGCTGGTGTCAGGAGGGAGCAGAGAAGTCAAAACGATAGCAATTTTTGAAAAGAAAGTTAATTGTGCATATGGGAGGATTTGACTTTTCTGCATGTTGACAAAGTGGTCCTGGGCTTTTTTGATTTGATCTGATAGTCAATTAATTTTTAAAATTTTAAAATTTTATTTGGCCTGCGTCAGCACAGCTGAGTTCTACTCATGATGAACTTTAATGACAACAATAGGCGTCCTCTGGCATTGTGGGATTTATAAGATTTATCAAAGGTCTGCTATAGGGTTAGATACAGTTAAAGATTGGTTCTTAGTAAATACAGCACTTAACACATATTACCACGGCTTCATCCCAATAGGCATTGTACTGATAATTTCATTAAATATTTGAAATGTCAAAGGAAACAAATTTCGAATTACTGTACAGTTAGTTCTCTTTCTGTCAACTGAGTTGAAGCGAACAAACTGACTTCTTTAATTTTGTGAACATTTACAACCAACAAAATCAATGCAGCCCAAACACTGAAACAAAGCTACAGTCTTGTTACTATTATAATAAACAGGAAATTAGCTTGCACAATGACACAGTTTTGACATTTTTTTTAAGCTCCAGCTGCAAACATGTAGCATATGTCAGTATTTATCAAACCATTTATAACCATTCTATTGATATTTGTTGCTATGTATATTTAATCTCCCTTAACTTCCCTCCCCAAAAAAATAAAATCAACCTTAAGCAAGTATAATTTTATATTTTACAGATTTTATAAATATTTTATTTGGGTTTTAACTAGTCTGTCCTGTTTTAAAAGGTCATAATTGATATAAACCTGCCAGTATTTAGACCGAGCTGCTGGTTTTCCCTGTCTCTTACGTGTTAAGTATAGAGCAAGGCCAGAGATGTAGAAATGTAGGCGATATTTGAAGTGAGTCACATGGAAGGCTGCTGACTTCTGAGGAATGGGCCTGGCCGAGTTCACAGACACAGAGGAAGAGAGGGAATCAGTATGTGAACTCTGGCAAATGTCAGCATAGTTAAAGTCCTCGCCCACCGAGTCTCACCCTGCTTCTGCCTTGTGAAAGATATGAGGAAAAAGAAGTATCTACAAGTTGTTAGCCTCTCAAACACACAAATATATTGGGTTTCCTCCCTTCAGTAGTGTGTGTGGCTGGCAGGGCGCCAAGTCTCATAGCAGTGGGTGCTGTGGTGGCACCACCCCCCATCACCACCTCCCACCGCCACGACCCTGACCTTCACATATGCTAATTAGCCACGTGGAGCTGTTGAAAGGAAGGAACCCCTCCTCCTCTCTCTCCCAGGGAGGGGGTGGTCTTTCTTTCTTTCTTTCTTTCTTTCTTTCTTTCTTTCTTTCTTTCTTTCTTTCTTTGCTAAATACATGTATGACAGTTCAATTGAAGGATAGTTTTGTAATTACAAAAAAAAAGATTTCTCTCTCATTTACACAGCCCTTTCACTTTTGCACCTATTTTTTGTTCTGTCTGTGTTATCTCTCAAAATGTGGTCTTTCCTCTTTTATCTGCTCTATGTCCCTGGCTCTTAGTAGCAGCTTGGTGTCTCAAGGGACCAGCAGTCAGTTCAGAGGTGCTTAGACAGCCAACGTATCCTATCGAATATTTATACACTTGCAGATCTGTGGGTCACAGTGTCCTGCCTACAGTAGCTGCTGCCCCAACTGTCCTACTCCCCCCTTGGTACAACAGAGGAAGAAAAAGGTCAGTCCATCTAGAAATAAGTAATTTTGTGATCAAAACAATTAATTCATACAGCCAGCAGGACATGTTCAAAATCCAACCAAACTATGTGACTCCTCCCTTGTTGTATATGCAGTTAATGGTCTGATGGTTCAGAAGAACAGAGAGAAAAGAGAGGAGGATAATTGGTAGATTATCATGGGAGTTGTTTTTATTGATACTGTGAGAATGTAGGCGAGTTTTTATTACACATGATTTTCTTAAAAATTTATATAATTAGAATTTCCTTTAACTTGAGCTTTTGGTTAAGTCTACTGACTTGATAATTTGCATATCCCAAAATGCCTATACATTTGAGATAACATTTAGAAGTTCAGGTAAAACTAGAGGATCCAAATTAAAGGATATAATTTTCTTGTTTTATAAGTCAGACACATATCTTTAAATATCCTGCACAGACAGCATGTTCTTTCACATATGAGAGAGGAGTGTAAATGTGGCTCAAAAAGACAAACATAGACAAACATAGGTCGTTAAGCCTTATAAATCATTTTGTTTATTTGATTTTTACAATGTTGCAGAAGAATATTTATAACTTTGTTAACCTAGTACATAATCTTTTATTAAATATGCATAAATGCATGTTCTCACAGAAGAAAATGTTTAAGCCATACAGTGTGTCTATAAGTGTCTGTGTGTGTAACTACTGTGCGAATTTCCAGCCGCTACTATCCTCTCCTCCTCTAGCCTATGAGAAAACCATCATCATCATCATCATCCATCACGTTACACATCAAAGCCCCTGCACTCTTCTCTGTTTCCAGACTGTAGACTGTGCACTCCAGTAACACGTCTTGCTGTTTAGTTTGAGTTGATCCTAATCAGCACTGGCACTGTGGGACTATTCGCTCAGCTAAAAAAAAAAGGATACAACCAAACAGCACCAGCAAGGCGCTGTCTGTCGTTTGTGAAGCACAGAGAGACAAAAATAGAAAAACCATGGGACACGGACGACGCGCCGAGTTTCTGTTGATGAGTTTTGTCTTTTTCGTTGGGGTCGTTTCTTTTTCTCTGCAAGTTCTGCTTTCTTTTTTTCTTTTTCTGTCACACACATTTACGCACACAAACACAAACACACACTCTTAAATATACACTTTCGTGCCTCTTTCCTTACCATGTATTTTCCTTGCCACATGTTCCTTTCATCTTTTCCCTTTCCTATCAAACCTAAGATTGTTCATTACAGCTTACTGTTTGTGTCTTACTGTCTGTGTGTGTGTGTGTGTGTGTGTGTGTGTGTGTGTGTGTGGACAGAGCTGGTGTGTGGATATATTGGTGATTTATAGACAATGATCACAACTTTGGTCACTCCCAGCTGAATACTTAATTAGTTCACTTGTATCTAAACAGTTAAGGAGGCAACTTCACACACATCCTATTCCACATGTCAGCTGACACTTAAAGTGTTGTAAGACTTCTTCTAACACTACTTTATTTCAGGTGAATTTATTGCATTATTTAAACTTAGCTGTAGTCAGTAACTGTTTTTGTTACTAGCTTTTCAACCTTAGTAGTTATGAAAGCTCTAGTTTATAGGGTTTAATGACTTCTAGTCGTGAGATTGCAGAATATCCCTCCGTTCACACTCCCCTTCCGAGCATGCAGGAGAACCCACAGTGGCTGCAGAATTCACGAAAAATACAAAAATTCCTATTCAGAGCTGGCTAAGATTTGTCCATATTGTAGGAACATGGTGGTATAACATGACAGACTTTGTGGAAAAGGACAAAACCCCAGGAAGTGCGTCAGGGTTTGAACCCAATTACACGTAGTGGCCAAATAGTGTAATTTCAGGTTATGTGACGCACAAGGGCCCACAAAGATTTTTTCCTATGAGCTTACATTGTTAAAGAAGTGGCTATTAAAATTTGGATGCATTTATTTGGGTGTTACAGCCCGAGATGACTCATTCTACGGTCATAATTTGATTCATTCAGTCCCATAATATTTTGAAAATCTAGAAAAGTCGCTTGACTGAGTTGTTTAAATCTCCATTCGAGTAAGTGGAGAATTTAACTAGAAGTTAGCTGGCTCAGCTGTCGAGTATCACTTGGGCACATATATGATACCCACAAAAGGCATTAACTGAGTTCTCCTACACTTTATTCGGTTCTCTTTAATACATCACTAAAAAGAGCATATTCTAAGGTAATAAAAAAGCTGCTCTTATTTTCAGGTGATTATACATGAATAAAAAATCAGTATTAGTGTTACATTTGTGCCAATAGATCTCCAGCAATCCTTGTGGTACTGTTTACACTGGAGCTTTAATTTCCCTATCATGGGTCAACTTAAGAATATGAATTGGTTTTGCAACCAGAATTAAGACACGACTATCAATCTGTGTCACGCATCCTGCCATTGTTAGTAAAACTTAACTTTTACTCATGACTGGGCTAAATTTTTGTGCATGCTATTATTGATCACATCTGCTCCTCAGCTTCTGTACAGCAAAGACATGAAGAAATATAGTGTTGTACTGAACCTTGACCTCCTGCTTTAACATGGGCCCTGAAAATTTAATCATTCTATATCCTTCCTAAGAGCAGGCTTGATCAAAAATATTTCACATGTACAAGCACACCATTTATTAACTTGAATCTCCCAGTGTCAGGCGCAACACCTCATTCATCCCACCACTGTGCTGATCCCATGGGCTTATGCCAAGATGAGTAGATAGATCTTCCTGTTCAGGACCTGTGGGTGTCTGGCACATATAAATTGCGACTGTTTTGGTTTGGATGTAATCTTTTTTGTGAGATCTTTCTCTTCTTTTACTTTCTTAGAAAGACAAAGAGATTTTCCTGCTTATCCATTTGCCTCCGAACTGGCCTCAAACAAACACACACACACACACACACAC